>CAJUYI010000002.1:1009938-1094421 GCA_910591695.1 Galerucella pusilla | reverse complement strand
CGAAAGACGGCATATCTACATTATACCTCGTGCTCATTGGTATAATGTAATTTATATTTATAATTATAATTTATAATTATAATATAATATATTTATAATTATATATATATATTTATAATTATAATTATAATGTAATTTATAATTATAATGTAATTTATATTTAATATTCCGTGATAATTTTGTTGTTTTGTGCCATTTGATTTTCCAATGAAACGTCAGTCATTGTCTGTCATCTTGTGAATATAATTAAAATAATATTCCTACCAGCGTAGAAAAACTATAGTAAGCACCTAGTGGCAAAAACGTTTCTGTAGTCAGTTTTCTGAAAAGCTATCACTATGATAATTTTTAGATGGTATGATAATTTTTTGAGAAGACTATAATATTTCCTAATATTAGTTATAATTAGAGGAAAAGACGGTTTATTAATTTGTTAACAACATTCATTTAATGCAATTTTTGCTCATTTGATATCAAAATTATAAAAAATCATCCATTTCTATTTTCCGCTAAGTCTATAATCCAGATACAAGCTTGTTATTGAGTTCCCACATAATTTCATTCAAAAGATTGTGTTATATTATTTACAAAAGCCTGTGAAGGGTGGAGATGCGAACATTTTTCATTTTACTAAATCCGCTTACAGCTATTCCGTTGTTTTTCAATTTTCCCTGGGTTCTAATCTTTAATTAAATTGTTATAACGTATACAGTAACTTATAAAGTGGTGTAATAATAGTCAAAGTAATGCTGTATAAGCTTAACCGAGCAAAATAAATTAAGGCTTCCATATCACATCGACTCTCATACATTGCGGCCTAGTTCGACTCTGCAGAGCCTATAAAACCTCTCATCGCGAATAGCACGAAACGAGGGCACAATCAAAAATTGATTTATGTTTTTTTCAGCTCCGCAATAACCGTCTAACCGTGAAAATACGTAGGCGGATGTTTAGAAGTGTAAATTAGACAAAAAGCCTTATCTGTGACGAGCAGCTCGTTGAAAGTGACGTACTAGCTTACAATAATTTATCGAAGTCGAAATTAATTTGATAATTTTTGGAAAATTGTTGACGACATTCCATAATAATCGTTTAACTATCTGTTGAAAACTGCGTAATTCATTAATAATTGTAAATATTTTGACTGAAAAGTCTTTGGATAGAAATTTTTAAATTAAACACCAATCATGACTTGAGTTTTATTTGAAAAATGATGTAGCCTAGTTCTGCAATCTGGAAGTATGGGTAGGTACTAGAAGCCATGTTGAATTATTTTTCTGGCTATTACCAGAAAGAATTGTTTAGACCTTTCTTTACAGGATGTTTCAACAAAGATGTTATAGAGCTAAATTTGAAATGTGCATAAATGTGTTTTACCCCAAATTTGAAACATCCTGTAGGATCCAGCAGCTACCATAAAGGGTGTCAATTGTCACCAAGCTTTATGAACATTTCTATTTTCCATTCACGTCATTATCTCTGTTACGGAAGAAGCTGCACGCTTTCAAACGCAGTTCAACAGGTTAACGTTGAACCATGACCCCGTTTCGGTCTGGAGCTTGGAGATTAATTGATAAATTAGTTCACATACGGGAATGATATCTCTCAAAAAGTTGGGCTATTAGAGGAGAATTGTTGTAAGTCAGACATTTTTTTTCAAATATAGGATTGATAAAAAATATGGTTAAATACCTCTTCAACTTTTAATATCCGAAAACAAATAAGCAGTAAAATGGGATTAAACCCTAGTCGATTGTTTCAATAACACTTGAGAACTGTTGTAGGGTGCTTCAAAAAGAGAATAATAAAGCTTGGGAAATTTATCTATGAAGTTAATAGTAATTATTGTGATTGAAAGTGTTTTGTAGAAGAAACATTACTCTTCAAGTGGGATTTGAAGAGTATTATTGGGTTTATATTTGAAACATGGGCTTACATCAGAAGAATTTAAAAGTAGAGAAATAGATATGGACTAAATAAAGAGTTACCTAATGAAAATTTTGATAAAACTGAATAAATTCATTATTTCGGTTACTAAGTATACATATTTACAAAAAATCCCGAAGCACGCCAAATTATTAATTGACATTCTTCAACGTGAAAATGCGATCTCTACCCTCAACCCCCTTCGAATGACAGGTACAACCCCTCAATTTTTTAAATAGGAGGTATAGGCTTGTGATATATCGTTAGGATCTCTTCTTTCTCTACTTAAAAATGTTATCGTTTTCAAGTTCATTGCAGCAATTAAGATAGAATAAAACCGAAATTTGCTATACAATACAATCAAAAACTAAAATTTAATGCAAAACACTAAAAAGAGCTATGAATGCCAATGAAGTAGATGTTCAAAATGTTCACCGCAAACATCCTATTTTGGATATGCGAGTATAATTTTTTGACTGAATATACTATAAATTTTTCTTCTCGATTGTTTAGGATCAAATGGAAGATATAAGCTTCTAAAAACAGCCAGAATAAGCCATCCTGTATAATATATTTCCTTTATATCGTATATAATGAAACTATTATAATCAACCCTAATTTTAAATTCCATTACTGAACATTCCAACCACGGCTTGGCTGATGTGGTTATGTAAATTTAAGCAAAATTCTGTTCCAGTTTCCAATAAAGTTTTATGCGATAAACCTAGTTAAATAATGGCTTGAATTTATTTCTGGAATACGGTGGCTTTGAGGGAAAATTGACCGATTGATTCTAACCATAAAATCTGGTCACTTTGTTTAAGGTACGTAAAACGAATTTTCTTAAGAAATTAAATGGAATTTCAATATAAGGTTAATAAAAGTGTTATTTGTTTAAATCTTTATTATATTTGTACCTGTTCAACTTAAACTTTTGACGGGCTTCGCTAACAAACTAGGACGGTACAATGAAAAATTTTAAATTTATAGGTACTGTGTATTAATTAATACGGAATTTTAAGGATTATTGATAAAATAATTAAAGAATGGAAATAAAATGCAAAAAGGGTTCCCCATTTGAAAAGGTTTGCCTGGAGTATACCAGTTTGGTGTGTAATGTAAAGATTTAATCCATAGTTAAATATTGAACTTAATCAGCGAATTAAATTTTCTATATGTACCTGGTTGTTTTATTAACAAATATATTCACTTAATGTTAACTTCAAGACAGAAACCACTGATTTTTATTTGAACATGGACTGCCAACGGACACTTTACTTGAGCTTTTAAAAATAGACCAAAAAATGTTGAGGTTAGAAAGTAAAAAGTAACTTTAATTTGTCATAACTTCCTTTTAATCAAACTTAACGGTAAATAGTGGTAAAATATAATAAAATTTCCAGTTATATTTCGTTGAATTCTTAAAATGTATATTAAACTACATTGTTGCAGATGCTGCATTTTACAACTACACTTACGTTGTTAATATTCAATGAGCTGCTGTCTTTAACTATCGCATTACCTCACAATAAGGGCGTAGGAGAAGTAATAATGGCTAAGAATGGAGTACAAACGGAGCCCACGTGTGAAGAATTAAAGGCGATGTGGAGATTTTCCAAAAGGCAATCCAGAGCTGCGGAGATAACCAATGAAATACCAATGTATCGAGACCCATTTAGAGACAATGTTTGGACTCCCTATTTTGCCACTTCAAGAAGTATTGGAGGGTAAGTAACGACAATTATTTAAGTATAATTTTCTAAATTATTTGTGAGGGGAATAATCTATCTTTAAGGTTTCTCACATTTCTGGAAAAGTCTCGAACACTCGAGCATATCGACTAATTCATCATTCCATTAAAATAATCGAGAAAAGCATGCACGTGAGTTTTGGGTTATCCTGTATACAAAAGGCTATTTATTAATTGCAAAAATGTCGATAGGGTTGTGCTATTTATCGTATTTTCTACTGGAGTTTCAATTATTTTCATTGAAATCACTTAAAATTGTGCGGTAGAACTCTGGCGAGTAGCTATTCATTTACGAACCGCCTCTGCTTTTATTTAGTTACCAAGTCCGTGGGCGGTTTATCGCTTCACTGAACTTCCTGTGGGTTTTTAAACGTTAAAAACTCGCTTTGAAAACTCCACATATAAGGATAAAAGCACGCGGTTACAGTTACTTACATATAAATAAATGTCTTATGTGGTTTGATTCGAAAATTTTAGAAACAATAATGTTTGAAAGGCCACCTGCAAGATCCGATTAACTTTTAGCATTAAAAACGCATTAGAAGCCGGAAAATATTGCACTAGCTACTATAAGGAATTATAAATAAAACATTACTTTCTGTGGGTTATCTCTACTTTATATTTAGGACTGTGGAGAAGTTTAGTGGCCATGTAGTCTGCTTTCACTTACGATATATGTCCTCAATGGATATGTGTCCTGATCTAACTGTTTTGCTGCTTAGGTTATTTTGCAGCGTAAATAACTCAATTCTTAGCCTTGGTCGATAGACAACTGTGTTTCAAGCGGAGACGATCAAAATATGATGATTCTGCTCAACATGCCTTATGCAAATATTGCGAAAGCGGATCATAAAGTGTATTGAAGTAAATGGTGGGCATTTTGAGCATTTGCTTTGAAGTTTTTTATTTTTGTTCAAAAATTTGTTATTGTTACATATTTAAGGAATAATAAAATTTTTTATGAAAAAATTAAAATTTATTGAACTTTTTAGAAGCAAATAACTCGATAACCGATTGAGTTACACGAATCAAAGAATAGTAACTTTTTTTGTAGAGTTTAACGCTTTTTAATAATTTTTTATTATTTTAGTTGTAAGTTTAGCCCAAAAAAAGTTTACTTTGATTTAATTAATACAAACAAGTGTAAGTGTAATTTTCAAAGAGAAATTGTGAAAGCATAAAAAATTATTGCGAAAATAAAAATTTAAATTTAAACTTTGTCGGAAACTAGCAATATTTGCATAAGGCATGTTGAGCAGAATCATCATATTTTGAGGTCTAGAATCTACAGTTTAGAGATTGGACATTCTTAATGAATCACCCTGTATATTGTTTCAGGCAAAAAATAGGCCGTTACAGAAACCAACCAATTTTTGGGACTGTAATTCACAATCCGCCGTATATGAGAAAGCAAAATTCGGCTGAGAGATATAAAGCTTTCGAGGAAGTTGCAAGACTATACGGAATGCCCATACCAGCAGAGCCCAGAAGAAAAATAACTACGTTTCGATTACCCGGAGGACGGATAAGAACTGTTGGAGTTCCACCTATTCAGGGCAGTTTTCAACATTTAAAGGTATGGATTTTTTGTGTTTGTTTGAATTGAAAACAGCACTAGGGTTTTAATCGGATTATTAATGCCAAAATTGTCGACTATTTATCGAGGTCTTGTTATATTAATTGTTTCACGACTAAACTCATATTGTAAAACGTGTTTAGTGCTAATTATTAATACTCAAATTGTATAAAGAAGATTAATAATTTAATTATGGGTGTGTCCGTGTGTCGGCTGTGAAAAAAAAACTAGAGAAAAAAAAAAAAAGTTGGATTTAATATATTATCTGTAAGCCTTGGCTACGTGAGTTATAAGAAAGTCTCTCAAACTAGCGAAGCGCAAGATTAAAGAAAAAAGATAAAAATCAATCGGCAATGCTGGAGGAGAATTCGATATGATGTCTCTTCGTCTTTAGAACAAATATTTGAATTCTAAAATAGTTTTTGAATAAATTGAGCGAAATAAAACGTTCGCCATGTTTAACATACAGAGTGGTGCTCCTGTGCATTATTCTAGAGCAGTACGATATCACTTTAATAACGTATCGGTGGATATTTATTTCTAGAATTATATTAAGTTTATTTTGGCACTAATACTAGAAGTAGCTTGTGGTAAAAACAGCAAGTTATTCGCATTATTTGCAGTTACAAGGCAATTTTTGAAAGTATATAGAAAAAGTATTGAAGCAACATCTGTTAGCCATTTAATTTGAAATTGATATTCTAAATGTTAAAATTTTTCTTTAATTTGTAATTTTTAATTATTCTTTATCATCAATGTTGTCATTAGCTCCTGAATTAATTAGTTTATTATTAATTTGTTATAAACTTAACAAAAATAATTAAAATTAAGTTTTTCCTGAACTTGAAAGAGTAACAATTAGTGTACCTCTTTTAAAGCAAATAAATATTAAATTTTGAAAAATTAAAATAGTATATTGACAGTTTAGAGCGCCCTGTGCATATTTATTTGTATCTATAGAAGCAAAATTGTACTGAAAGAAGTTATTTATACCAAATTGACTCTGAAGTATTGCCTATATTTACTGAACACTCTGTTTATTAATTCAGTCATTGTTCTTGAACGTATTTATCTCAATGATTATTCCACGAAACAATTGTGGATTTTAAGGTAGTGGAATTTCAAAATGAATTTCGTTTAATTTATTACAAATGTCCTCGTTTCAGGAATTAATTAAAACGGAACGGGCTCGAGAATTGGAACAGCAAAGAGCGAATGAAGAAGCCACAGCCAGAGCTGCAGCGCTTAAGGATTTAACAAAAGGAAAACCAAGAATTCACAGGTAAGCTCTTTTTTGTGTTATTGTTCTTATTGCAATTTATATAAAGTGCAGTTATTATTTTTGCAAACAAAGAAGACAATCCGAATTATTTGAGAAAATATTGTATACGACTGAACAAATGAAATTTATTTTATAGTTATGTAGATGGTTATGAATATCTAGCTGATGAGGCAGATTATGAACCTAGTGAATTTAACACACCGAAACCTGGACTTTTATCTTTTCCTGATCCGATGGCTCCAGCTGCTAGACATATGAACTACAGAATGATGCCTGACTATGCGTATACCCGAAGTGGTAGCCGATACCGAAATTACAAACCTACACTTTTTGATGCTCCATTTGCAGTAAGTACTTTTACTAATAGCGACCTGCACCCCAAGAATTTGTTCGGTACTGTTCACCTACGTTAAGCATTTCTATACCAGTTGTAACTTCCAAACGAAAAGTCCAATTCCAATCATTTAAAGAGTAGGAAATTAACCTTATAAAACTATTTACTTGAATAAGGATTAATATTATGATACGTATTGTTGTCAGAACCAAACATGAGCCCCGGAAAATATACGAACTAAAATAAGGTCATCGCAAGCAGCCAATCAAGAGCCAATGTTAACGATTGTCCATTAGTAATTGTTAAATATAATCGAAATAATATGACCGAGTGATTTCATCAACATACATCATTTTATTCATTCTGTATCAGTGTTGTCAATGCGAGGATGAATATCCGATTTTTAGACAATTTCACTAATTTGGATCCAATAGTTTTTCGAATATTTTGTAGAAGGGATATATAAAATGGCTATTATTTTTGGGGATTTTCCATATTGACTGGGGTCGAAGACTTTAGATAACCAATGTGTCCTTTTGGTAATTTTGACAAATTCTGATAAATTGAATGGTAAGTTCGGGTAATTTTCATTTTTGCATCGGCAACACTGGACTATAACCAGTTCATATTTTGTTGCTTTCCATAGAAACTTGACCCTTCTTTTTCATGACATTAATACAGTCATGTAATTTGAAAATATAGACATTTAGGGCAAACGGTAGTTTTAGTTTTGGTCCAATATAAATTTTTTTATTAATATTTAGAGTTACATTTTTAGCAAGTTTGACTTTGTTTACATATCTCTTAACAGTTGACATTTATGGTATCGATATTTGGTTATCGATTCAAAATATCGAATTGTTACTACAAAAATACAACTACAGCGACATGAACACGCCCACCGGGGCTCACGTTTGCTTCTGCCAACTGTATGTCATCATTTTCGATTGTCTCAGTGTTTCGATTGAATAATTTGTAAAAACTGTTGTTGAAACATCAAGTTCCAAGTTGTTTTAACAGCCGACAACTCAGAAAGTAATGAATATTATTATTTGAAATTGGCAAATGTCAATCGGACCTACAATTTGAGTTTGGGATCTGAGACGTTATCACATTGAAAAAACGTGGATCAGGGGGATGAGAGTGAACTCAAATGAAAGGGTTTTTATCCCGAATTCAACGATATGACGCAATGAGGGGATTAATTACAATGTGAGATTTCCATCTAGACCCCACATCACCCGTGTCATCAAAAATCAGCCAAGCAACGACCCCCCCCCTTTTTGGGGCTTACGTAATACTTGAAAGGCTCCTAGATTCCATTCAGAATCGAATGGAATTTGAAAAAACGAAACATGTGAACTAGAAATCTTCTGTATGTTCCTTGTGGTATATTATTCATTCTTTTTTTTATTTCTTGGGAAATTAAACTACAATATTTTTAAATTCTTTATTTCAACGTTTCGGTAGCGTTCCAGCTACCGTTGTCAAAAAAAATAAGTAGAAATTAATTTTTATCCCTAACTGACACAACAGAAAAAATTTGACAACTAGACAATCAAAAATTATTTTAAGTTTAAGACTGCAAAATTTTGTTATCAAATTTTTATTAAGGTCCGTTCATAGTAGATCATATCTGTGGCAAAATGTGAAATGAAATATTTCATTTTATGACATTCCAACGATATGATAGTCTACTAGAAATGGAATCCAGTGAAGTGCACGTTCCAGGAACGGTTTTTATTGGGATAGCGCGTTTTTTTCGCTTATATTGGAAATGTTGTTAATAAAACGCGTTTCTTGATAGTTTTTTTGTGTATGGATATTTAAGTTTTTGAAATATGTATACTCAGTTTTGTGATTTTGTGTATTGAAATGTGTATCGATTAACTATTCAAATTATAAATCATAAGAAAACCTGGATAAAAACTTATGATGCTATCCTGATAACGCAGGTAATTGATTATTGGAAATTTCTCTTTCTAACATTGGTAACCAAATTTGACTACATTCGGCTGAAATACTAGCTACACATTTACATATCTGCATTTAGTTGTATTAAAGCACTTTCTTTGATTTTCCGTCTTTTATTATTGGGTTCTTTTAATATTATTTTTGATGAATCCCATTGAATTTGATGACCCTCTTCCCAAGCATGTTTGCAAATAGCTGACTTAAAGAATTCCCTATCTTTGATATATTTTTTGTGTTCGTTTATTCGTACTTTCAATGGTCTAGATGTTTCACCTAAATAAAAGTTGTCGCTTCCACTTGATATTTGATATATGCAGTTTTTTGAAGATTGTTCTTCATTTTTTGGTTTCGTTTTTGTTAGTATTGATCTCAATGTATTATTCGATTTAAAACTAGTTCTAATATTGAATTGGTTACCAAAAAACGCGCTATCCCAATAAAAACCGTTCCTGGAACGTGCACTTCACTGGATTCCATTTCTAGTAGACTATCATATCGTTGGAATGTCATAAAATGAAATATTTCATTTCACATTTTGCCACAGATATGATCTACTATGAATGGACCTTAATAAAAATTTGATAACAAAATTTTGCAGTCTTAAACTTCAAAATATTTTTTGATTGTCTAGTTGTCAAATTTTTTCTGTTGTGTCAGTTAGGGATAAAAATTAATTTCTACTTATTTTTTCTTGACAACGGTAGCTGGAACGCTACAGGAAACGTTGAAATAAAGAATTTAAAAATATTGTGGTTTAATTTCCCAAGAAATTAAAAAAAAAAAGAATGTGAACTAGAATATCAGTAGTTTTTGAGTTTATTGCACTCAGACAGATAGACAGACAAACGATTTGAAATTATTGTACATAGATATTGTTTAATTATGGGTATTAATACTAATAAAATCAATAATATAAGGAGACAGGTCGTTCACATATTTTTTTGGTTTCAGGATGGCTACAGTGGTTATCTACCATAAGCATTTGAGGTCAATACGTTAGATATTATGTGTGTTAAACCACCCTCCTCCATATGTTCTAGCAGAGGTTATGACTCGTTTCCTAAACATATAATGAAAAGTTATAGGGAAACATTTAGTGTTAGACTGATTAACCAAAGTCGTTTATATTAAATTTTGTTGATTGAACCCAATTTAGTATAAATTTGTGTATTTTCTCTATGAACTGATTAAAAGTTGATAGGCTTTTTTTCTTAGCATCGACAGATTAAATAATTTCATAAGTGTCAGAAAATATGAATGTTAACGCCTCAATGGTAAAGAATTTTATCCTAAAATGGCTACTACAAATTTAATACTCTAACATTGAGGCATACGTTTTTCTGGTTAAATAAACTGAATTATTATACAGTGTTTCTCAAAAAGTATTATTCAAATGGAGAGTGTAAAAAATCTAGATAGTTTTCTCAGGACTTAAATCGAGAAATTACGAGTTTTTAGGAAGATTTCTTCAATTAAAAATACTAAATATATGGCTCCTTTATAAATGGCTGTTGTTTTTTATCTAGTCGTATTCTAGACTGTACCTATTAGGATTCGATTGTTGGAAACAGAAGTTACGTAGAAAAATAATAATGTAAATAATAAAATAATTTTTTGAAGCTTAATAGCAATATCAATCATAATTTTCTATTTTCGCCGGTATCCCAGCCAACTTATGCAGAGCTTTTTTGTATAAAACATTTCTACATTATTTGAAAAATATTTTTTGGGAAATATTCCTTCAATTATCTGGCAGCTATGAAAAGATAAAATATTTTTGTAGCTCTTCATTTTAGGTATCAATTA
The DNA here is from genome assembly GCA_910591695.1 of Galerucella pusilla. Lineage (NCBI taxonomy): Eukaryota > Metazoa > Arthropoda > Insecta > Coleoptera > Chrysomelidae > Galerucella > Galerucella pusilla. The sequence continues at coordinate 1,083,773 of CAJUYI010000002.1, read as the reverse complement.
TCTGTGACTGATAAAAGGAAATTCTCAAGTCTGGAATATATAATATATATTATATAATATATGTACAAAATGTATTGTGATAAATATATTTTTAATTTATATTATTTAGTGGAGGCTGGATAAACTTATTTGAATGGTATGAAAAATATTTTTATCGCAATCCATTTTAGCTTTTGTACAATCATAGTAATTATTTCCCCTAAATATTTAAATTTGTACGTACTAGATTATCATGCCTTGAAAGAACTATGTGTATTGTTGATATTTTGAAAGCTCTAAAAGTAATATTTCAAAGGAAATGTGTCCAAACTAGCAAATTGTAATCTAGAGTTTTTGACTTCAGTCTTCCACAAAAAGAAATAACTTTTATATAATCAAATTTTATCCCAATCTACGAATTTATTCTATTTTGCGTTGTTATACCCAATTATTTATAAATTGCTATTAAAATGACATACTTAATAAAAGTTACTTTACAATCATAAAAATAGATCATTCAAGGTATATTTGACACACGCTGTATGAATATCAATTTTAAACTATAAATAGGTAATATTACATATCTTGCACTAAAGCGGTAGTTCGAAAAATTAAAAATACTTTAGAATAGGATATCAATTTAAGGGAATATACAAATTTGACGTGAAACTAATTGACAATAAGCAAGCATAGATGAAGGCTTGGTAGCTTTATCATGGAATGAACAAATCAAAACTAACTGAATACAAATTGTTCTTCTATTTTTATATAAACTGTATATATACACACACATATTTTCTGTTGAAACGTTCCGCTGGAATGTTTAACTCACCAAACAGTAATGATTTAGTGGATTTTAAATGTTCATAGATCTAATGATTAGCCAAACTCGCTAATGGTGTCTTCATACAAGTAAAGGTACGCGTCCACTAATCGGCGTCAAACGGACGGTAAGCATCGGACGAATCGGATTATTTGATTAACTACATTGTTTCAAATATAGAACTGCGTTCACCTATAGGCATCGAAGCGACCGCACTTCGGCATTTCGGAACGGGATTCCAAAGACGAAATCAAAATCCGTTTCGTGCGGACACCAGGGTTGCCAACCCGGGCGATTAATCGCCATTTGGGCTATTATTTTTCTTGAGAGGCGGTTTTATTTATGATTCGGCTATGGGCTATTTTTTGGGCGATATTCGTCATTCTCTCCGGCTAATTTGGGCGGATTTAATTTCTGAGAAAATAACTAGGTATTTTATTGTGAATCGTGCAAAATGGCCGTTGTTTATGTAGGCTAGTTGATGAAATAATAGGAAAATTACGGAAAAATTATATATTTATGATGCCTTTCTCAGACAAAAATCATAATTAATAATGGTAAATGTATGTAATATGTCCTGGGATCTAAGAAGATACAATACTTGCCCAAAACTTGCCATACATACATAGAAGGTGAAATTTCAAACTTTGGCATCAATTATTTTGAAAACTAGAGATATGTTCACGATTATATTATGAAATTCGTGTTTTTCAGGTCAAAATACGTAAATACCAAGAAAAATTTTCATAAAAATATAGATCGCATGATAAGTGCAAAATTACTAAAATATGTCATTTTTATCATTCAGAAAAATCGCCGATTCGAAAAAAAAAATCGCCGATTTTCAAAATTTTCGCCTGCGGTGCGCGTTTTCCTCGCTCTATGACAACTGGCGATTCCGGCGATTATTTTCACAAGCAATGCTATTTTTATTATAATAAAGTTGGCAACCCTGGCGGACACTGCCGATGCTGATAGTACGAATACCGACAAGTACACGCAGGCACGGGGGTTTTCTTTCCAAAGTTTATTATAAGAACGAACGAACTACGAAATAGATCAATACATGAATGGTGAAGATATAGTCAGACATATAAAGGCACAACGACTAGGATGGTATGGGCATCTTCGAAGAAGGAATAAGGACGATCCAATAAGGAAAATCGCTGACGGAAGCCTGCAATCCAGAGACCAAGGGGACGTCCCAAACTCAGATGGGAAGATCAAGTGATTGATGACCTAAAGAAAATAGGAATCCGTGACTGGGGTAGAAAAACAAAGGATAGGAAGGAATGGAAGATGATTACAAAGATGGCGAACTCACACCGCATGCTGTAGTAAGCAGAAGATAATACACGGACTGATCCACCGTACAAAAGGATCAAAAGAGCTCAAAATGAGCGGCCTATACTCCGACAACAGGAGTGCCGGCCTATATATATATATATATTATAAGAGCATATTTTGTTTTGTTAATAGTTTGTGACTTTCGTCTCGTCCACATTGTTTAAAAGTAATTAGGGATGTAGCAAGACTTATCACGATTGTGCAGGAGTATGAAGAAATTTACAATCTGCGGCATCCAGAATATTCTAATATTCTTCGCATGCAGGGACAATATTTGGGATGAAATCGGAACGAGAATGAATGAACCCAGTAAGTAAATAATATGTTTATAAAATGTAATAAATAAATCGCCATGCCGTTATGTTTTTGTAATGGCATTGATGTTTATGTGATTCTTAAAAAGCCAATTTTTTATATCGAATTTTTGGTGAGTAGTCGTGGTTTGGACTAGTTGATTTTATTATTCAACCCCGGGGCGGAGAAAAAGAAGAAGGTTAAATTTTAATAAAAAACATGGCTGGAGAAAAATTCATTTAATTTTTTGACTCGGTGGTGCTGCACTGGGGTAATAGCAGGAAAGAAATGAATGGCTCTCCGTCGTAGCTGCCGACTCAATAATCCGTGGTAGTAAGAGCAGGACGCAAAAAAAATCCGATTCGTTCGATGCGTACCGTCCGTTTGACGCCGATTAGTGGACGCGTACCTTAAATGTCTTCAATAGCCTGGTTGGGAGTTCCTAATAATTCTCCTTTAGAGCTTTCTTTAGCTAACTGGCCCGTCAATTCATTACCTGCATTCCTCTCATCTCTTCCCACCCATACTATACTATACTTTCCAGCCTATTAGGTGATTCAATACAGTCTATAGACTTTTTGCTTGGATTTCTGATAGTTCGGACGGTGTGTTTGAACTCTCTGACTTCTATCATTCAATTCTGAGCCTGATCAGCTGAGCTGAAGCTCTCGAGGCATAACTGCCGAAATTTTAGTGATAAGCATCAGACATTCCATATGAGCTGCATCTACCTTGTACTGACGATGGCGCAACTACGCCAAGGCTGGTCTGCAGGAGATTGATGCAATTTTATCATTATGTTCAAGATAAAATTGAGAATAAAATATTTTAGTGCTATTTAGATTTATTTGTACGTGAATCTAAGTTACTTGGATAATTTATCTATACAAATAAAGTTAGTATGGACATCTAAAATAGGTAATTTTTAACTTTATAGGCCTATCCTTCGCTAAAGAAGGTAGTAAGAATCAAATTATATATGAAGTGTTATAATTATTTATGGTCTCTGTATCATTCATAACCCAAGTTTTTGGTACACGCTGTATACAGGTTTTTGAATTTTTTTAAGCAGTTATCAACTTTATACTGTCAATTTTATAATAGTTCACTGTAATTTGTATATAATCATATCAGAATGAAGATATGAAATGAATTAATATTAACTAAAATATCAAATATTAAAAAATGTACAATGTGAAAAATCATATCAACCAATACAAACATGAAAATAATTTAAATCCACTAAATTTTACCAAAGATATATTATTATAAATGTATTTCCATTGACCTAGTAGGCACAGACAATAACATATCAAACAAAGTCTTTGTTTTGGGGTGATTCGCTCAGATAAAGGAACAAAAAATGTTTTTTTTGTAAATATTATTACCATAAATTATTAATGTTAAGCTCCATTATGTAATTGTGCTTATTTGTGTAACAAAAAAGTAAATATTTTTATCTTTTCAATCAAAATTGTTCGTTTCTCAGAATATAAATTAACGCCAAATAGGTATATATTTACAAACATACCACTACTTTCCAACAAAACTTGAACGAGAAAAACTCAAATAAAACAATAATCCAGATATTTAGATAAACTTGTATATTTCTATCTCGATGTAGCACAAAAAAAGAAAAGACTTGGAAAAATAATCAATAAATTCCGTTTTGCAACTGTCTTGTCGGAAATTAGCGATATACAGTGTGCGGCTAAATTATGGTACAATTTCTGTTTTATAGATTTTTTTCTGTGGAGCTATTTGAAATCAATGTTTTAACAGTAGTTAATGGAATACTCCGGAATTTTGTACTATGCAAAATGTATTCATAGAAAAATATAGCCCAAGACATAATTTTACCCTAAATGATGAGCAATTAGTCAAAGCTGAATACCAAAATGATCTTGGAGCTACCACAACCAATGATTTAACATGGTCACACCATATCTCAAATATATATATTTATTATGCAAAAGAGCGAATACAAAATTGTACCTCTTGGAGAAAACATCTACAAAGTTTATGTCGATCCTTGTATCTGGAGGACAACTTTGTTGCCCAGAATTGGTTAGACATCATAACATGACAGAATCTGTGTAACAGCGAGCAACCCGAATATGTTTTGGCATCTATGCCTTACTACATTTGACAACCGTAGACATCCCGGAGATTTGATACTAACTTGTCGAATTCTACACGGATTCCTGCCGTTCAATCTAAAGAAAGAATATTTAAGGACTAAAAAACTTCTTAGTCAATCGTGTCTTCTCGGCTTGGAACAAACTGCACACAGATACAGATAAGGCACTCTCACTTTCAACTTTTAAAAGCCGATGAGATCGTCATATCCAACCTTATGTTTATTGTAAGCTTTCAGTTCATACTTTTCAAATGAATTAGTTTTTATTCACCCTGTAGGAGCATCAGTTAATTATTAAAATAGGCTAATCGAGAACACATTATTAAAGGACCTTTCAAAAGATTACGTCAAAATTCACATTATGGGCATTTTATTTAAATTTAAAAATATATCATTCCATGATTTTTGTCAAAAGTTGTTTGCAAAACACTGAATTTGATCCATAATTTATACGTTTACTGTATAGTAAAATATTGATTTTGGCTGTATTAAATAAATAGTTACTGTTTATAAAATAGATATCGAACTACTAGTTTTACTAACCGGTATAGGCGTAAATGATATAAAATACATCAGTCAATATTTGTGTAGATAAAAACCATAATTAGTTTTAATTTCCTCCCTTCAAAATATATATAAGTATATATTTTTAAATATTAAAACAAATAATAGTATAGGCAATTTTAATTTCGTAACTCATTGAATTAACTATAATGGAGTTTGCAGAAAACCTTTTGGGGGTGTAAAGTAGATATACAGCCGTCTAAAGAGAGAATATCATGATCTTAGTTTGAAGCGTGGGAATGATCCAGTGCGCAGTAGGCGTCGCTAAGGCAGGGCACAAGCTAAATTTGGGCAGCTGTAGTTTATTTTAATGAGACAAATGTTAGTAAAACTAGTTTTAAAATGTCGTTCAGTTATCTTGATAAAGTTATAATTGTAAGTAATGGTTAGACAGGTTGAATATGTAGAGTGTATCAGAATTTGTCCTAAAATCCCACTGTTGTATAAAACAAAATACAAAATTCCATAACTATATAATAACAGTAACAATATAATACCTACCATATCTCACAATTATTTATAACGATTTCCACAATGGGAACAATTCTCACTACCAATTAATTAATCAAATTCTGGAACATTTATCTAATATGTACCTATCCTATGATAATCATTTTGCTTACATTTCACTCTTGTGATGTGATGTGTTAAGACAATAAATGAAATTCATATAAAACGTGAATATATAGTAAAAATAGCATAATTGGGAAGACAAATACATGTAGAGATTAAAAAATATATATATATTAAACTCAATTAGGTGAAAAAGTAAATTTCTGAGCATAATGGTTTCAGGTTTTTATCCTATAAGTCTATTATATCAGATAATTAGAATATAAAACTTATTATTATTATACCATAATTTGGTTGAGCCAAAATTTTCACAAAACCATCCACTGGTTTGCTGCTTTAACGATCGCAAGCAAATCACTCAGATATAAAATGCCAAAGATTAGGAATACCAGAACGCTAGGAGCTCACGAATGCCGCTACGAAAGGGCAAGAGCTCGTCACCCTCATGAAAAAGAAAATATAGTTAAAAAAACATTGAACATCTTGCGACCTCCGAGGGGTGGGCTAAATAAATTTTCTTAATAACAATTTTCGATTTGGTCAAAAATAAAAATATTTTACTACCTACTTGGTAACTGTATATCTGTACTATTAGTATACGTCACTGTCACTACATTATTATAGTAAGTTAGCGTCGAGTTATGATGATACATTTTAAACATTTAAGCTCCAAATTGATGGTAGATGCAAGCCTTCTAATTAGCATAAAATTTTTCAATGTCTCTAGCTTGCATGTACCAAATGGAATACAACAGAGTTGTATTTGACTAATCTTACTAGATTATAATATTCTCAACTCGAAGCAGATTAAAAATCTCAGAAAAAGAATTTCGTGGTCATTAATACATAAGAAAAACTTACCGTTTCCATAATTAGCTGCAAAACAAAACGAAATCAATTAAAATCACTCTCAGAAACTAACTACATGTTGGACAAAAAAATGTCAGGTCATGCAAAAAAAATATTACTTCACGCTTTGATTCACGTCCTTATCTATTTCATCAAGAAATATAGTAGTCTATGTGAAATAATTTTTACGAATTTTGATTCTTTGTAATATACTTTACTTTCAAAGTTATGCAATCACCAAAATCGGCATTTTGGTTCACAAAATAATTTCAAATGTTCTCTATGGCTATATTTGAAATTTAATTATAATTTGTAGTCAGATATAAATCCAAAAATATATTTACCTGTATCCTCTGTAGGTATTCACTTTTATCACTAAAATTCACAGTTTAAATACAATAACCACACAACCGAATGTATGGTTAAATACTGAAATATTCGCCTTCGCTACTAATTAAACAATGAATCACAACATAAAAACTGCTACTGCACCGACAGCAACAATCACAAAAAATTTCTGTTTAACACAATGTTTTGTTCCATTCCTCATGCGGTATTTTTATTCCTAATACGTCAAATTCAGAGCTAACATGATCTTAAAATATTTTCTGGCTGTAGACAGGACTGGCTCGAAAGGAAAGTGACATATATCGCACTGTCTACTTCTATGGAAAGAGGCTTTTATTCATACGTGTGCGGAAAAAAAACTTATCCGTACGTGTACGGATCAAAAGCTGTCAAATGAAATTTAATTAAGATTGACCACCGGCAAGCTGCCAAATATATAATTTTTAATTAGATTTACCTATGTAATATCTAAATTTGAAGCGATCCATTTGAAAAGTGAAATTTTGGTCATTTTCTTGATTAAAAAAAGATTAGGGCGCGGTCGAGGATCGAACCCGCGTACTCTTCGTCAGAAGTCCGATGTTGTACCAACTAATCCAAATCACCTGTTATAATAGTAGGAAAATGTAATCATCTTGAAAGGTATTCATGATAAGTATGTATAAAGTATGCTGAACAATAATAATTTCACTTTCAATTTCTATAATTATCCAACCAATTAATAATTGTAATAACCTACCTATATTATATAGTTAAACTACTTGAATTTTTGTCACTATTGATAGTTATTGTTAATTTTGAAATCAATTATGTTGACTTCAATTGTAACATTTTGTTTATTAATATGTCAGATGTTGATTACACATTATTTGGTGAAATTATCACGTGATCGTAGGAAAAATACTGTACATTACTCGTGCGAAAGTGATTTTTCACACTCGTGAGATTGTCGCACTCGGCTCATGCCTCGTGCTACAATATTTCCCACTCGTATGAAAAATGTCACTTTCCGCACACGTTATGTAATATACTATAGTATTATATTATTAAGAATTATATATTTTACGTGATTTTCGATATTTTGAGTCGAAATATTTCAGGGTTAAGCACTCAGTAAATCGGAAAACAGATTATGAAATCAAGAGTATAGTGAAAAATTTTAATATATAAAATAAACCATAATAAAATAAAAACTCTGTTGCGTTCAATATGGGTAGATCATAATATTATAATTGGTTTATTAACAAGATGTTTATAAGTGATAATAATTTGATGATGTTGACATAGTCGTAATTATCATTTCTCCATGTATTTGCTAAAAATTTCCAGAGCTTCCGGTAAAAGATGACAATAAAAATAATTTTATAAATTTCACCTGTTGGTACATTTATTGCAGCCAAATTGAAAGGGCCCAATATTGGCTGAGATAATGACACTGAAATATTGTTAATGTAAATTTCAACTTTGTATTTGAGCTTATAACAAAGTCATAAAATTTTATATAAACAACAACTAAACCAAACAAAATTATAATATTTTCTTTTTTAGACAATGATAATATAAAGGGTAAAGTAGGTACCTACAATAAAAGCACTGGTTTTTCGAGCAAAAATATGTTAAGCTATTTGTTTTATGGTATTGATGTTGTTTATTGTTGTATTTTGAATAAACATGTAGCACAACTGAAAGAATGTAATAAAAATAAAAACAGAGAAAATATTGCTAATATTTGTGTTAAAATACACAAAATTTAAAAATATTTTCTTTTTGTAGAATTTTCGTTAAAATTATCTAATTTCTTATAATTTAAAAGATATTTGTTGATGAGGCGGGGCAAAAAATCTAAGCAATTAAAAATTGGACTGAAATACCTAGTGTCCAGTAAGAAAAGTTGAAAAAATTAATTTTCAGATAACACCAAAAAAATTTAAAATTAAACATAATTGGCCCTAATTATTTTAAAACGAATATTATGAGTTAAAAATGTGTAGTCAAAAATACTGATTTATCATTATAATATACGTGCTCTAATTTCCATTAAATCATTTATTTTATATTTTTATGACTTTGTTGCACTCTCTATATATACGTGTTATGTAAGTTTAATAGTAAGGTCTCTTCTTTACTTTTCTCTTATATTGTATGTATACATGTCTCTGTGATGTAAATGAAAATAGTTGACAATATTAACTTTATGCGGAATTCAAGGTTCACGACCTTTGGCAGAATTTATTTTGTATATAATATATTTCTATGTACTTATACTTACTGTTTATTGAAATAGTAAATTTGCAAGCATACAAGCCATTGTTTTTATTTTCACCTATAGTTTTTTTCAAATATTGCATAGAGCATTGGAATGCAGTAATCCTTCAACAACCAGAAGTTTGAATTGTAAAATATTTTGTCAAGTTTCAGTACAACTCTGTAATATCCCATAAACATCTGGTTAAAGAATTATTGCACTCCAATACTCAATGTACTTTTTGAAACAAACCATAACCTACAACCCTGAAGCCGCACCAAAATTATTCATTTTTCCTTGCCACAACTAAGCCTTATTGGACTGGGAAGTGAAGTTAAAGTAAGCCTTTGTTTTAATAATATGTGAGGATGTATCAGATTTGACAAGTGACTTAAATTTATATCCGTACGTTAAATGATCGGACCTTGAGCTTGTACTGTATATAAAAAGGTGCGAGCAGGAGAAAGATCGTTTTCTTGTTTGCGCAGAGTTAAAAACTATTTACGCACTACAATGACGGAGCAGAGGCTAAACGATCTTGTTTTGCTTAACATAGAAGCTGATTTTTTAAGGAAATTGGATTGCGAAGATTTAATTAATAATTTTGCTGCGCTTAAGTGCAGACGACGAGTTTTGTAACACATTGTAAAACCTTTATTTTATTAAAAAGGAAACCTAAAACCATTTTAAATGTTTTATTCAAATTTCCAATCATCCCTGGCCTCGGAAAATATTATAAACTAGCTTTATAAGCTAGCTTTTAGTTAACAATTTTCTGAATCAAATGCTGAGAAAAGGGCGGCACATGGCCTGGGGCCTAGAGCGGCTAGGACTGCAAATCCGCCACTGGTGCGAGGAGAAGAAGAATAATAATAACAAATAGGTTTTATTATTTTTTAATAGAGATCAACATTTTTTAACGAGAAAATAAAAATTTTAGTTGGTCAAATCCAAATGATGTTTATTATTATTTGGTTAGTAGTATGAGTTATCATTTTCAAATTGTTTTGCAAAACCATTTTTGTCATCATGACTGATCCTCTTCAGCGTTGTAGGCGTATCAAAATCAATGTCTATAATTTTAGCTTTTGCCTTGACGGGTGGATGAGCTAGCACAAATCTTTTTTTAGGTTCTCTCAATGGTACAGCTATGTAAGGGTTTTGTTTGGCCGGTATATAATGGGGTGAGCTTGGGACTGTATTTTTTCTCCTTTTGAAGTAGTTATACATTAAAAAAACTAAATTTGGCAATAATCCAACTATGGCACCAACAAAGAAAAACGAGAATCCCACTGAGGTACAAGAATTATTATGTTCTGGTATTGCAGGAACTTCTAAAAAAAAAGCAAAGAAAAACTTGCTAATTTTAAACAATAATTAAGAATATCTTCTGTATATGTTCCTTGTGGTGTATTCATTATTCTTTTTGTTAATTTTTTGGGAAACTAAACCACAATATTTTTTTCTATATATTTAATTGAGCAATGAGAACATGCCCAACGGCAGCCATGGAAGTGATTCTCAACCTCCTACCTCTCTACATATGGTGGTGGAAAGTGTTGCAGAAAGAACAGGATACAGACTAAGTAGAGAGGGAATCATTAAAAAAACCACCTCCTCACTTCTTAGAAACATGGGACATGCCACAAGACGGTATGATGAAAAACTTTTCAAAGAAATTCGTTACGGAATTAAGCAACAAGAAGGAATGGGATCCAAATACCCTTATTACCAGACTTGGAAAGAATGCCATTCAATGGTACACAGACGGCTCAAAAGCAATAGAAGAAACTGGGATAGGAGTGTTCGGGCCAGGAACCAAACACTCTGAAAGCTTGGGAAAAACCCCAAGTATATTTCAACCGGAAATCAACGCCTTAAGAAAGTGCGCCCAGTTCAATATTGATAAAGGATTCAGAAGACAAAGGATTATCAAAATGTCGGATAGTCAAGCAGCCATTAAAGCACTGAGCTCTTGTGTAATCAGTTCCAAAATGGCGTGGGAATGCCTAGACAAACTCAATGAACTAGGCGAGAACAATATAGTCACCTTACTATGGATTCCAGGACACACTGGAATAGAAGGAAATAAAATAGCAGATGAACTAGTAAAGGGGAGGACTGAAATAACTTTCTGGGGGCCTGAACCCATTTTGCGGAATCAGGCCCAATGTAATATTGGAAGAAATAGGTAAAGCCGAGAAAAAGAGGAGATCTTACCTTTGGAAAGATCTAATAGGGCTTATAAAATCAAAGACTCTTCTGGGTGACTACAACCTGTTGGGATCAAATGAATGCGTAAGTCAACGTAAAACTGCGATCCTAACAGGGATCCTAACGGGACATTGTCGCCAATGTAGATTTTGGAGCATGGAAAAAGAAATCTCCCTTCACATACTTTCTAACTGCACAGCACTTCAGAATCCTAGAGCGCAGCACCTGGGAGATTACTGGATAGAAGAGGAACATTTACCTAAGTTGAAGCCTGCAGATATCCTAAAATTTCTCCGGGAAATAGGACTAAAGGAGCTACTAGTTTCTGAGACTCTCCTCAGAAACTAAGTAGAAGTAAGGGGGCACAATAGATCTTTTAGGTCTCAGTGAATGTCACCCCAAAATACATACATACATATATATTCAATTCAACGTTTCGGTAGTGTTTTAGTTACCATTATGAAGAATAATTAATATTTTATGGAACTCATAATTTCTCAAAGATATACTTTTAGTGAAGAAAGCTTCAGTTATTTATTAGCTACTAGTTAAAAAATATTAGTTACCTTCACATTGCAGTTCTTCGCATGTTTCTTGTTCGCTTGCAGCTCCCACACAATTTTTTTCTTGGCAAGTTCTAGTTCGTATTCGTACTCCCTCTCCACAGGAAACGTTACACGACGACCATTCCGACCAACTACTCCAGGCACCTTCGCAGTTATTATTATTACATACCCTTGTTTCTGAATATTCACCTACACAGTTTTTTATTTTCTTGCAAGATCTCGTTCGTTTTTGTGTACCAATACCGCAGTCGACTGAACAATCCGACCAACTACTCCAACCATCGTAATCACTAGAACATTGCGAATTTGTACAATTTTTAACCTCCTCTTTAACGTTAATTCTTATACTATCTGGAGATTTCACCGGGGCTTTACAAGTAATTTTATATCTTTTTTTGTGGTGTCTAGTATCAGAGGTAACTGTAAGCCAATCGGTTGTGTAAATAGATTTAAGTTCTTCACACAACCATTCATTGCATCTCTCATATTCTACATCATTACCTTTGCAGTACTGGCCTCCATTAGAGGGAATAGGATTATCGCATTTTCGTTGTCGTAGTTTATACCCTTCGTTGCAAGGTGCTGTACAAGAAGTCCAAGGCGACCAAGGACCCCAACCTCCATCTATCGGCTCAGAAGGACAAGGTAAATACTCTGAGCAAAAAGCTTCTACCTTATCTTGTCCCACACAAACTCTACCTCCAAAAGCTGGTGATGGATTTGTACAAGTTCTAGTTCTAGTTTTAACAGCGGTACCACAGCTGGCTGAACAAGCTGACCAAGCGGACCAGTCAGACCATCCTCCATGTACAGTGCAGTTTGTTACAGTTATTGAAGGACCAGAACATTCTTTACCATTATTAGCTGGAGCTGGATTATTACATTGTCGTATCTGACACATGCAATAATTGGAATTATTAGACTCTAATGAAAATTTGTGGAAACATGAAGCCCATGATGACCATGTACTCCACCCTCCATCAACAGGTGTATTTGTAAGTGGACAAGAAGAAATGTCCTGTTTCCAAAATTTGTGTGGATTGTCTTCGGGAACAACGGCACATACATCCTCCCTCTCATTCCAACCGCAGTATGGATCCATGGCATTTTTACAATTTTCAAACGAAGAGTGTCTTTTACAATGGTCAACCGATATTTGTGATACACCTATATTGGTTGTAATATACAAAGAGTTAGTCTCTTTAAGGAATTGCATATTTCTAATGGGAATGTTAACATCCTGGACAGCCTGCCAAATTTCTACCACACAAGCTTTTTGCGAATGTGGAAGTATGCTCAATTTTTTAATGACACCACGTTGAGTTGCTACATATACAACGTGCACTACCGACAACTTTGTTTCAACTATATCGAGGGTAATATGAATAAATCGCTCTCCGGTGGCTATATGTAGAGGATCGATGGTTGTAGCTTGAACAGCCGAATCCATGAGCTGATATTTAAACGTTTCTAGTAAGTTAACGTTTTTTTGGGTTGATAAACAATTAAAGTGATCGTTGTAAACGTTTGTTTGCTGATTCCAAGCGCTGTTGATATCTTGTTGATATTTGAACGGACCATCGAAAACTTGGTTTATTGTGGTTAGATTAAACGCACAAATCGCAGATCCTTCTATACTGTTGGGCGATGTACTAAAAATAGCATAAACTATATTTTCGGTGGATACATATGTCATACCTTGTATTTCATTGAAATAAAACGGATATTCGCCGCTTAAAGAACAATTTAATCTCGCCTTAATATAAGTCGTCCAATTGTCTTTAAACATATGTCCTCCACCATTGTCATTTTTACATACTCTAGCTATTCTAGAATATACATTTTTACCGCAATTCATATATTCTACGGCAACTTCTCTAAATAAAAAGTAAACGAATTTATCACTTTCGAAAGAACCAATGAACTGTGGCTCATTGAGCCAAAAATTGTTGTATTGTTTGCTACGAAGTACTACTGTATTATCCACACTTTTTGATATCAGAGTATCTGAACCAAAAGAGTCTGTTGGGCCACCAAAGTAATATTCTCCATTCTCTAATAAAATAGCTGTAATATTTGCTTCAGGATTGGAAGGACTTTGAGCAACTCCATCTATTATACTAGTAACATTTGATAAATAGTCAATCTGAAAAAAAAAAATCAAATAAACGAAAAAAGTTTAAAGGCAGTTTCTTAAAGGAAACAATTGAAAACTAATGGCAAAAAATTAGATTATAAAACAATGCACAAAAAACTAGCGCCGTTTGATGCAAAGAAATAAATTCAAGGACATCAAAAGTACAAATTTAGATAAATAGTGTACTGGACATAAAACCACGTTCTATTACTAACCAAAAAAAAAATATAAAGTGATATTATCAATAATAATTAGTGAAATAATAAGTAATTGTTTATTTAGAATAAAAATTACCTGTCTCCAAGAACATTGAGGTGAAAAGGCATTAGTTCCACATGCAAAGATGTCTTTACCATTACTTAAAATAATATTTATAAAATTGTGGCACATTCCATCACTTTGTCCTTTTTCTATACAAAACCGTCTCTTGTCTTCTGATGGTTCCCAATTGGCATGTTCCAGCAGTCTTAATTCTGATAAAGATAGTCGATATAATCCATCTCTGTAAAATTTACAGTATAACCCACACAATTCTACCTACATAATAAAACTGAATATACTTTTTTATTTTTGGTCGATTTCATTGTAAAGAATAATTTAATATTGTATAGTTTGTCTCAAGTTATATCTTCTCCGCTTTGGCGTCTATAATTTAAATATTATTAAATTCTATCAAGTTGAATAAACTATAACCAGGCCCGCCCTTGCCTTGTCACTCGACTGTTGTTGGGTTTCATTTCAGGTAAAATTATTCTAAGAAGGTCGTAAATGTCGTATTTATATGATTGCCGGCAAAAGTGAAGACGATATACTTTGAGACAAAGTGTAACATAACATAACACGAAATTTAGATCGGTACTCACTTTGCTCCTACAATCATCTGATTCCTAGATACATCAAACAAAATTTGAGTAAATGAGGTATTTTCTTCCGATTGAAATTGTGTAATTGATGCTTGTAGATCTACAATGAAGTTAAATTATTAGCATTCAACAATACACGTGTCCTAGTGCCTCATTCCCTTCGTTAAAGAAGTTAACCTAGTTATTGGTGCGAATTCCTGGGACACACTGTATAATAAGGGTATAAGTATAGAGGACTGCACAACTTTATACTTTACCTTGATACGAAATATATCGAAAATCATGTTGATATGTAAATGGGGGGAATATATATAATGCCAAAATACATATATGTACTTGTAATTGTTTTGTGATTCCATTTGATACCATTGTGACATTTTCTGAAACAATTTAAAATATGAATTCAAAACAATTATGTCAATAATTTTAATCTGGTGGTATACATATTACACCACAAATAAATCTTAAAAGACAATTTTGGAGAATAGTTTAATATTCAAAGTACTGACGACTAACGTTCTTATCCGGTGGATTGACATTAAACATCTCGTAGTCTTAGCACATTCAGCATTGTATCCATAAAGTAACGCATGAATTTATTATTAGCTAAATAAACAGTTATATGGAAATATTGCGAAGCAATATGAATTGTTTTTCAATTTATAAGATATTATTTAACAAACTATTTTGCTGACATTTTTTCAACTAAAAGTGGAAGAATTGAAATTTCAATGAGGATTGGTGTTGGAGATAGAATGCGGAATGAAAATTATTTTATGAAACGCGCCCTACACTTTTTGACAATATCCGTAACCTTAAAGTTCAAATCATAATAAATTCACTTTCATTGGGACTTCTTTTATATTACTTTTTATTTAGATATATGCGTTACTTTATTAGCGCACATTATATTTTTATCGATTTTATACATTTTTTCAGTAGAATATAATATCTACTATTTTCGCAATCCTTTAATATTTTTATTGATATTGTCATTTCCAAAATACACCATCACACACATCTATGAAATCTTATTTATTATCTACTGATGTGATGATGTTGGCTAATCTTAGAAAAGCGTTTGAAAGTACATATGTAGGTTGAATGGAGGTCAATTATATTCATGAATTTTGATATTATTCAAATAAATAGATCAATGATCTTACAAAAATGTCTCACTAGAACTAGACTACATTTGCTATATAAAAACTAGAAGGTTCGTGCTTGGATTTCTGATTAAATTTATCAAAAATTTAAACATATTTGCTTTATTCTTTGCTAGTACGCCCTGTATAAAAATTATAAAAATATAAAATTCTAATTTTAATGAAAACAGCGGGTTGTATCTGTCAGTTATCAGATCTTGAAGTACCGGAAACTATAATGGGACACCCGGTGTATATTTTTTTCTCGAGAAAGAGCTACGTTTTAAACAGAAATAAATTAATTTCTAAGAACTCTAGGCTAGTGGCGGAATATAATGTAAATAATAGTTCACTTTACAACTGCTGACTGAGCTTTTATTGACTTGATCATAAATGGAAGTTTATTTGCAACATAAAACAACTTATATTTAAAACATTTATTGAATTAAAATTACGCTTTACGCTACCACTTACCTACTTAATAAAGCATCTTTGGTTTTATAGTAATGATTTCCTTACATCCTAAATGTTTTCTTTCAATCATTTTAGTTATTTTTTCATAAACACATATTTAGTAACACATACATATTAGGTAGGTACACACTTATCATTTATCCCATTTAAGATGTTCTTTGGCCTTGATAAGATCGTTGACTATAATATTTCTGTAAAAAAGATAAGATTATTCACTTCTACTCGTATAAAATTATTACATGTTACAGAAAATAAATAAACCTGTTGATACATTTGAAATGTTTATTCGAAATGTAGTATCGTTGCACTCATTAATCTAAATTTTAAATCCAGAACCGGGTTTAACAGAAACTTTAAATAATTCAAATATTTTAAACTCCATATGAAAAGTGTACAACATATTTATAATCATTGCTCGTTTCAAGTTGTATTGTTTATTACGGATTGTTGTATAATAAAGGTACAAGAAAAGCTAGGGAGTTTTCCACGTGGAATGTGCTATACACACGACAACGCATAAATAGATCCATTTTTTGTAGGTATTTATCAAATCCACGGCAACATACGAATCGTATGCTTGAAAGAAATAAAAAATATTTATTGAAATTCCAATGCGGGCCATATTTTAAATAACAGCTTTTTATCATAACATTGTTTCTTAGAATTGCTCATCGCTAGATTTAAAATAAGTTGTATTTAGTCATAAAATTGAGATAATCTTGCAATACAAAGTAAATTATTTATTATATTATTGAAACAAAACAATAAAAGTATATTTAAACTGAATCGAGCACTGTATACAAGCGTTGTGTTGTGTAACTAAATAAAAACAAATATTAATATTGTTTTTTAAAGTAGAGACTAAACAGCAGACTGTTGTATGCTTGGGTAAACACTTCAATCAATTTTTTGACTGCATACTGTTTCATTTTTGATTTAATAAATTTATAATATTAGATATTTTTTGATTTTACGTACCTACCAAAAATATTTATTAAAACTATGCATTTTTTTCAATTTGTATAGGTTTATCATACCTTTAAATCCTTTTATTATACAGAGCGCTTGATTGAGAAACGGGAGTTCTAAAGGTGGTTCTAAATGTACCCTACTTGCTGGGTCTTACGATCTATTTAACCGATATACTGTTTGTTTTTGTCGATTTTTTCTTGTACCTAACTAACGAATCACCCCGTGTCTTTTTTCTCAATCACATCCCAATAAATATCCAAGTAAGGATTAAGACTAAAAATGAAAGCGATTGTGTCAGTGAAACAACACCCTGTATATTGATATTCTTAAAAATCTCTGTCGATATTTGAAACTAGCACAAATAGCAAATAATTTTACTATTTTCCGGTTTTTTGGCATGAAAGCACTAAAAATAGGATTTATTGACTTTTAATAGTCACTTATTTCTATATATTTCTAGTTCTGTGTTCATTTTCTAGGTCCGTACTTGAACCCAATAAATAAGATATTTTTAGATCCGCCTCGGAGACCTCTATTCACCGTTCAACTTTTTCCATTTTGCAATGAGACACTCTGTATAATATATAATTAATAGGAACAATGATAAATGTTTTCAAAATATCCTTTTTTTTTACTTCTGTACACTGATGCGTAGGAAATCTTTAATAACAACGCTGTTTACTTTAACAGCTTCATATTTCGTAATTCGTAAATAAGGTGTCTGTCAAGTCTAATCATCTAAACAGGATGTCCAGGGTTATATAATATAATAATTCCTTTGAAATAGTAAGTAGCTACGATTTAGTTTGTAACAATAAAGAAGATTAAATGAAATACCGGATGTCAACTGATTCTTATGTAATGACTATATATTGGAATAAATAAAAGAGGCGTATAAATAATTGTAAAAGCATAATTATCGGAAACCTTGAAAGTAATATAGGATATTATGTAATTTTTCGTAAGCAATAGAAGAAGGTTTTAATACAATGAAAAATATGGATAAAATATATTAGCATTTTTATTAATCTCAATATAGAACCTTATTCAATTTAATAAATTGGTTTTGCCAGTGTATAATTACTAAGTTATTGGCTTATTAGATATTATCCGATCCTATGTAGACGCGACCGTTGGCACGTGCCACTAAGCCAGCCGTGTGCCAATGAAAATCGCTCCTTCAAAGGAAGCCAGTGATAACGGAGAGTGGGGATGTGCCAACCATTGGCATCTCGCGGTTTTAGTTGTGATTCAGACTGCATGCCAGTTGGCACGCGCTTTCAAATGGAGTGAACGAAGGGGAATTACATTTATGTAATTTTACTTTTACAAATAATGGAGATACGCGAATTTGTGTGAATGCCTACACATTGTTTCTATGATTCTAAATATTCGTTTTTGTTTCAATATCACCAGTAATATTCTAATTATATTTAGTTAAGACAATAATCTCGTTTAAAATGTGCCAGCAAATAATAAATACAATTAACCCGTATTATTTTTGGCAAAAGCACTAAGAAGAAGTAATTATTCAGATTGGGTAGGGGTAGGTGCCTTATTATATTGTTTGGATTTTATCCAAGCTAAACTCAATGATGTTGTATCGTTTATTGTATAAATGAAGGGTTAAACAGGTTTCTACGACTTTTTTAATATATGTATACGTTCATTTCACAATTCCGACCCACACGTCCAATATAAATGAGAAACTATTTTGTACAGGTCTTGTTAATCAGTTATTGTCAAATTATTTTTCTACGCTTTGTTTTTAAAATCAACCAAATGTCCTAACTTTCCTAATTTCCTGTTTTTTTTTTTAAATCTTCTTAGCTGTGTAAACAATTCTCTTTATACATACTCTCCATAGGAAAGGAAACTATATTGTTTAAATATATACTTTATATTTGTAGTAACTTAGGTACTGTTTAATATATATATAAATAATAATTTTATTATATCTACTTACATTTTATAGATGTTTACACTCGGGTCATGGTATAAGATAACGGCGGACTAAATTCCTAGTATATATGGTTTCACATTAAAACATTGAATCTAAAAGTATTAATAACACGTATTATCATTACATTGAAACTTTTTGAACACACTTGCACCAGATTGTATTATCAAAAAACGGCATTAAACTTTAAATTCTTCACAGATGTTTCAAGTACGTAATTCAATATCGACCTTGACAAATAATCGTAAGGTTATTGAGACGAACTACACCAACACTACTACTTTCTTAAGTCAACATGCAACTGGTGGGATTGGATGTCTTATTTTCTCTCCTCAAAGCGCCTTAACTTCTTACGTTCAACTTAGTGCGCAGATTCCGATCACTTTTAGGTACCTAAAGATTTAACATTCATGCAGCGTGGTCTGTTTATACACAAACCCAAAGATTAACTTTTAACTTGTAGGGAATATTATCCGACCCTCTGGCATTTTATTGGCACATGTTTTACCTCAGTTATAGTGTTTCATGCAATGCTATTATTTTCTTATTAGGTACTTACAAGTTACAAGTTCTTATTACATATTTGCAAAAGTACCCATTAGATAACATTTAAATAAAATGAAGTAGAACAAGCTAAATAGGGTTTTACAACTTTAACTTCAATAAAAAAAACTCTCCTTTTCCAGTTGTATTTCAATAAACAAGGCTAATCCCTTTATTGTGTCGAGTTATCAACTACCTGTCTCTTGTCTCCGGTCTACCTACCTCACCCCTGCTCCTTAGTGGCGACGTTATTCATAAAAGTTACGATAGCTCGTAGACACCATTTTATCTCTGCACCACGCTGTTTTGTTGATCAGTTTTCAAAAGTATAAAGGAGGATAATTTTATTTGTAGCATTATATATGCTATTTGTTTCTTATGTAAATCTTCCATCCATATAGATATTTTAAGATGGGTACCAGCTCTAGAATGGACCAATGTGCGAGGCGAGACAGACTAGTGTAATAAATATAGAGCATGGACTGATGGACGTACTCGTGAGCTTGAATTAAAATAGTTGGTCGACTTTAACAGTGCGCCTCTAAAATCTCCATTTGTCCATCTATCCAACAATGACTTCACTAGTGCCAGACATATTTTTTATGCAATAGTAATATTTTCTATTCAAGGCAATTAGCAAATTTGGGTATTTATTGTCTATTTTATGCAAAGTGGCAATAAAGACTGTTGGAATGTTGTAAATTTGTAAGGTGAGTGAACAGACTATATAGTTCAGTCAGTCAAGATAATCAATTGATTATAATTCCAAAAGTTTTCAAATTTTGACGTAAGGTCGGGAATGGTATAAAAACAAACTATGAAATTTTGCAACCTGTTCCGAAGTCCGGAACATTGTTAAAAATGCAATAAATGATAATTTGCTCAGTTCTTGAGACCAAAATTCCAAAAGTTCTGCAAAGTTGGAGTGGTGTTAAATATATTATTTTACATCACGTGTCAAATTTGCAACCAATTTAAGTGTACGGAACATTTTTTGTTATTAAAAATTAATGTTTTTCTTTATTAAATAGGAGGAAAACGTTTCAAAAGTTCTGCAAATTTGACAGATCTATCGGAAAAATATACCGAACGACTGTACAAATTTGCAACTTTTTACGTTGACCGGAACATGTTTATTTATAATTTTTTTTAATTCGTGGTCATTTTTTCGAGCAAGGCGGTTTCGGAATAATTACAAAAGTTTTGAAACTTGGTTGCAAACTTTGAAAACATCTATTCTGATGCATTTACAAATTTTCAACTTCATACGCGATCCGGAACTTTTGCAATTTTCTTGAAGGTGAAAAAATAATAAAATTACATTTTTGCAAATTGCATAAAGTTCCGGATCGCGTATGAGGTTGCAAATTTGTAAATGCATCGGAATAGATGTTTTCAAAGTTTGCAACCAAGTTTCAAAACTTTTGTAAAATTATTCTTTGAAACATTTTTATCATATTCAGGTTCGGTAGATATTTACCTTTCGTATGTAGAATCTCATATAGGAGCAACAGTGAGCACTTATACATAAAATTCTATATGTCCAAGAGAGAACAAAATAATTCCCCCCCTGAAAAACCCAACCACTCTAGACTCGATTGGTCTCTGGAGAGGGGAGTGCGACATTGTCTCTCTGTTGCTCTATAGCTTTCTCTCTTTCACTCATAGAATGGCACAAAATTATTTGCCGAATTTGTATGTATATCAGAAATAATACCATTTGTTTCAGTTATACACCATAATGAGCAGTGTCGGAGGACAGTGGGACGCACATGGGGTCTGTCGCCCCGTGTGGTCACCTGGATCTACACTGCAATAATAAGACCCATGTTGTATGGAGCAATTGCATGGGGACCGAAGGTTCTACAAGCAACGGCCATCCAAAAATTATATCAAATACAGCGAATGGCTTGTTTGAACATCACAATAGCCATGAGAACAACACCAACCGCAGCAATGGAACTAATTACTGGTCTGACCCCTCTGGACCTACACGTCAAGGAGGTTGCGTTAATGGCCATGGTACGATTGCGCACGGCTGGTGTAAACCCCGAAGTAGGAATGGGCCAATTGAGTTTGAGCCTATGGAGGGAAGCGCTCACTGCGCTACCTCTGCTGCAGGCAGCTAACGATGCAATTGAATCCAGGTTTTTGTTTAACAAGCCCTACAAAATTCAAATAAAACAGAGCACAGAGCCGGATGCTGCAAATGCAATACGCATATATACAGATGGTTCAAAAATGAAAGAAGGCTCAGGCTGTGGAGTTTACTCGAGAGCACTGAGCCTCAAGATTAAGTGGGGAATGGGAAACAATACCAGCGTGGTTCAAACAGAACTGGCTGGTATCTCAATTTCCACAAAAGAACTAACCAGAAGAGGAATTTCTGGCAAAAACATAATAATCTGCACTGATAGTAGTAGTTCTAATGGGGCTAGTGGACACACCTCTATGCAGGATGTGTGAACAGGAAGATGAAACTGTCAGGCATGTCTTATGCGAGTGTCCGGAGTTATCGTCAATAAGAGAGTGTGTGTTCGGTAAGTCTTGGCCTACACCTGCCGATATAAAGGAGATGTCTCCCAGTGACCTGTCCACCTTCCTGAGAAGGACAGGATGGACAATGACCTAGGAGAACAACTCCTCGGGAGGATGTACAGTGGGTCACATATGGCCTAAGTGCTGTGAGCCTACACACTCACCCTCCCTACTCTACAGATACCCCATAAAGAAAATTTTTCCCAAGTATATAGAGATATAAAATCAAAATATTCATGCGATTTTCATCTGATATTTCTGAACTTTGCCACACCTAGGAATATTTTAAAATTTGGCGCGAGTCCCTAATCCTTAACTCTGCCACTGCATAAAATAGCAGCTTTATTTAAACCAAACTTATGCCAGATGTGATTTATTGTAATAATTTGATTTAAAACACTGCTGTCCCCATTTTAAATTAACGTATATTTGAGCCAATACACTTCAGTTAATTTATGATCAATTTAAATTGATTAATTTGATGGTTATTAATAAATGGCGACGTATATTCAGTTAGTCTACATGTTACTATTATACAGTATTTGTAATATGTTTTGTAAACAACAAATATAGACTGGTGAAGAAATGACGGATAGTCAAGCAGGCATTGAAGCACTGAGTTCTTGTGTAATCAGTTCCACAATGGTACTGCGGTGGAAAGGATAAACATATCTGGAGATTTTTGGGATGGAAAAATTGTATCGCAAAGTAGACAAGACCATTTAAATTAATGTAATATTTTTAATGGATTGGTATATTACAGAATAGTCCATTTACGTAAGATGGTTTACTGTCTACTATAATATTTATCAATTTTACACTACAGTTAATTTGAAACAAAGTATATTTTTTGGAATTGACAACTGAAAATGTAGAAAGTGTCTTAAGTACACATTTGCTAAACTTCACTCTTTATATACAAGTAACAGCAACACGATATCTAATACGATACACCCACAGGTACAATAATACATGATACACAGTCAATACACGCAATATTCACTCTCCAAGTTCATTCAATAATTCAATAAATTAAGTTAAACCTAAAAATATTTTCACAGAAAATCACAGTTGTACATTATTACTGATAAAGTTTCTCTGGAAAGCATCTTTTGAGACTGTTAAGATTATTTTTAATCGAACAGTTTTGCTGTCAAAATGTATAAATTGTATACTTAAACTTACACTATTACTACAAATTTTACTGGATAATATACTCCAGATTTAAATCGTTCCAATAAATAGTATACAAATTTAATCAATATACTTGAAGAAAAAAAGTATTTTTCATAAATTTGGTCAATTAATAAAATTGCATACACTATACGCATAACAAAAAATTCTGATTCTATCCTCTCTGCTAGCCTCATCTTACTGAGTTTGTCCAAATCAAACGTAATTATACATTTTAAGGCGAACTTTGAATTATACCGTTTCCACTTGAAAGAATTTTTATCAAAGCATAATTTTGTTGTTGTGTAGAAGACAAAACTAAGTTCGCCTATTTATAATAGATGTAGATCAATACTTCTTAGGTACTCTACCTTAATCCTATAAATAAGTCAGCTATCTATAATTAAAACAATTCAAATATGATTGAGGTTAGAAATTAATTCCAATGCTAAAGTCTTCAAGATGAATGATTTATACTAGTCTTACAGTACAGCCTTTTTAAAGAAATTGCTGGCCCTTTTTGAATAGTAATTGCGCATGCGTTCCAGCCATTTTCACTGCAACTTTCAGGCTTGGAAAATATAGAAATGTTTCTAATATTCAAGGTTATTCACGCGCAACTTTACGTATTTTTAGTGATTTTAGATTTTGACAAACTAAATATTGTGTTGGTTATAAAAAATAGAAGAAGAATCACAACCATACTTTAAATTTTTTATATTAATATTTTGTTTCGGTTGTAAACTAGCTAATTTCTAAAATTATCTGTCGGAGATTTGTGTAGTGTTGGAAATATCTACATTTGAAATGGCGAAAAGAATTTACAATGTGCTAATATTGTCAAATGTCAAAAAAATCTTGGAAAGTTGCAACAAATAAGGCTCAAGAACTAGTCTTACATTACAGCCTTTTTTAAAAAATTGCTAGCAATTTAATTGCTGGCCTTTTTTGAATAATAATTGCGCATGCGTTCCGGCCATTTTCACTGCAACTTTCAGGCTTGAAAAATATAGAAATGTTTCTAATTTTCAAGGTTATTCACGCGCAACTTTACGTATTATTAGTGATTTTAGATTTTGACAACATAATTATTGTGTTGGTAATGAAAAATAGAAGAAGAATCATAACCATACTTTAAATTTTTTAGTTTAATATTTTGTTTTGGTTGTAAACCACCTAATTTCTAAAATAACTCTCGGAGACTTGTGTAGTGTTGGAAATATCTACATTGGAAATAGCGAAAAAATTTCTAATGTGCTAATAATAATGTCAAATGTCAAAAAATCTTGGAGAGTTGCAACAAATAAAGCTCAAATGTAAGAAGACTGGATTTTAATTTTGCATGCAATTTATATTGCCTGCAATAAAGTTGCTGCAAAAAGGCTGTAATGTAAGAATAGTAATAAAAATAATAAATAAACTCATTACCCAATTCCTTTATCAGATTTTGCTACCGCTATATTAATGCTAGTGTAGCACTGGTTGGTACAAACCGAGGTACAAACTTAATGGGACGGAGCTAGTACTATCTTCGCATTTCAGAGTTTTAATTGTAATACCGGCTGCGTTTGCGATATCTCTCTATTGTAAACACTTCTGTTGATATTGTATGGGAGACATTTGACACTTCTGTCTGTTGACTGACACTATACCTTTATTTACTTTTTATTAGCTTCCTTTTTCCTGAGTCTTACTCTCCACCTTCCGTAAGTAATTCCGAAACTCCGATTTGATTGAATTACAACTTCATATAGAATCGTATTTCTAGGTAAAAATGGTCAAAAGGCCGCTAGAAGTTGTTAATTTGACCACTAGAAGGCAGAATATTTATTTCTTTTCTTTGTTGAATAGTCTTGACAAAGACCAATTAGCCAGAATGTATAAAAACAAAATATTTCTATAAAATGATCTTTCTATGTTTTATACTCACTACTTTTCCTACTGCAATTTACCAATTCAGTTTCTTGTCCTGTATTTCAACAATATACAGGGTGACTCATTAAGAATGTCCAATCTCTGAACTGTAGACTCTAGACCTCAAAATATGATGATTCTGCTCAACATGCCTTATGCAAATATTGCTTGTTTCCGAGATACAGGGTGTTCAAAATTAAAATTTTGATTTTCGCAATAATTTTTTATGTTTTCACAATTTCTTTTTGAAAATTGACAATTTTACGTTTTTTGGCATGAGGAATCATAATTTGCACTCTAATTTAACATTGCAAATAGAGGGCGCTAGTTACACTTGTTTGTGTTAATTAAATCAAAGTAAACTTTTTTTGGGATAAACTTACAACTAAAATGATAAAAAATACTAAAAAGCGTTAAATTCTACAAAAAAAAGTTACTCTTCTTTGATTCGTGTAACTCAATCGGTTATCGAGTTATTTGCTTCTAAAAAGTTTAATAAATTTTAATTTTTTTATAAAAAATTTTTATTATTCCTTAAATATGTGAGAATAACAAATTTGTAAACAAAAATAAAAAACTTCAAAGCAAATGCTCAAAATGCCCACCATTTACTTCAATACACTTTATGATCCGCTTTCGTAAAGATCTCTTACTATCAAAATCACATTCGTGAATTAAGCCGTGGTTTAATTTTTCGTTTTCTTTTCAAGTAGGCTTGTGTCGCTATTAGACAGTTTGTGTAGAAGCAAAAATTGGATAATAATAAGAATAAGTAATACTTTAGTATACCATTTATTAACAATTTAGTAATTATCAAGTGTAAAAGTTATTTATCAAATAATGCCTAGGCATAACGATTTTTCAAATAATGAGATGCGCGATATGATTTGTGTGTTTGCTCAGTCAAATTATAGTGGTCCAGATGCGGCTCGAAGATATTCACAATTATACCCAAATCGAAGGCAACCCAATTACAAACTGTACCGAAATCTTTACAACCGTTTAGGTGAAACGCTTTAAAACTGAGCACGGTGCTACAAAAAAAATCACTGCCGATGAAGAAGATGAAATTTTAATTTGTGTTACGGAGAATTCAGATATCAGTACTCGCCGATTAAGTCTGCAAACAGGTATAAGCCAATCATCTATTTTTAGAATACTGGAAAAATTGCATCCATATCATTACACTCCTGTTCAAAATTTATTACCTCAAGATTTACCTAAGCGTCTACAATTTGACCATTATTTGCAAGATAAACAAAATGTTAACCCAGATATAATTCTTTTTACTGATGAGGCAACATTTACCAGACGAGGAATAATTAATTATGAAAATAATCATTTGTGGGATTCTGAAAATCCACATGCTATGA
Source organism: Galerucella pusilla (assembly GCA_910591695.1). Lineage (NCBI taxonomy): Eukaryota > Metazoa > Arthropoda > Insecta > Coleoptera > Chrysomelidae > Galerucella > Galerucella pusilla. The sequence goes on along the minus strand of CAJUYI010000002.1, from coordinate 1,056,739 downwards.
GGGAAACACATTTTCAGCACGAGTTTTAGGTTAACATTTGGTGTGGTGTAATATGTGGGTATTCAATAGGTCCTTTTGAACTGCCAATCAATTTAAATCGACCTCTTTATTTGGATTTTCTTCAAGAAGATTTACACGAATTACTAGAGGATATACCTCTCGCTTTAAAATAAAATATGTGGTTTTTGCACGACGGAGCACCACCACATTATTCTTTACAAGTTCGTCAATACTCAAACGGACAGTTTCCGCATCGATGGATTGGTCTTGGAAGTGAGTTTGCTTGGCCACCAAGAGGCCCTGATTTCAATCCTTCGGATTTTTCAATTTGGTCGCAAATGAAGGCATTAGTTAACAAAGAAAAAATTACTTCTCTTCTGCAACTGCGACGGAAAATAGAAGCCGCGGATGTAATTCAAAATAATAGACAAGGATTATTTGATATTAAGAGATCTTTACGAAAGAGGATCATAAAGTGTATTGAAGTAAATGGTGGGCATTTTGAGCATTTGCTTTGAAGTTTTTTATTTTTTGTTCACAAATTTGTTATTGTTACATATTCAAGGAATAAAAAAATTTTTTATGAAAAAATTAAAATTTAATGAACTTTTTAGAAGTAAATAACTCGATAATATTTTAGTTGTAAGTTTAGCCCAAAAAAAGTTTACTTTGATTTAATTAACACAAACAAGTGTAACTAGCGCCCTCTATCAGCAATGTTAAATTAGAGTGCAAATTATGATTCCTCATGCCAAAAACGTAAAATTGACAATTTTCAGAGAGAAATTGTAAAAACATGAAAAATTATTGCGAAAATCAAAATTTAAATTTAAACTTTGATCACCCCGTATCTCGGAAACTAGCAATATTTGCATGAGGCATGTTGAGCAGAATCATCATATTTTGAGGTCTAGAATCTACAGTTCAGAGATTGGACATTCTTAATGAATCACCCTGTATATGCTGATCCTGTGTTTATATATATATATGAGTGCCTCATACATGTATTTGGTTTTAATCAATATTTGTTGTTTTTTTCCAATAATATTAATAAAAATGCTCTCCAGAGATAACCATATTACAATAAGCATAATTGAAAATCTTAAAACTACAGAAACCTTGGCATTTGAGGATTATAAGATTGGGAATCTGATCTTAAATGCAAATAACTAGAAGGTGGATACCGTCTGTAAGAAAGAGGATGATGTAACGATCCAGATCTAACTTGAAGCCCTCCAATAGTATTATGAATACGAGTATTACCATCGCCGAGATCCAACTCCATCTCTTGTTGGTCTTGGAGTTGAACTTGTCCAGCTGAAGCTGTAGCCATTGCTACATCAGGCATAATGTCTGAAAGGTGTCCATCACTACAAGAACTACTTTCTGGTTCTGTCGAGAAACGAAACTCACCGTCGGGTACTACAGCTGGTAATTCTTGTCTTTGACAAAAACTTTGACGGGGAAAACTCATATTTTTACTATAACACCCATGAGATAGACTAATAGGTTTATTTGGAGATATCTGTAAAGGTTCGTTATCACTTTGATCGGGCATACCGTAATAATTTTCCAAGATATCTGCAACGGGATCAGGTAAGTTGAATTCCCGAACCACCCTTAATCTGATTTGCCTATTAATTTCATGACGGGAAGATAAAGGCATGTTGAGGGCACGTTGGCAGCTAGGCGATTGGCGTAATTTTTGTTCTCTTTTCAACATTGCATTCATCACAGTTGCATCTGGTACTGGCAGTGAAGAAGCTAAAACATCTACCCCAGCTGGGCCTGGTGGACGTGGCTTCTCATCCACCATATACAGAGTATCTGGAATGTCTTGCATATAACGAGCTCTGCGCAAACGCATCATTTCCACTTCTTGAATAAGCTGATCCTCAACACGCACTTTTATCTCATCGTAATACGGCATAAAAAGCCTGGGCTGGATGTACAATCCATTATTCTTTCCTCTAATCCAAGCATTAACTCTAAAATTTTCACGTTCTCCACCAAGCATATGACTTGGTGGTGTACTTACTAATCCTCTACGGATAGCTTGATTCAATACATCACTGTTTGGTGGTAATATATGGTCAATTCTTACGAGAGGTAAAAGATCCGATAGTATTTCCCGCAACTCAACATCACTCAAGTCTTTCTTTTTCACTCCTTTTCGGGCAACAGAATGGGCAGTGTGACTTACAATGTTCGGCTCTAAAAGTAAAAAAGATAAATTTAAAATGAAGCTTGATTCCGATAGTAAAGCACAGTCATAAAGAAGTCCATAATATTCTCCTTCCTAAAAATAAATCATTCAATACAAACCTCTGTCCTCCATTCTCCGTACAAGTTGATACTCTCCCCATTTGAGTACAGCTTGTAATACTTCTAATTCACTGGCTTGTAAAAATGGACTCTTTAAAACCTCCATTAAGTGGATTTTATCCAACTGATGTAGAACTGTTGACTGGGAAATTGGTTGAAACTCTTCTCTTAAAAAATGTAATGCCTAAAACACAAAATAATTAATAGTACACTAAAAATGAATAAGATTAATATAACTTGTGTTAATATGAAGCTGACTTCAAGTAAATTGGTAGAAAGGTGTTTAAACCAGTTTGATCAGTATTGCCTTACCTGACGATGAACCCATGCTGAACCGTGAGGTTGTCTAGACCACTGCAGTACAGCAGGTAGAGTTTCCAATGATAACCATTCTAATATTAAGTCTTCACAGCCTTGTGATAATATATCTAGTTCCAGAAAGCGACCTATCTGATACAATTCCATTGCTTCCTCCAAGGGTGAAGGTCGAGCTCGACCAGTGTGAGTTAAAGCTTGGGCTTCTCCTAATCCGCCTCCACATCCTCCTCTGGATATTAGAGATAGATCTACGTGATCAAGGTATATTGCATGCAACAGCACTCTTGCAAATCTGTAAAGAATAATATTGGAGCCAATAAGACATATTCTAAATACATCACAATGTATATATTAGAGCTATAAAATAAATAAATGATTTCTAACAAAGAATAAAAGTTAAACAATAACATGTCAAACAGTGAAGGATTTACAAATTTTTAAGGTATAGGCTGAATAGTTTTTGCCGCCCTTGCCTCAACAATTGTCATATCATACATTATTTTTACAATGCAACAATTTCGTTGTAATTGCAAATAAAATAATTTTTCGGTATATTTTTGAGCTAATCGAAGCTCAATCATGTATGGGCGGGGTAATGGGGTACTCACTAAATTATTCATTATATTCGAATAAAAATCGAAAAATTATATACAAACCGTCCAGTTCGTAGCCTCCAACCAGTAGCAAGACTGGCATGTATGAGTTGTTAGTGGGAAGAGGGGAATAGTTTTTACAATTTCGCTATTTTCACTCATAAAAAGTGTGGGCAAAGGGCGCAGAGGCGAGAGGCCGATTACTGGTTGAGGGGCGGCTAACTAGCTGTTTTACTCTAGAATATGGAAGTTTGCTACTCTCGGAATGTGCAATGACAAGTGAGAGAGAAAAGTCATTGAAAAAAATTTGTTGCAGACTTCTATCTGTAAGACATCAGAAAACCGTAATAGAAAAATCTTTTTGAATTCTGAGGTAAAAAAAAAATTCGTTCCCCAAATTTGCCGCCCTAGGCTCGAGCCTACTCAGCCTGCTGGTAAATCCGACAATGATGTCAAACAGAAAATAGTTTTAGAACTTTAGTTCTTTATGTTAGGTTGGTGTGACTGTTACGTTACTTTGAGCGAGGGAGGTCGCGACGCAAAAGATCTGACCGTTACGTTACGTGCCTTGAGCGCGTGGGCTCTCGCGCTCTCTCCTCAGTCTCAGAGCTAGTCTCTCGGCACAAAATGTTGATTGTCAGAATACATTGTATTATTAATTAAAGTTAATAGAATACTTATGTACTTTGTGCCAATCAACTTGATGATAAAATACTACTGTATATTTTTGTTAAATGAAGTTTCATCCAGAGTGAAATACATTCTTATATTAATATGTGTATTTATTTATTGATACAAGAAATTTGATTATTGCTTAAAAGGAACTAAAGTTCTTACCGTGTGTCCCGCGACACGTTCTATAGTTTTTTATTATTTTTATCAAAATATTCATAATATAGTTACTAAATACCTTTTAGGAATCACAGTCTCGTCCAAAACTATTCTTGTAGGAATGTGAAGAGCCCGTTCAGTGTGCTCTTCTCCACTTTTAGATCGTCTTTGCAATAAATTCCTGAAAAAGGGAGATCTGGCGGAAAGTATGGCTTTATGACAAGCTAATTCACATTTTGGTCTAAATCCATACTCGGAGCTACCCGAATCAGGTCGTTGACAATCAGACCCATCAGAAGTGAAGACTAAAGTTGCATCTGCATAGTCGCCAGATTCCAGTAAATATCGTAAATCAGCTTCGAGCGCGTTAGGGGTACCAAATTCTTCTCTCAGTCTTCTAAGCAAATTCATGTCAATGTTAGTATTATGTGGACAAATATCGCCAGTGTATAAATATCTTAACAAGGCAGAAAACAGTTGAACATCGACAGTAGCTGTTCTTAATTCTAAACAAATTCTTGCTCCATATCCCGGGCATCCTGCTAAGAGATCTCGAAAATATGGACAACGTGCTGAAAGCAGAGCACGATGTATGGGAAAACAAGCGCTTCGATATACTAGATCAGCATCAGTGCAATATTTAAAGTCGTATAATGCCGATAGGTCTTGTTTAAAAGTTGCTGCGGGCGGTCTGGCCAACTCTGCTTGAACACATAAATCTTTAAGAGCTGCTAAAGCTTCAAACTCCTCTAATAATGCAGCTACTTCCAACGGACTCCAAACCGATATCAACTCACGGAGCATCTTACCATGGTCACATACTTTGGAAGACCGTCTTTTTCTAATAAATTTTTTCTTCAAAGTGGCAAATCCAGTTGGTTTTTTCTTTCTCTCTCTAAAATCAATGGTATATGTTTATTGTCAGAATAAAGAAAATAAGTATATATATTTATTTTTATTTCAGAGTAGAGTGAACAAATGATTTGCTCTGACAGTAATACAGTTGAGTTAATGGCATGAATTATTGAAAATTAATGGAAATAACTGAAAATGACTAAAATAGCCTAAAATTTAAATTTTTATAAAAGGGGATATAACTAATAGATTGAAATTTAAGTTCATGTTTGATTCTTCAATCAAATCAATCTATATTTTTACAACATAGAGCCACTTGATGATTTATAATTTAAGTAATTATTATTATTAAGGTATATATTTATGTTATTAATCAAAATTTCCAGCACATTGTTATTTATTAATCACTTACCTTAGGACACCTATAGTGTCCCTATATACAGTGTTGAAGGATTCTCCACCTACACCTGATACTAAACTAGCATCAGTTCCTGGAGATGTTGACGCATTCACTCCCATTCTCTGAGTAAACTCCTCTGACAAGTACAGGTCACTTCTAACATTCCACCAACTGTGCTGTAGGGCACATGGGAAAAGACAGCCAAATAAGTTCATAGTTTACCCAGACTACAGCCTGACATGCAGACACAGCCTACAAAACATATCTATTTTGAACATAAACTATAAAAATCCAGTTTCAGTTGCCATCCATAATTTTATATACAGATTTGGCCAAATAATTATCTTCGGTATAGCTTTTCTGTAAATGGAAGAGAGGAAGCTATAGAATAACAGAGACAATGTTTAGAGAAGTGGGCATATTATGGAGGAGAAATATGCTGTTCTCTTTTGGACAGTGCAAGACAGTCTTGTATAGTGCTCAATGTTGTTCCTATTAATGAGATTCTACATATAGAAGATAAATATTTGCCAAACCTGTAAAATGAATATTTTTTGAAAAATTGAAGTTTTTGGTCGTTTATCTATGTGCTACTCAATTTTTTGTTGTGGCAAGATTGATATCCATTAATGATTGTGATATAAACTAATACATTGTTGAAAGTTATTTAAATATAAGAAAAAAATGGCTGGTATGCTATTCTTAGAAGCTGTATGTTGAGTGAAATTAAATTTTTAGTCAAAGATTTTTGGTTTTATTAAAAGTTGTAGTGAAGAAGCTTGTGAAGAAGGGACAAATAGACCCACTCGCCTCAAACAAGTCCAGATGCTTGTAGCATCACAAAGCAGACAGAGAATGTACTTATCAGAATTCAGATTTTTGTAATGTAATATTGTGAAAGCCAGTTTTAAAAGATAATAGGTTTCTAGCAGCTACCCTGACTCAATATCTTTTAAAAATTTTGCAGTTCTCTTTTAAGCTTAATTATTTATTCTGTTTGTGGTGGCTGAAGTAGTTTTCACTTTTTTAACCACAATATTTGCAGTATATTTAAAATAATTGCTAGCAAAGGTAAAATTTGCAAACAAAATAAAAATGTGTAGAAAATAACAGAGGTTTTAATGGCTTGTAAACTATTTCACTAAACAGGAAACTGTACAAGCAATTGCTATGTAAACAAGTTCATTTTTATCTAGTTCACTGATAATTTATTTGCATTCACATATAAGTAAAATTTATATTTTATAAGCTTTTAGAGGCACTTGGTACAAATCCATTGCATTGGAAATATCTTAGACTTCTTATTTAATTAATTGGTCATAAATTGTTTAATGTTTATCAGAAATCTTATAACTAGATTACTAGTAGGAATTTGGTAAATTAATTTCAAAGTAGGTCAAGAAGCCAGTAAACATATTTTATATTTATACTGGAGTATTAAACAGATTTAACAGAGATAAATGGCAAAGCAAAGATTAAGAAAAAGCTATAATAACCTAAACTATTGACAAACATGTTAATTGACATATGTATTTATTAAATATAAATGATACTCTCAACAACTGGTTTTCTTTTAAATATTTTTTACTTTCATTTGAAGGTAAAGCAAATACTTCAGAAGTCTGTTAACTAACTATGTCTCATTAACATACCATGGATGTATTGAAAACAATACTAAAAAAATATTTATCTTATACCTATCTATGCTCATCACAGAGTGTTAATTATTATTATTATTACTGCTTATTAGTATAAAAATTAAGTTGAAAATCATACTTTGCTAATAATACAAAATTCATATAGCTAAGGTACCTTTTGGTAAGGTGAGAATTGAAGTCGGGATATGATCAGATTATAGTAATGTAATTTATATGAGTTAGCTAGACGTCGAATATATTTATGTAATTTACCAAAGAAACTATGTCATCTGTGAGACAATCTCAATAATACTTATTTCGATAATAATTACTAGTTCATACTGAATTCACAAAAATAATAAATTTATTGGTTTATACCTGGGTGCCGAATAATCATACTGGTTTGAAATATTTTCTGTCTATTATGAAACTTCATTACTTCTTAGTTATAGGGGTAGCAGCAGCAGCCATGTTTACATTGGTGACAAAAAACAAATATTTATTAAACACCTCAATCGAAGCACTTCTTAAAGTTTTAAACTATTACGCACAATCTACATTTTTCATGCATTTAAATGTAAAACATCCACATTTTCTTAATCAATAATAATACATGTCCAACAATAAAAATCAGCAAAATATTTTTCTTCTGTCAACTGTCATTAGTGAACAAGTGAACTATTTTAAAAGCCAGAGACACAAAGCATTAACCTACGTAGAGATTTCAAAAGCCTTACACACATCACTAGAAGTTACTATTTCAGCATGTTCCGAAATGGTCGTTTCTGTGCTGGTCAATATTCAAAAATTCTTCTAGTTTTGTTTGCTCTTTTGCCTCTTTTTTGTCTAGTAATCATGGAATGAAGTACATAAATGTCGATTTCATCAATCAGCTTTTCTAATTGAGAACCAAACAATTTCGCCTATTTGGTAGTTTTCGTTATACCGGTGACGTAGGACCTACCAATTGGTTAACCAAAGTCCTACCAGGAGGACCGAAATCGCTTTTAAAATATTTTCGAATTTCAGATCTGTGTTTCAGATTTTGACAGTAAGACAGTAGAACCAGTACATATTCTATGAACCAGTAGAAGTTAGAAGTTAACCACAAAAATGTTTAGATTTTCCCGAAAATCAGTAAAACTTCTCACAAATGTTATAAGAAACAATTCAGATTTTAGTAGAAAAAGATGTTCGGTAATAACAGTGAAGTACAATTTTATGCAGTCCTCATCTTATTCACAAGGTGAGTTTTATAGGTTATGTGATAACCACTAACAAAAACTTTCTGCTTGTTTAAAAATCTTGAATTTAATCGCATTTTCAGCTAGTAAATCTGCCTCGCAATTCAACGATACAAAAAATACTTCACCACTAGGAAGTTTATTAAAAGAGAGTAATGATACGGCACAAGAAAAAATTGAAGAGGAAGAAAAGAAAAAGCAGAGAGAAAATTCATGGCGAACGATGAAACTGACTTTGGCTTTTTTTGGAATCTCTTTTACCTGTATAGGAGCATACATAGTATTTACATTGGGAGCTCCAGAAAAAGATATTCATGGAAATTTAATAAAAGATGATTTGATTGAAAAACCTATTGTTTTACAGTACATTATTAGATCATACAGAGAATTAGATTATTATAGGAAGGTATGTAGTTATATAATTTGAGGACAATTTTATAATTAGCACCTATTTGTTTCAGTTAATCAAAGAACCTTCACGAGAAAAATTATTACCAGATCCATTAGAATACCCGTATTTACAACCAAAGTATACATTGGTTTTAGAATTAACTGATGTTCTTGTGCATCCTGACTGGACATACAGCACTGGATGGAGATTCAAAAAACGTCCAAGTAAATCCAATTTTTTTATACATGTGATCATTTCTTTTTTGTAATAATCTCTAAATCATTTCAAGGTATATGTCAAAATAGGTAATAGGATGTAGCAATTGAAAATGACAATATAATGCATGCAAGAATGCATCTAAAAACATACTAACAAATGAGGGAACTTGATCTTGAATACAATTTTTGTTGAATCAGAATTTAGTGGGATATAAAAAATATATTTCTCAGCATATCATTAAATATTACCAAACACTTCATTATCAGCTAGTCTCATTTTATGGTATGCCTACACTTTAAGAAGCATAACTCATTTCAATATAAAATCAAACAATGAGAATTCATAAAAACCCATTTGTGTTGAATTTCTAGTGTATCTACATTTTTCAGTAAATATTAAACAGCATGAGTTCATAATTAAATCTTAGTAATATTTAATTTCTATTTAATCATATATGAATTGTACCAACCCAAATTTTTGGTTGAATTATGTTTTTGTTTTAGTGTTGGACTATTTCCTGGAAACATTGCATGGTTCATATGAAATTGTAATTTACACTGCTGAACAAGGAATGACTGTATTCCCTTTAATTGATGCTATTGATCCCAAAAACATTATAGCATATAAACTTGTTCGTGATGCAACACATTTTTCTGGTGGACATCATGTAAAAAGCTTAGATAACCTTAATAGAGACTTGTCTAAAGTAATTTGTATTGACTGGAATGCTAAAAATGTTAAATTCAACCCAGAGAATTTGTTAAATATTCGAAAGTGGGCTGGGAATGATGATGATTCTTCATTAGTTGATCTAGCAGCATTCTTAAAAAGTAAGTCTAAACAGGTGATGAAATTTACTGCAATTTTTAGTTTTTGGGCTCTTGAATCTTGAAGTTCATTCAAGAAACCCTGTCTTGATAAACTGTTGATGAGCTAGAAACAGCAGAATTAATTTCTACCCATGTGCACGAGTTGAAAGTTAAGAAATGATTACTGTATCACACAGTCAAGCCTTTCTATGATCTCTTCAGAGGCATAGTTTTTCAAAATTGTAAATTACTACTTATTTACTTTGAAGATTATATTACTTTGATTCTAGTGAACATAGTTTAACAATTTTGGACTTAAAATTGACTTTCCTTATTCTACAAGATATTGTAACTTATATATGTGTTTAAATTTAGAATTCTATAGGCAGATTTAGACGAATCCAGTCTCACTGGCATGCCAGCTAGGACACTGCCAGCTCTTGACCAGGTCGTTTACATGAATCCAGTACAGTTTGTCGTTAATGTGTGCTTGTGATCAGGTGCGTTACAAAACTGAATGTGGGGCAAAGCCGGCTGCTTAAAAGAAAATGTGTCGAGACAATTTCCGCGTTACGTCTTACGTCACATAATTTTGACAGGTTACTGTCCCTGTTAGAAAGCTTGATTCAGCATCAAGACACTGTGATGAGAGAGGCATTACCGTCAAAAATAAAATTAGAAGTAACATTGTCATACCTAGCTACTAGAATGTCTTTTCGAACCCCGAGTTATATGTACCGTGTTTCCAAACCCTCTATATCACAATTTATGCCCGAAGTATGTCGCAGATACCATAAACATTCGTGTTCTCGGTAAAGTTGAACCAACTTGAACGTTTCTATTTCCTTTAGTTTTCGGGTCATTTTACCGCTGTCACTGTTCACTCTACAGAATGCGCCAATGACTGTCACAACGTGTTTAGACGTTTCCGCAACACTGGCTCGGGTGTTAGGAGGGACGCGGGTGAGGGCTACTGGCAGCAAAAATAGACAAGCTCTCTATTTGAGACAGCACTGTCTGGCAGCGCTGGACTGGCACAAAAAATTGTTTACATGGGGCCCGTATCGCGCCAGTGCTGGCGTGCCAGTAAGACTGGCGCCAGATACTGGATACCTCAAAATCTGTCTTATTGCTTTTTTTATTTAAAACATTCAAAATTTTCTAGCTATTTCTGACAATGATGTAGAGGATGTAAGAGAAGTCCTAAGACATTATAGTAGTTTTGATGATCCAATAGAAGCATTCAGAGAAAAACAGAAACAACTTTTAGATGAGCTGGAAGCACAAGCTGCTGCTAAAAGAGAACAGGCAACATCAAAGACTTTATGGGCACCTAGTCTCTTTAATAGAAAACCATTTTAGGATACCTAGTTCCTTAACCCTATATTTATTGTTACTGTTGACTTGTAAATATTTTCTATACAATTTGAAGTTTCAATCCACAAAACTCTCCAGGGCTTGCTTAGACTTATGATTTTTTGATAAACATTAATTTTACTTTTAAGAAATATAAAAGATGTTACATCTCAAAAGCAATTTTTCTAATTAGGTTTTTGAATATTACTTGGTTAGTGAATGGTTAGAAAGAGCAACAGTATAGAGTAATGCAGGAATCGGTTCTGATATGATAAAAAAATGGAAAATTTTGTGTGCTCTGTGAATTTATTATGGCGCTGGATAAAAATCAAATGTATGGTACATATGAAGTATTTAAAATTTTTTTTAAATTGTATATTTAATAAATGAGTAAAATTTGTTTAAAAAAATCCTAATTTTATTTCAATTTAAATTATATTACAAACCATACAGAGAGTCTATAGCTAATTTGTAAATAAAAGAAATGAACAATTATTGTATATAAACCTAAACTGGTTATTTTATTATAAGTTTTCTGACTGGCACTTCCTGGTATGCCAAAACTATGCTGCATAGCCTCAGGCTCTTTGTCATATATTACGTAAACAAACACACTGGCTGTCTGTCCAGATGAAGGTAAACATGTATAGTTACCACTATCTTCTGGTAAAACTTTTGAAATTCTTAAACGACTAGTTCTAGTTTGCTTTTCAGTGACAATGTTAATTCCACCTCTTTCCAGATAATTGATCAGCTTTCCTTCTCTATACCAATAAATGAAACTGGGAGTTTCAGTTATCACACATGTGAGATTTAAATCACTCTTGAATCTTACGAATATTTCAGAATTTCCTAATATAGTGGCTTTTGAAACTGAAAAAAAATGTATTGAATACGTTAACGATCCACAAATTTTTATAAATAAGAAACATTACATGTTGGTGTCTGTTGAATGATAGTGGAAAGCTGAGGGGATGGAGAAAGTCATCTGTTATTCACTCAAAACAAAAGAAATTGCAAAAAATGGTCAGTGTATGAAAAAGTTTTGCTTAAATGAAATAAATACTCATTTATGGTGAACATGTAAGAAAAATAATGGTACAATTGGAGGAGAAAATATTCCTGTTACTATTGAGTTATACACAAATAAAGTGAATGATTTTATTTTATTATATTTACCCACTACACTTAGATGATATGCTTGGCTAATCTTTGGCTCTGTACTAACTTGACATTCATAAACTCCTCCGTCTCTAGTTTGTGCAGAAGCTATTTTTAAAACCCAGTCTTCTGAACCATCTGTATGTAGTGATTGAAACCTTTGGTCGTTTGTGTATGTAAAAATGCCAACTGTTAAAATATGTAAATCCCGTTTCCGGATCCAGGAAACCTAAATAGATACGAGAGTTTATTTGAACACTATTCAAGTTCAATTAAGACAAAATGAAAAGTATATTCACCGCTCTGTCTCCTAAGTTACCAACTCGGCAATGCAGATATGCCGTCTGTCCGACATTCATTATATAATCTTTTTTCGTAGAGTTGTCAAAATATGGCAATAAATTCCAGAACATATTTTCGGGAACTGGAAGACCACCTAAAAATATTTTAGTTATTATATGAAACCATTTTCTTGTTACAATTTTAATTTAGATTTAGTGTAAACGAAGTTACACCTACAAAACTTATTTCCAAAAATAATGGGATGGAAAACCGGTCCAGTGGAAATGTATAAGGTAGACAATATCTAGCTCTTAACTATAGGTAGGCTCTTATAGTTTTTCTGAAACTAAACTTAGGTTTAAAGAAGGACGCGACAGGGAGCTTGGTTTATTTGTACATCCCTCGATTGAAATACCTTTAGGTACATATGTTTATTCTGTTTATAGGTACTATTTAAGTTTGTCCAAATGTTTGCCTCAGATTTTTGAATTACAGTAACATATATTGTCATGATTTAAGTGTATTGTAGGAAAAAGGGACTGAAATGATTATTAAATGAGAAAAGTATGAAAAGGTATAGAAAGACCCTTTGGAATCTTATATGAAGAAAATTTTTAGGATGTGTATAACCCCTCTAAAGTCGATATAGGGACACTAACCTTACCTAGTGGTATAAAAATCCAGAACAGCATCAACCGAAAACTCATTGCTGAAAAAAATTACATTAATATTAGTATATGGCTCCAAATTGAAACAATTATATTACATATATAGGTACTTGTATACTATACCAAGGAATATCTAGAATCGGGAAAAGATGCTGGTAACTTTGATATGTTGAACAATTCTAGGTTCCTACTAAGAGAGGTATGTTTTAAATTTGTGCTAATAAACCAACTGAGATGCTAATTACTGTGGCATAATATAATGTCGACATTTTTATATCTTGTTATAGGTATGGTAACTATAGTTGATGTTTTAGACCATCCATTTCGTGTCTTCAATTGTGACAAGTACGTCTGCTTTTTTTAAAGTCCTAAACGGGATAAAATTTTGGTTAAAAACAGTGAGAAAACTTTCATTAATAATGACGAAAAGGAATACCTCACAACAGTGCATCTGAAGAACTTTCTTCGCCAATGATTGTCTTCAGCTACAAGCAAGTATAGTTTTTTCAATATCTAAGAAATTGGCCTGACTTGAGATGGGATAACGACATTCAATAAAGCCATAAAAGTATTAGCCGTGACAGGGTCGTATTTATTTTGTTGGTGAATAATAAATTATTAGGTACCTATAAGACTTTTGGGTCATTCTTATTAGGAATACTTTATTTTTTATCAGGTATAGTGCAGCTCTGGGCAGTAAATCAGAAAAGTCAAGTCACTTTCTCAGATATTGAAAATAACTATACCTACCAAGGTCAGTTGTGGAGACAAGATTCCTAAAGACGAGGATGTTGGTCATTTAGAAAATGTATCTATATGCTCGTAATATATTCCAAAAATATTAACATGCATGAGAAAAATCATGTTTAAGAATTATTTTTTGAAGGAATACTCTTTGGTAATAGTACTTTTGTAAGTATACAATACCTACCTACCATTGATTGGGCATACTTCTCTCATTTTACATAAACAGTTATAAAAAGATACCATTACATATCGAATTACTGTGTAAACGTTATTTTACAGTTGCCAAATTTGTTTTGATCTTGAAACCTTTCCATGTCGAACGAATAGAAATTCACATTGTTTCGGGGTAAAATACGCGGCACAACTGCAGCATTAAAACTCCGGTTCTCTACGGAGTTGGGAGTTTGCACTTCCCATATTCGTATTCCCAGGGGTGGCTAACGTAATTTTCAAAGAGTGAAACTACAACTAATCCATATCTTTGTAGCTTTACAAATAGATTGCAGTCTTCGGTTGTATTTTATTTATTTTGAATTGCTTTATCGTGTTACTGTAAATAACGTTTAGTTTGATGAAATTATTATATAAGTATCTACTATATATTTATTAATTTTCTGTGAATTCTAGTATCTGTAATAAAATAATTTTTTGTAATTATTTGTTTGTGTCGGGATACCTCGATGTCTTGGAAGGGTATGAAGAATGGCGCTTTGCCAGATCGTTTTCGGAGGTGCTTAGAACCATCCTATAGTCTGTACAGAAAGTACGAGGAGTAATAAAACCTAATTAAGTATGCAAAACCTTTACAGGGAGCACCATGAAATTTTTGATAAATCTCTTACTTTAAATTACATTTCTTCCGTAAATCTAAAAACCAGGTAGATCGACCCCGTATATATTTGTTTCAGTTGTAGCAAAATTTAGGGTTTCTTCATTGTTAAAGGATTAGCAGATAAGCAATAACGCAATGCAGTGGTGTGTATTTTGGGAAAAAATACGTTTTAAATTATAATATAATAAAAAATGAAAAGAAATAATTATTGGAATACATTTATTACTTACATTTTATTCTATATCCGACTCGGAAGAGGAAGAATCGTTGTTGACATTAATAATAATAGGGTCGATTAAATCATCACAAATATTGTCAATTTTCAACATATTTGCCTCTACTTTGATAACATGCTCGATACAGTTTGTCCAATTTTCCTTACTAACATGACTTACAGCACTCTAAAACAATTTCACAACATCGTTTATTTTAAAAGTAGTATTTCTTTTCCAACTTCCCCCTTTACCTGAGCCCATATTAATTCTATGGGATTAAGTTCACAATGATAAGGGGGAAGTCGAAGAACTGATATACCACGAGAAGAAGCCATTTCTTCTACAATGTAGGCTTTGTATTTATTCTTGTTCATTTTTGCAATTCTGTAAAGTTCTTTCCTTAGTGGATCTTTTGGAAACTTAATATTTTTCGAAATAAGCCACTCCAAAAGCTCTGCTTTACGCCAACAACTTGTGGGCAATTCTCCTCGTAACCGTGAATGGTAACTTGCGTTGTCCATAACAATAACAGCCCCTTTTGAATGGTAACTTGCGTTGTCCATAACAATAACAGCCCCTTTTGGAATTAGATCCAACATTTGAACAAACCATTCCTCGAAGACATCCCCATTCATATCTTCGTGATAGTCCCCTGTGCGTTTTGAAATAAAAGTTAATAATCTACCATCAACAAAACCTTCAGAACTCCCAACATGGACAATGATAAGTCTTTTTCCTTTACCAGATGGTGGCTGCAAACCTAACGACAAACCTTCCACGAATGCCTGCCTTCCGCTTTTAATGTTTCCATCTTGCCAAGATTTGGAAACTGTATATCCAGCATTTATACACACATATATACAAAAATATATAAAATAATTATTGTTACAGATTGGTTTGTTTTCTATTATGAATAAACTGTTTTGCCTTCCTTTATCAAACTTACTAAAATTTATGTACCTCTATCACTTTTTTTTATTAAAATTAGTACATCCCGTTACCTCTGACCCAAATCGTATATTCTTTAGCATAGCTGCAACTCATTCGTTCAATACAAAATGTACCTTACGGTATACCCTCTTAAAATATATTTTGGTACGTCTATGAAATCTACTTAAATGAATGATTTATTACTCCTCGTACTTTCTGTACAGACTTTAGTCTGAACTATGCGCTCGATATCAGAAACCGCTGTCAAGGGAATAATCTATTATAATAAACATTATTTTGATAACGTAAGAAGTATGGTGTACTGACTCCATGAGACAGAGGTGGCTTAAGGAACTGGTGCAGATCTGAATCAAATTCATATTGTAAAGGATAGACGCGAATTAATAAAAAAAATTTGGCGTTCAAAATAATGTACCTATGAAAAGCAATAGTTATGGAAAGTCTGCAACTGTGCTATAATTTTTCAGCTGTTGACTTTACCGAGTAGTTCAGGAATGCAACTGAAAGGCAGATATTTTAAGGTTCAAATTGGTATTTACTGTTTACTATATCCAAAAAAATATATTTTATGGAACATCATATATACTTGGGAATAAAATTTTCAGTAACTATTATCTATGTATAAGTTTTATTAATGGTTAATATAAAATAAGCACATCATGTATATACCTTAACTATAACATCAAAAAGAAAGATTATAATTACTATAAGTTGTTGTTATAATATAAAATATATTAATTAAATTGGTGCAATTTGACCCTCGACCTTATTACAAAGTACAACTTCTTCTTGTGGTACACTTATTAAGAGCACAGTAACTTTCCAATAAAAATTTGAAACAGGGAAATGACTAAATGCTGATCCATCGAAAGTTCCATTTCTTACTTCATGTTCTCCCTAAAAAAATATAAAGGGTGTTCAGTTCAAAACAAATGGTTTCAGTATTGGGATCTAGGAAAATGGTGAAAAATACAAATCAGGCTAAACGGGATGAAAGTTGCCTATTTCAAGGAGCACATCAGATATCTATCGCATTGCCATGAATATATTCAACATCCAGAAAACAAGAGCTACAAGAACCAATTACCTATCTGAGCAAACCCAAATCAAAGTCATTAACTGACAAATTTTAACTAAGTACTCGGGACAAGAACTACAATTTAAATGTCGATATTTTCAATAAAGGTAGTTACACTGTAAGCGTATATAGGTACGGTGTTTGCTCATTTGGGACGTAGAGCTCTTGAGAAAATCCAGCTACTCTAATTGAATAAGTACTTTCCAATTAAATAATACGTATTTAAATGGCAACATTTTCTGTTAGATAGTTATTACATTTACTACCTAACTTACGGTAGGTATAAAAAACGATTTTTCAATCAATTTGACACCTCCAATCGTTCTCAAATTTTCTAAACATAATGTATTTCCAATAAAAATAAAACAAGTTAGTAACTGCACGTGTTATAAGTGTTATTAAGAGGAAACATTGATAATTTAAATCCAACATATGAAAACCCAGCGCATTCGCCATATTTTAAAATATATGCTCAACTGCTGAAATCGCAACCAAAACCTCTGGGTCATTGTCTGTAAGCCCAACGTACATTATTAGTCCTAATTTCGATCACGGAAGCCTATATACTGGTACCTTATTTGTTTTTTAATCTTTAAGAAAATATAGAATTTTTATTTTAAAAAGCTTAAGTCGATAGGTATAATATTTATTGACCACGAATGTAACTGCGAGAGAATGAATAATCCTTCGACTTTCCTGAACGTACCTATTTATCTTATTTTATTTTCCATCACGATTTACTCACTTTTTTTAGGGGACATCCGCTCGGTGGTGGATGAATAAATTTTCGGAACGGAGACCATGGTGCTTCATCGCCAACAAGTATTGCACAAAAATGGTTGATTTTAATAGTGTTATATGTTTCGCACGTATCTAATGCGTCGTTGCTACTACATCTTTTTAGGTGTAAGTGTAACTACAAAAAAAATTATTACTACATAAGCAAAAATACACACAAAAACAAGAAGTGAAGTCCGGCGAAAATCCTTTGATCTAGAAGGGACATAAATAACCTTGAAGGTGACAGCTAACTCTGGCATACACACACCGAGAAAAAGTATTTTAGCATAAAATTGTGTTTTTTTAAGAAGCCGTCTCTTCGCCGACACCACCTCAGCCTCCTGGGCTTATTGTGGATACTCCTAGTGTTCTGACTACAACCTATTCAGCCAATCCGTTCCCTGTATTAGCTCATACAGGTTCTTTGCTGGTTGGTTGTAGAAGTCATCTGGAGTCATTTGGGTTCTGCCATACAGTTTCTGCCTTTTGTGGTCCAGCGACTCACAGTTGCATAGTACATGCAGAGCTGTTTCGGTATCCTTTTTGCATCTTCTGCATGTAAAGTCTCCGTTAGGCTATTTTGTTTAGGTGCTCCTTTGTGGGAAAATGTCCCGTAAGTAGCCCCGTTATGGTGCGTAGTTTGTTCCTGCTCATTGAGAGCAGTTCTTTCGCTACTTTTTCTGATGGCTCTTTTATGAATTTCTTCCCATGTATTTACCTGGGCATATTCTTCCAGTGTTTATTGTGTTGTTCTTTCACCCACCCTTTCAATCATGACCTCGTTAAGCATCTGGGGATGCCCACAGCAGGTTCGGATCCATTCATCAGAGTTGACGATCCTGCTCTTGCGAGTTCGTCAGCTTTTTCATTGCCAGCGATTCCTTTATGACCTGGGACCCACTCCAGTGTTACACTGTTCCGAGTCGCCAGTCTTCTAAGTTCTTCGCCGCATTCCCATACTAGCCGAGATGTCACCCTATAGCTCTGAAGTGCCTGCCTGTTGTTGTAGGCTCTCATATTATTTGCCCTTGCACATGCAAGTATTGCATATACCTCTGCTTGAAAAATTTTGTTTTATCAAATATAGATATTATACAGGTAGAAAGATGATGATGAAGAGATTAAAACATGGCGTCTGTAGACACGATTTTATCTGTAGTTTCGCTACTTATTGTTGGTGTATTCTTTGACACAATGCTTTATTGATCTTAAATTTAAAACCTTCTTGATGTTAAATCTTTTGGAGGATATTCTTGCTGCTATGCCATTCTTCGTGGCAGAGCCATCTGTAAACAGAGTTTATCCTTGTTGCTACTCTTCGCGATCAATTAGTAAGTTTGCTGTACCAACAGTTTTGCCTTTGAACTTACCAATATCTTCGTATGTTTATAGTTGGCTGGATTCTTTAAGTCTTGGAACTCCTTTTGTTGCTCTTTACGTACAGACCAAGTGGTTGCAGGTCTTGTATTGTATTGATTCCAGTGCAGCTTGCTCTTTATTCTTTTCCTAGTGAGGACTGTGGATTTTGTTAAGATTTTTCTTGCTAGTGCCTATTGCAATGGCGCCCCAATACGCAGGGGCTCCATATATAATAATGGGTCTCACAATTGCTGTATAGTTTATCCAAAATGTATGATGTATAGTTACCCATTGTTTACCTAACGGGATTATATTTTCACGTTGAAGAATGTCAATTTAAAAAATATGAATGCTGTTTTTTCTAGTCATCCTGCATAGGTATATTCATTCATTAACCTAGAGTATAAATTCTAAAAAGGTCATCAAAATTTTTCAAGTAGTAAAATTTCGCTTTATACCGAATTACTCCAGAATCAAGATCTCTTAGGGAAAACACGAAGGTAAATAGAAATTAGTGAGGCACCCAGATCGATAGCTTGCTACTCTGTTGTCAAGCTTCTCTGTTTTATTTCGCGCGCCGGTCAGAAGGCACAAGTTGGGGAATCATGTCTCCGGTTGCTGAATTGGTAACACTTTAAAATCTGTCGGTCGGATTATCTACAAGAATAATATCAATACTGTACCACAAAATATAAAACAATTGTTTTTATCTTTGCACACGTTTGGTTGAGCTATTCCAATTAGAATTTTTCACGGTACTGGAGATAAATAACTTTTATTCGTAATAATAGTCGTTAGTTCTAATTGTTATTTTCAAAATGATCGGACATTCTGGGGACGCGCAGTACCGTTAATGTTTCTAATGTGTCTTTCCCAGAAAGGATATCAGATGGAGCGTTATTATTTGTTAGCTTAATTTTTATTGGACTGACTCATTCATCAGATTATTTCTAGTTATAGTCTCTGAAGGTCTCGATATAGTTAAACTTTTTTAGTCACATATATTATCCTTTTTTAATCTTGCGAATAGGTCTAGGATTTAAATTATCCCTCTATTACAGGATACATTTGTGGTGTCTAATATAGAATATAAAAATGCAAAATATTCAGAGTGTTTGACTAACAACAAATCGAGTGATACAATAGGGAGAAATGGATGAAAGTTTTAACCAGAATATTATTTTAAATGATTATTTACTTATTTATATAATCATCTTTTTTAAAATAATCTGTAGCTTACTAAAGTTATGACAAATATTAGTTAAATAGTTAATCAATACCTTTAAATCGTCCATGACTACATTCCTTTTAATGTGTATTTTCATAGACACAAAAAATGTTCGATTTATACTGTTTAATTGGACATTGCTGTAAGTGACAGGTGCTTTTGGATATTCTGGACAATATCCTCTAAAGACGTTGAATCGTATTGTTTTCGATCTCTGAAAAAAATTAATTTTCCTTAAAGCAATATGCTGAGTCTGTTATCTGTTATCTAAATCCCTTCCCCTTCTTCATGTAATAGGAAAGGATGAGATACAATCCTTCTCTTTTGGTATGATCTATCTAATAATGGGATTATGATGCAACAAAGGTAATTTCAAAGAAAAATAGTGTAGAACTGGAATGTTGATGGTTAGAACTATTGTGATGAAAATTATGTTAGGTGTACAAATGAAGATGAAATACATGAACGTATCAAACATCAGGCATAGCTAAACATGGTTCTAGCCAGATCCTTGCTTTATACAAAAATAGAACACAGTATTTGAAAGTATAGAAATAATGACAAAGTCTAGTTGGAATTTATTCTTTTAGTTTAGCTTGATACCCAAGAAACTAATTTGATCTTGCGAGATTCTGTAAATATGAAGGATCCATGAGCTACACTATATGGATAGCTCCTTGAAGTCCAAGAGCATCAAGAAAAGACAGTCCAGCTGAGGTGGATAAAGGATGACCAAGTAAATGGAATGATTTTTGTTGTGAGCTCGAACTATGTTCTCCTGTTCTCTTTATATGTGCCATTTAAGCTAATGCAGTAGCTACTTACAAAAATATTCAGTTGCCCGAACACATGAAAAAATACAACGCATAAAACTAAAATGGATTTATTCATTTTAACAATGTGTATGATTAAGTGAATGTAATTTATAGGAAAATTTGAAATGGTATCAAAGATTTAATCAATAATTCTCATAATTATTTTCTCATTAATATTTGTTGTGAAAATGATATTATGCTATTCATTGAAATAATAAATTACGTATTATTTGAATATTATTTGAATTAATTTGATTCAACTAGTGAAATTATATTAGTTTTGTACAATGATCGAGAGAACGTCTGGTCTTGTTTCAAATTACCAGAAAAATAAAAAATGGTAGCAGCTGCAAAAACACCAAAATCATCAGCTGACTATAGGTATGTAATCCTATCTCCATTTTCTGATCCATGGGTATACCAAGAGGAAACCTGGACGCATTTTGTTTTATACTTTTATAAGTTGTAGTCTCCATGGCTGATGAAATTTAGCTATAGTAAGTAACTGTCAATTTTATCAGGTATGCCACTTGGTTTTTGTAACAAAATTACACTCATGTGAAACTTTCGAAACCATATTTTACAATATCATTTCACAAATTGAAGCACAAAGAGTTTTGAATAATGTCGTTACAAATTAATTTATTATTAGATCACTAACTATCTTGTATCTAGCTAATTTAAGAGGGTCAAACGAATCTTTTGAAGTAGTCTACGTCGATTTTAAGATTGTAACCAAACGATCTATTCATCTCTTGTGGTGATTTATAAAAGAAGTCAAAATTTTATACTTCTGACGCAGTAAATACCAACACTATAATCAGTTAATAAAATCTATTGTGAAGCACAGGAATATTGTAGGAGTTTGATTATTGCATGGTAAACAACAAGAAATATAAATTGCGTATAGATTTTATTTTTTAATTGAATTACTCAACTTAAAAGAAAGGAAGTAGCGAGATGATGAATCTAATCTGCATAGGCGAATTGTGGTTAAGGTTGCCCATACACTGCAATGTTACCGAACAATTTTTATTGCGTTTGTAGATATTTATAGAGGAATTCGTTTGTGGTCAAAAACCAGTCATTTTAATTACAGACCTGCCAATACTTTATCTGTATGTTCACGAAGGTAAATTGATGATGAGTGTACATTGGCTTTCAAGCACAAAAAGGTATTGTACTTAGTAAATACGTGACAGCACAAAAGGAAGGAAGGAAATAGGAAGCAGCAAGCTAAGAAATTAGAAATAGCTTAGACTCAACTGATACAGAATAATAAACATATTTGACCCATACCCAATGCAGTGAATTCAAATTTAGTTATAGCTTATAGCTTAACATTGTGCTCTAAAATACCCTTGTCTGGTTATAGATGTCGCCTCTTGTTTCATAACAATATTTGAAGTAATTGGTTATGGAAGGTTGTATAAAGGAGTTTTTGTTTTAACAAATTCCAGGAGGAATTTTAGGATGTCTCTCTTCTATCCAGTAAATTCTTAGGTGTTGTGCACTAGGGTTCAAAGGGCACAAGGGTAGTGTAGATAATGAAAAAGCAGATACCCTAGCACCTCATTTGAAAAAGTTTAACCGGATCTTATCAAGTAATGTTTTAATATGTATCAATGTATCCTTAAATTCTGTGTTCCTAAGTTTATTTTTTTCTTTTCATTATCAATTGAAATTTTAGTGCTTCAGCTTAAACACGACATATATTTTTCTTTATAAAATTCAATTCATGCATTCAGCCTATAAAAATCTTCTTAATATTGTATCATGAATCCATATTTCAAATATTTATTATTATTTTTAGTATTTAGATGTAACTACGGATGCGAAAAATGAACAAACCACATGACCTGAATTTAATATTGCTATATCCGTACCGTCTACTATGTTTATTGCTCCGTTTCATGTTGTAAATTGCTGATGTACAAATAGACTGGTTCACAAGTGCAATTTCATTCCAAACCTGACCTGGACCATCGAACATTATTATTCAGGAGTCCGCATTTGATTCCAAATGTCATTTAAGAACAATGTTTAGCTGGAAAATTGGGACCGGCAAAAATTAAAATTAAGTAAAACAAATATGGTGCGGTTTTTTTGGAAATATCTCAAAAACTATTTAATATATTCGAAGGTTGAAAAAATATCCTTAACTAGCAAGAAATGTCCTACAATAAGTTTTACCTCCCGGAAATGCAAGCCAAATTCGTCCAGTTTTGTATAGCAGTCATCAGGATAATTACAAGAGTGGTTGTTGGGAAACACAATAAGCCACATTTGCAGTTATTATACAAGTTATTTGCCTATTACTTGATGGCTGAGAAGCAAATACCAGATTTTATACCATGCATCCAGAGTTTAAACAAAAAAATTTAACCCTGCTCAGCTCATTCAAACTATCTTTTGATATTAAAAATTTCACGTAAATCCTACCAATTTCTCTTCACTACACTAAACAGCGTTGCTGAAAATAGTTCCGAGCTAAGACCATAAACATTCCATCAAAAAATATATAACTGACGATTAGGTTAAGATGGAATTTAAATATTTGCAATAATTTTCCCTAAACAATTGCTGATGTATCCAGACTTTCTTCCTTACCTCACAATAGATCTGACCAAGTGAAGACAATTAGGCTTGGAGTGGAATACACGAGCATACACCTAAATCTCTTAAAAAGCATCTCTTAAGTGTGTTAAATAATTGAAGCACATTATAATAGACTGTCATTTATGTCATTTGTATGGTTTTCCCAATAATACAAAGACACTCAAGTGGTATCTGTATCTGTAGAGTAGAGAGGGAAAGTGTAGGTTCACAGCACTTACGCCACATGTGACCCTCCCGAGGAGTTGTCCTCCTAGGTCATCGTCCATCGACCTGTCCTTCCCAGGAAGGTGGACAGGTCACTAGAAGATATCTCCTTTATATCGGCAGGTGTAGGCCAAGGCTCACCAAACACAGACGATAACTCTGGACACATAAGACATGCCTGACAGTTCCATCTTCCTGTTCACACATCCTGCATAGAGGTGTGTCCACTAGCCCCATAGTATAGTGGTGTTTCCTTAGTTGAGAGTGGTCAGTCAGAAATCCTACTGTTAAACGTAGTTTTTCCTGGTCATCCCCAAATATTTCTTCGGCGCCAGCTTCCCAGGGTCGCCCAGGGTGATCCTGGCAAGACTGCATCTTTTGGTTCCATCCCATCTCTTAAGGGATTGAGCATGAGAGTAACGTTTGGATAGTTCCGCAATTATCGAAGTCGTCAGGCCGTAGGTGTCAGTGGATCCTAAAATTTTTAGTCCAGCCGCTTCCCTGGCTAAAGAATCGGCAATGCGATTACCTTTACTCCTGTCGTGCCCTTTAACCCACCTCTGGATAAAATTGTTATCTGCCGAGAATTAGCTAAATCTTGGTGACACTCTAGTACTATCCCCGATTTAACACGTTGTCTGTTCAAGGCTACTAGGGCTTGTCTACTAGTCAGTAGTCAGTTATGTTTTTGCCAGAAATTCCTTTTCTGGTTAGTTCTTTTGTGGCGTGTGAAGACCTAATTGTCTTCACTTGGAGTGGAACACACCGCCATACACCTAAATCTCTTGAAAAGCTTCTCTGCAGTGTGTTAAATAATTGAAGCACATTATAACAGACTGTCATATGTGTCATTTGTATGGTTTTCCCAATAAAAAAAGACACTCAATTGATTGCGTGAAGTACAAAATTTGGACATAAGGTAAAAAAGTTTATGGTTGAGATTGCCATACCATAAGAACCAAGTTCTTGTGAAAATAAGGTTGTTAAAACTAACTAAGAAAATGCTCAAGTAAACATTAGGTACAAATTACACAATCTAAAGAAGTTGTCAATAAAAATGTAAGTAGTAAGACAATAACTGGAATTTGTATGAATCAAATAAGAATTGTATATTCAAACAACTTAAAATTTCAACTAAGTATGTGAATATTGTTTTAAAATTTGGTAGTAGGTACTCATAACTCCCTGACATTTACTTATACTATTAATAACATAAATGGTTAACAGCTCTATTAAATTTAAAATAAAGTAAATCTAGCGTTAAAATAGTAAAGGGAGAATTAAAACGAATATGTATTACTTCCCCTTTCCGTTAATAGGGGGGCATATAAATATAAGTACACAGATTCTATACATCTCTATTGAAAGAATCGTTCAACGTTGTAGGATATCCTTCATTAAAGTCAATAAACACTCCCGGGCAAGTGCTAGTTTAAATAGTAATGTGATAGTGACTGTTCCAAAGACCAAAAATATATACCTATTGAGTCATTATATTTTTCATAAATTGTATACACCCAGTATGTTATTTCTTAAATTTACGAGGATATATTAGATATTTACTCTATAAGATTTGCGCAGTGTAAAATTCCTCTAGTGCAAAAGTGCTATAGTTGTGAAGTGCTAACAGAAGAAGATTTATTGTGTTTTTTTAAACTTTAGCTAAACATTTTCTGCTGGATTCATTATAATGAAGAATTTTACGTTTAACGGAAACTTCACCTGAAAATTTAAAAAAGGTAACAATAAGGATATATTTGGCTTCATATGTATCATTATAAAACGTGCCAAAAATTGCTATTTTAATTAATACTAGGTACATATTGATGCATTCACCACTCAAAATATGAATGCGGAATCATACACTTTAACGAAGCCAGAGTAGATGAAAATATCGAAATAATTAACGGTAATAAAATATACAAAACAAATCTTTCAAAATCGGAAAACATATTAAGGCAAATAATTCGTTTCTAGTATGAACTTGGCACACACCAAGGTTTCCACATGAAATTCGCAAAGATTGTTATCTGGAAAGCGAACTGACGATAGAAATTATTTTCAGTTGAACAAAAATTATACACGTAGGTCTGTCCATTTAAAAGATCGATAATATTATATTAACTCCTGTAGTTTAACTATTCGACTTCTAAAGGTGAGCACCCATTGATCCCCGCTGAACAAGCTGCATACATTGCACGAATAGCTAGAAAACAACCTTTGCTTTGGTCTAAAAGAATGTGCGCTCACTGTCTTGAGTCGCATGACTTGCACTGGGGTGAAAGCTACCAGCATTCGTGAGAATAGTTCTGCGGCTCTTGCGATGCGAATTGACTCCAAGTAGAAGAATTATAATTGCAGTAGTTTTGTTACTATTCCCCAAAACTCAAATACCTACCAGAAATTTGAAAAATAACGAGAAAACCTACTCGTTAGAGAAAAAACATGCGATTTAGCGCATCCGGCTCGTTCGACACGGATTAGTGGGTGCTCACCTTTAGAGTTCTGTTCTCTATTCTTGATTTATGGATTAGTACGGTACCACCAATCACAGGCTTCGAGACCTGGACACCTCAGCTTTTTGTACTGTTTATGTAAAGATTAACAGTCCTTCCACTAGATCCTTTTTGAAGGAGTTTTTCCTTGGACGCTCTAATCCTAGAAGTTTACATCTCCAATGCATCAGCATTTCACAATCAGATATAAGATGTGACCAGGACCAGGACTGTATCCTTTTCCATTGCCTGGATTACCCTTGTACCCCGGGACCTACTTATGGTTTGCCATGGTTGATAGTTTTGAAGGCACTCCCACTAGTCTGCTAAATAATGCTAAGGAGAGTATAAGTATCTTTTTGCCTACGATATATTCTTTCTTCTTTCGATATTCAGTTGCAAACGTGTCGATAGCGTAGATCTCCAACTTGAATGATTGTCCAAACCATGCGTAGACATTGCACCTCGGTGTTCCTGTTCCTCTACATTCCTGGGGAAGAGCCCCTTTCTGTTCAATTCTTTCATGAGATCATCTGACCCAGATATTTCAATTTGCTTTTCTTCATTTCACTTACACTTACTTCTTTTTTCAGGTTGCAAAAAATCTTAATATTATTTTATAATATGCCTATCTTTGTTTTTTTTATTATTTCCACATACTTTCAAAGATATGCACTCTTTACTTTTTGTGCCCACATTAAATATTTATTATTATTTTTCAACTCATTTGTAAACAAAATCACTCAGTTAATCGTGTCTAACTTTTGAAAGCATTGGATATATTTTTTTAACCGAAAACCTTTCTACCTTAGCTGTAAAATCACATTAACAATATAAAATAACTACCTGTATGTACCTACTTCGTATTTGACATGTAGACATTTTTGAGGAGTCTTTTGTGATCGAGAAACTCGCCAACTTCAAGTGTGTATACAATCTTTACATAGTCTTTGTTACTCCATAGCGAGAATAGTAAACATTTATCACATGAATTTTTCCAAAAACTTATTTTGATTTCCAGTGGTCGTGCATAGACAAATTCTTCTTTTCAATAAAAGCAGGTTATGTTAAGTTTATATATATTTTTTGTCGCCTAGAGAATTATTAAAACCCTTAGAGGGTATGGCCTGAGCGAATAATTTGTAAATTTATTGTAGTACTGTATTTAATTTTTAGGATACTTGAGATTGATAAAAATTGATTTTATTTCAGTTTGAAGCTAATGTCATGAGCTGACCTTAAAAAAATAACAAATCAAAAATGACGCACCGGAAAGAAGAAAGTCAAGAATATGACGAAAATACACTTAAATTGAATCGCCATGAAGACATTGAACTTCCAAACATCCCAAATCTAATAAATCAAATATCGTATTCAAAACATACTACTCAATGTCCGGAACGAGGAACATGGAGTAGTAAATTAGATTTTATATTGTCAGTTGTAGGTTTAGCTATAGGTTTAGGTAACGTATGGAGATTTCCTTATTTATGTTACAAAAATGGAGGCGGTGCTTTTTTGGTACCTTACTTTATTACCTTAATCCTTGCCGGTATTCCCATGTTTTTCATGGAATTGGCGCTTGGACAAATGTTAACGATAGGCGGTTTAGGAGTCTTCAAAATTGCACCAATTTTTAAAGGTAAATAAAATTATAATCAAAAATCTTAAGGCTCTCTATGCTTACACTTTCTTACCTCCTATAATATCTCCATTAAATTTATTAGTACTTATTAGTATTTACACTTTTCTGACTTTAAATAACAATTTTTTTCTGCAAATTTCCATTTTTTAAGCTATGATGGTTCAGTGAATTAATGAAACTTTTCGAAATAAATAGTTAATAATGAAAATTAAAGAGCTACAGATCTTACAACATGAGAAGAGTAGAAAAGAAAATGTGTTGATAGTGTAGCTAGGGACTCATTGGCTTTAATCAATACAATACGTGTATGCAAAATTTTATTGTTTTCCAAATTTTTAGGCATAGGATATGCAGCTGCTGTGATGTCATGCTGGATGAACATCTATTACATAGTAATTTTAGCATGGGCCATCTTCTACTTTTTTATGTCCTTACGAGCAGGTAAGTTCAATAATTCTCTGTGGTAAATAATTGGAGAAATTCAGAGTTTCTGGAAAACCCTGTATATCTACTAAATTTCTGTGGTTATCAATGAATTATTTTTCATTTGCAGATGTTCCATGGAGAGCTTGTAACAATTATTGGAATACACGATTTTGCATTAATCCTTATGACCGTAAAGCACTCAGTTGCTGGGAAAAATTTAACGCCAACAATACTGTAACCAAAATTTGCCAAATTAACTCCTACAATGTATCAGTAGGTGATCTCACGGATCCTGTAAAAGAATTTTGGGAGTAAGTTCACGTCCTAATGAAAAAAATGTTTTTTTCATTTAACCACTATTCTTGTACTCATAGATACTATTCAAAGAAAATACATCTTAAATGTGAAAATTTCGAATCACTGCTCCAAAATAAGAAGTACACTATAATTTATACTCATCTTTGACTTCATTTTTGACATTAAAATGTCGAAATGAAGAGCTACTTTCGTTATACAAATCTGGCCACTTTTTTACCGACCATATAATTTGAAATTCATTGGAGTCGCTGTGTTCTGCTTCTAGAATACTGGTTGATTTACCTACAAAACGAGCGAGCAAGTGAATTAGAAAATAAAGTTGCCAGATCTTGTTCCATTGAGCGAGCTGTAGAATACTGGCCCAGCAAGCCGCTAAGCGTGTATTCATCACGTTGGTAAAAAAGTTATCAGATCTGTATAAGAAGAATACTCCGGGATGGAACTGTTCTCTTATATTTCTATAACATTTAAAATTTTGTTTTCAGGCGAAGGGTTCTTCAAATAAGTGAAGGAATAGAGCATGTGGGCTCTATCAGATGGGAACTGGCTGGAACTCTGTTGGTGGTTTGGATAATGTGCTATTTTTGCATTTGGAAAGGAGTAAAATGGACGGGCAAAGTTGTGTACTTCACGGCACTATTTCCTTATGTACTTCTTACTGTATTATTAATAAGAGGGATTACCTTACCAGGAGCTATGGAAGGAATTCGATTTTATGTAATGCCTAATTTGTCGAAATTAACTGATTCACAAGTATGGATTGACGCTGTCACTCAAATTTTTTTCTCGTATGGATTAGGGTTAGGTACTTTGGTAGCGCTTGGAAGTTACAATAAATTCACCAATAACGTTTACAAGTGAGTATTTCAAGTGATTTATGCTCTAGGTATACTATAAACAGCAATAACGTTGACAGATGCAATCTTATTATCAAAAACGTTTCGTCTTCTCCTGATGAGTTTTCTTGTAGTTAATCCAAATGGTTGAAGTGTACTCTCAATCCAAGTAAGCTAGCTTGAATTAATTGCGTGTTTGCTTCTGTTCCAATTCTTTTGCCAAAAGATACTGCTGCATCAATTTCACTTTCTGGGATCGTTCTAATATCAAAATCTAATGATATATACTTGTTTATAGAACGAATTACTGCTTATTCCAGAACTAATATGATTAATTTTATGTTTCAGAGATGCTTTAATCGTATGTTCAGTGAATTCTAGTACAAGTATGTTTGCTGGGTTTGTTATATTCTCAGTGGTAGGTTTTATGGCTCATGAGCAGCAGCGACCTGTAGCTGACGTTGCTGCTTCAGGTAAGTTACAAAATATACTTAATACAATTAGATTATTTATGATGATTTTAAATTGAACTAATTCGTTTTAGGACCGGGGCTTGCGTTTTTGGCGTACCCAAGTGCTGTTTTACAATTGCCAGGATCGCCGTTATGGGCTTGTTTGTTTTTCTTCATGATTCTTTTAATCGGTCTGGATTCTCAATTCTGTACGATGGAAGGTTTCGTTACAGCTATCGTTGATGAGTGGCCAGGTTTACTAAGGAAAAGAAAAGAAGTTTTTATTGCAATAGTGTGCTTCCTGTCGTACATAGTGGGGCTGTCATGCATTTCACAGGTAGGATAGAAACTCATTCGCCATTCATTTTAGAAAACATACATTTACTTGTCATTATTGCGTAGGTATTATGCGGGAACTATAAGGGTATTTAACAGCTTTGTAAAAGATGACGGTGCGAGGATTGGAAACCTCGACTGTATCCGCTGAATCAATCAACAGTTTTTTGCTGGACTTATGAGATGATACAAATATAAATATATTGTGACTTCTGATACAATTTTTTTAGGGAGGAATGTACGTATTTCAAATATTGGATTCCTATGCTGTTAGTGGATTTTGCCTGCTGTTTTTAATATTCTTCGAGTGTATAGCAATTTCCTGGGCATTTGGTGTCAATAAATTTTATGATGGAATAAAAGAAATGATTGGTTATTATCCTACTAGTTGGTGGAAATTTTGCTGGACGATTGCAACTCCTTTCATTTGTTTGGTAAGCAACACTCAATAGGTTTAGTTTGAGACTGCTCTAAGTAATCAATGCTATTCGTATATTTTTTATTTATTTCTGTTATTAATTATTTTCAGAGTGTATTCTTTTTCAATTTGGTACAATGGACTCCAGTGAAATACTTAAACTATGAATTCCCTCTTTGGGCACATTTATTTGGCTGGGCCACTGCGTTAACATCTATGCTTTGTATTCCTGGATACATGATCTACATTTGGATTGTCACGCCTGGAGATAGACAAGATGTAAGTATAAGTCTCATCAAAATGTCTAGTCATACGATCTCTCACTTAATACCAAAATTATTATTTTGTAAGAGTCTGCAAGTTGCAGACTGATAATCTAAATATAAGAAGGGCTTCTAATACTGCATACAGCTTTCCTACATAGCCATGGCCAGGTGAGCAAAAGGTGCTTAAATTTTCAACTTATCCACTCTTCCCATTCCTTGAACAGGCGATTCAATTTTTTCTTATGCTTCTGAAGATGCTATGAAAACCTATAGCAGCCTGCTTCTTGTGAAAAGACAGAATTAGATTCTGCTTATATTGCAATATCCTGTGAGGATAGAATGCCTGAATCTAGGAAAATTTTTATACTAATGGATTTGTCTTGGTAGACTTGGAATTTTGATTATTTAGACAAATCTACAGTGTGTGGTTAAACGTATTGAAATGCTCAAGCTGTTGAACAGTAAATGCCAAAAGACAAAGAGATGTTTTAACCTTTTGGAGTTGGTGATATTTGGAGGAATCAATTATGCTTATTTGGCAAATAATAATACCTCAATACAACTTTATTTTTACAGAAAATACGGCTTCTGATTAGAATTGATGACGATGTCCAAACAGTCAGAAATAAAATGCATCACAAGCCAGGCCATACTGTGTAAGAGACTACGACAATTTTGAATATATTTATTTTACTTATAAGGGTGTCATAAAAAAAACTGTGTTCTTGAAACTTACATCTTATGGATACTAGCTGCTACTTGGATTTTGTAAATAGTGTACAGTAAATGCTAAACGGTAAAAAATGTATATAACACCAAAATTAAAAAATGTATTAAGTATAAATAGTTGTAATTTATAAGTTTTCAAAGTGTAGAATATATCATCCAACAAGATCTGGGATATATTGTTTGGAATATTGACAGAAAATCATTTTATTATTAACATTGATTTTGCAATATATATACAGATATTTAGCGACATATTTTTTAATAGTATTATGTTATTTCGCATGGAGATAGAGCTTTAAAGACCATATACCACATTTATTTCATTTCAATGCATTTGAGATCTAAAACAAAATGACTAAAATCTCTGTCTAAGCAATTTTGAACAAAAACATGATCATAGGATAGTTGAGTATTTTAAACATTTATCCAAAAAGTAGATTTATTGTATCTTAAGTATGTGCTGCATTACAAAAAACTCTTTATTTCTATTGCTTTTCTAGAATTGAAAAATATCATAAATGCCCTGAAACTTTTGAAAATATGTTCATCGCATGAAAGAACCAAGGCCAAAAGTATATTTTTCATCATAACCTTTCATTTATTATCAAGAGTCAGGCTTGAGATATTATAACAAGACGTTTTAAAATAAAGAAATCTGTGGAATCTTGATAAATATTCTTTTAAACCACATGTCTCTATTAGATTGTCTTTATTGTTTGAGTTGGTTTCTATAAATGTACTGGTAGGTAATACAAAATTTTTGTATTGAAACACACTTTCTGCTCTATTGTATATTTTATTTTATACCGGAAGTTTCTCCCCCTAACGGTTACCAAGATGGCTTCTACCGGACACATAAAATAAATTTATAATTGGTCATATAAATTAACAGATCCTACATGTGGTTGTACAAAATATAAAACAACTTTGTGCTTGATATACTCCAATTGAAATTATCAAATAATTATATTATATTGGTTACTTTTAATATGAATTGATTCGACTATTATTATTAATATTATTATAAAATAACCTAAGCGGATGCTTTTAATGTGGTATATTATTTTTGGCTTTCTGTTTATTTCACATTAAGGTACCAGTTGTAACTTTTTTACATCAATTCTCTCAAATAATATGAAATAAATTTTGTTAAATAAATGTTTAAAAATAAGTTGTGCTTTTTATTGATTAACAAAAGTACAGTTCAATAACCGCACATGGTTACTCTGCATAAACTGGTGTAAAACAAACCAAATAAAACACCAGAATATTACATGCAAAAACAACATCCACTAACAAACAGGTTGTTATATAAAAGCAAAGCATATATTCATAGTTCTGGAGCGTTGCGCACTCAGTTGGTTACACCATGCTAAAAATATTCTCAATGCGACTTCTACATTTGGAGATTTTGTTTCCTTTCAAAATATGTTTGTTTACAAATGTTCTTTCACGAACAATTTATTTGTTCAACGCTTCACTATACGTGAAATCTTTCCATAATTATTAAATATAATCGCTAAAACATAATGAATTTTCTTAGTTGCTTTAGAAATAAGATAAGTGCAATTATGTAGACATTTAATTGAATCAAACCATCACCCCACATATGATACCATTGAACTTTGACATACTTGGCAAAATTATTAATTAGTTTCTTATAATCATTAGAAATTAAAATATAAATTCACTGAACCAATACATACCCTACAGTCTCCATAGTTAGATTGTCTTTTAGTTAGCAGGATATCAATTATGGAAGGTTAGGTTCTATGTGAGTGGGGCCTTCTCGCCACCTCCCCTGCGACCTTCGTCAGGTCTATTGTGGCTTACCCCTAGGGATTACAATCCACCCCACTATCCTGTACGTCTGGCGAAGTCCATGGTTGTATTTGGTTGTATTTTTGTTGTCGTTCGGCTCAATTATGGAAAGAAAGGTTTTTATTTTGAATATCTCTCTTCCATTCAATTGGACTGGTGGCACATAGCCATAAAAAAAACTCAGGCGTGAGCTTCTACCAGTTTCTTCTTTGAGTCTTTTAGTCAGATTCCTGTTTTTTTTTGGTGGTGACGACAAGTGTACCAAATTTCCATTAGTATAATAAATTCTAGCTTTTCAGTTTTTCTGGACAGACTAAGGACTTCGTCTCTAGTTTCTACTGCCTGTTCTGTATCTTTTTCGATGAAGATCAAAGCTTCTATGAATTGCTTATACGTTCATGCAAGTGGGTTAAGATAAAGTTAAGATAAATATGTGATTCTTTGAGCCTCTCCACTAAGACCTTTGCAGAACTATTCTGTGTGCTCTCCTGTTATTATAGAATTCCTCATTACCGTCCCCATTGCTAGACTTCGAATGGCGAACCCCAGGTCCCCATATACTGGGAATATTGGGGCTTTTCCTCCCCTATCAATGACAACCTCAGCCTACTCATGCCTTATAGCAGTAGCACAGTATGTGTACTGAGGTTTCCTCATCTTCTTAGCATAACTTGCATATGGTTGTGTCTACCAATCTAATGTGTTTGTTAAGTCTACAAGTCAGGAGCCCAACCAGGATTTCGATTGTTTTACTATTCTGGCTCAGTAGTTACTCCGTGAATTGCTCTAAGCTCTTGTGTAATCAGTTCCAAAATGGTGTGGGAATGCCTAGACAAACTCAATGAACTAGGCGAGAACAATATAGTCACCCTACTATGGATTCCATGACACACTGGAATAGAAGGAAATGAAATAGCAGATGAACTAGCAAAGAGGGGGACTGAAATACCTTACTGGGGACTTGAACCCTTTTGCGGAATCAGCCCCAATGTAATATCGGAAGAAATAGGTAAAGCCGAGAAAAAGAGAAGATCTGACCATTGGAAAGATTTAGTAGAGCTTATACAATCAAAGACTCTTCTGAGTGACTACAACCTGTTGAGATCAAATGAATGCATAAGTCAAAGTAAAACTGCGCTAAGAGTTTTAACAGGGATCCTAACGGGACATTGTCGCCTGAATGGGCACCTGAAAAAGCTCAAAATAGTGGAGGAAGAAGAATGTAGATTTTGTGGCATGGAAGAAGAAACCTCCATCCACATAGTTTCCATTTGCACAGCACTCCAGAATTCTAGAGCACAGCCCCTGGGAGATTACTGGATAGAAGAGGAACATTTACCTAAGTTGAAGCCTGCTGATATCCTAAAATTCCTCCGGGAAATAGGACTAAAGGAGCTACTAGTTTCTGAGACTCTGCTCAGAAACTAAGTAGAAGTAAGGGGGCACAAAAGATCTTTTAGGTCTCAGTGAATATCACCCCAAAATACATACATACTCCGTGAATTTTGGCGAGGGTTCCTTGATGAATTCTTCGGCCTGCCGCATTCTTGGCGCTTTGTTCCACCATTTTCGAGACTGATTTTTTATCCAAGTACTGCTATTTGTTTTTTTGCAGCGCTTTTGCTATGCTACAGAAAGGTTATGTGCCCATGAGCAGAACGTACCCCTTTACGTACTTGTGTGTCTGCCTCTTCGTTGTATTTGTGATCTGAGTGGCCTGGTACCACTAAGGATTATCTATTATGACTTCCCAGCTCTTGTATAGTGTCTCAAAGCAGTCCCGAACAAGTTTGGGTCTTAGTCATGAGTACTAGTATCATGTGTTTCAGGTGACTAACACTCTCTTTTTTTTCTAATATCTACTTTATTTAAAATAAGGATAATAACAACTGAAAAATAGTTGTGTGTGATAGCAAAACCATCCCCTTTCGTGTTGAAGATTAATACTGATCTAAAATAAGTTGTTGAAAGCCTTACGTGTGTTCATAACTTTTATACGTGTGTAGATACTAAGCGGATTACTGGATGGATTTCATCTGATTTTTTTTTCAATTTCGTGTATTTGGTATATACGTAGATACTTAATTAAGTTGAGTAGCTTATAAGGATGCAGAACGTAGGGGAAGAAAATCAATTTTCAATTAATGTTCTTTTTGTTCCATACTTTTATTTGGGTTATTTTTGAAATTTAAATGACGCTTTGCCCAAAATTCACGAAATATTAAATAGACCAAAGTATGATTTTTGAAGTTTGAATCTCGTTTTAGTAGATGAAAACTTTATTTTTATTTATATATACAAAAAGACCAATATTATTAAGATTAGCAGCAAAAAAGGAAGAAAAATGTACCCTTTTTAGATTCCGAAGCTTTTGTGAGTTATAATTCCGATTTTGTATACAGTGTGTACAAAAAGTAACGTAACAAAAAAGTGAAAAAAGTGGTAGATACATTTTTTGAAATGAGCCAAGGTATCAGTTTAAGTTAAGTAGGTACAAATTTACAAGGTGAGCCATTATTCATAAATAAAATGAGTACACCCTATCCTTAAGTAATTGTACATAGAAGTACAGTACAATCTTCACTTCAAAATATTGTGATTTAAATCATTTAGCCTTAATAAAATGTTGATATTAAGAGAGATACAGGGTGTTGAACATCATGAAATTTTAAATTTCGTTTTTAACAAGAACTTTAACGCTTTTTGACGTATATGCACAAAAATTTGAGGTTGGGGGTTTTTTGATATGAGAAATCATAATTTTGTATCTATTTCGATGTATTTTGTAGAGGGCGCCACATAGACCACGTATGCGGCATAAATGTGCGCAAAACTTTTTTGCCTTTCACATTCGCACTACTTTTGTAAAAAATAATTGAAGCCACATCATTACAACAAATAAAAGGTAAACTTGTTAGTATCCACCCTGTATATATTTATTAAAAAAGATGTGTGTGTGTGTGTTTGTGTGTGTGTGTGTGTGTGTGAGTGTGTGGAAGCAGGGATGGCCTCAGCTGAAGGCTATTGGCCACAGAACTTTTTTATTGCTCTCTATTAAATGTGTCTAGGTTAAAGATCTATTTTTGCTTGCTTAATGAAGTTTATTATAGAATCTAAAGTAGATTTTTCTGTGCATGCCAGGAGAGAACTAATATTCAGTGGAAGAGGAAAGTTATGTTCCTTTAAAGATATATATAAATTAGATATAGCCGCTTCATTTTTCTTACACTCTAGAAATATATGATTAGTATCACCGATCGTTACGATGTCGCAGTTGCAAAATGGAGATTGTAGAATGCCCAATTTATGAAGGTGCGCCGGAAAGCAACCATGGTTTAGTTTTAGTCGCGTTATAGTTGCTGTATATTTTCTACTATAATCAAACTTTGTTATGTGTGGTATATTATTTGGTAGATTTGTATGAAGCTGGAAGTAGAAGCTTTTTGATGTTTTGCTTATGTTATTGTAAGCTTCTCTCCATCTAATTCTAATAGATTTTTTATGCATGCCAATTACATCACTTTGACAGAAAAGGTTTAGGTATTCTTTTAATTTACAAGCTGTGACCTTTTACCCATATGAGCTTAATATGTTTGTTATCAATTTTCAATTGGTATAGTAAGTTTCTTATTTCAAAAATTAGTTCCTGATTGTAAATATTTATTGGAGATCCTTCTATAGCTTGTAAAACGGATTTTGAGTCTGTCATTATAGCAACTGTTGGAACTGGATTTAGTGTACACCATAATAAGCATTGTTTTAGTGCCAAAGCCTCGGCATTAAAAAAGATAAATTATACGAAACAAATTATTTTTTAATATGGTCCACACTGCTTCAAACAACAATATCAAAATATATATTGCCGAGCAATATGGGAGGGCTTTCCTGTTAATATGGCACCCAAATATTGCATTTAAAGCCTAGAAGCCCCTCTACAACCCCTCTTTTTATCAAAATTGAACACAGTTACACTACTATTATATACCAACACCAAAATGTGACATTAGCATACGCGCCTACATGTTTAAGGTCCAACAGAAAAGTTTAATATTTTAGATGATTTAACTTGTTACACTTTGCTAATCTTCTTTCTTATAAGTAATATGTTTATATCATGCCTGACAGTGTTGGAAAATATTTTGTAGATTGTTTAGAAAAATAGTACCTCTACCATTGAAATTTGTACAAAAATATGTGTTTGATTTTAAATTCGATAACATATATTCCGAATGCATAACATCCTTTATATACAATCTCTTAGAAAACCCGGACAAAGTAACTACCCTATTGATAACTTGATATTTTTTTCATATTAGGTAGAATCTATCTAATATGAAACATACAAAAGTACGCTACTGCACAGACATTCAAAAAATCGTCATTGTCACTTTGTTAAATTATTTCATACCCTACGTACTCAAACTAATTTGATCAAAAGCATCAATGAATAACTTACAATGAACTAGTGTTAGACCCTCGAAACCCCGGGTGGCAGGTATAAATATTATGGATTTTCAAGTAGTTAACCATTGTTAAACTGTTAATCTCCTTGACATGTTGATTGAATGCATTTGAGGTTTTCTAGGTATTTGTACCTTTTAAAATGTTTTTATAAAAAGATTTTAACATTTCACTTGATTTCCTAAGCCGCAGCTGAATGGTAGACTGACAATGAGCTTATCTGTATTTTATTTTTGTAGTGAATTGCTAATAATTCACAGCTCTATAGTCTGTTTGTTAACAGTGTTAAATAATATAATAAGTTTATAAAAGATTTAGACATACGACATTCTCAAATTTAGAAGAAAACAAATCTTGGAGAATAATCTGAGAACCAAATATGGAAGTAAAAATGCATTGCTTTTGTATAAGTATTAAACTGATAAAGCTTTATATATTTGTTATATTCGACATTTCCTTTCATTTAACAAGGTGTTTCACGTAAATTTTTAAATTTGATTCATGGACCTATACTTTATTTGTTAATATTTGTTCAAATTGAACTAAGAGTATGGTGAGACAAAAGACACACTTCAGTTGGAGTTGTAGTCGCTCAATTTGAGCTCTTTTGACCCTGTATCTTGTGGGGAGTCAGCCCACTTTTTCTTGCTGCTTATCTACAATTTATTAGAGTTTTTTGCTGTTTCGACAATTGCTCCACGCCCTTTTTGTTTGTCTCCTCGAGTCCAGTGCCTCAAAGTCAGATAAGATATGGGTTACGGTCTCGGTCTCCATGCCACAAAGTCTGCAGCTGAGATCCCCGTTATATAACCTAATTTTATGCAAGTGATCTTTTACTGGGGTATGACCCGTTAGATAACCTGTAATAATTCTTAGCTTATTCCTACTGATATTCAGTAGTTCTTCGGCCCGTTTTACACATGTGAAGGTTTTACTGTGTACCTGCTTTGGAGTGTTCCTCCACTGAAGTTTATGTTGGCTTTGTAACCATTTTTGTATTTGCCCTCGGACTACCTTCTTTGTGGTCCCAAGAGCTGGTTCTGGTTCAATGAGTGTCAATCCCGTGTTTGTTAATTCTGACACATTCTAAGATAGCATAAATCTCTGCCTGAAATACAGAGGTATATTCTCCTAGTGAGAAGGAGCATCTTGTGTTTCTCATTTCACAATACACCGCTGCTCCTGTCCCTTCCCCAGTCTGTGACCCGTCTGTGTACCAGGTCTCTCCTCGGGAAACTTCAGTTTGCTTGAGTCTTACCAGTGCTTTCTGTAAGGTATTTCTACCTCATATTTAAGACTGTGGAGAAGTTTAGTGGCCATATAGTCTGTTTTCATATCTAAAATGGCTCCACTTATGATGTCCTTAATGTATATGTGTCCTGATCTAACTATTTTGTTGCTCAGGTTGCTTTGCTGCCTAAAAAGTCCCATCCCTTCTGTCCTGCATCTGTCTCATCTTGCCTTGCCTCTCCCAAAATTTTTATATCTTCCACGATCTGATCTTCCCATCTAGTTTTGGGTCTTCCTTGTAATCTTTCCTCATCAGGTCTCCATTCTGTAATTCTCCTTACCTCCTTTTTCTCCAATTTTTTTGGATATTGCCTGTAAAAATCTAATGAGATATTTATTCATGCTGGATATTTACCATAACCTTAATCTACAAAAAAAATAATCCCGACTTTTCGTGATGACGTGACCATTTTAACACCCTGTATTTAAACGCAGTTTATTTAAAGATCACATTACCAAAATAGGAACATTTTATGTGCTGATGTAGATATTTATTGAAAGTCCCATCCTGTTCTTTATTGTATGGGTTGAGTTGTCAAAAACACAATAGACAAGGAATTGTATTTAATAGTCATAGTTTATAGAAATATAATCCCCAAAGAAGTAATTGGCCTCCTGTATGCGAATGACATTGCATTTACAGAAAAGACAAAAAAGCAGATGGAATCGAAAACATTTTTATACAGTTGGATGATAATTGGTTACATTTCAAACACCTATTATCGATTTTAATATTAAATAAAAGTTCTAGAGTGTACCTATGCCATTGAGTGCTTGTAAAACGCGTTGAAAACAGTGGCACACACAAGGGACCTGAGATAAATTTTTAGGCATAAAATGGAAGAGGCTACAAAATAGTGTATTTGTTTCAACACAGCACAACATAACTATTTTTTCTTCCTTTTTTTTTTATTATTTCGTCCATACTTTTTGAACTTTTTGAATTCTAAGCTTTATCTTATTTTAAAAGCCCTGTAACCAGCCTTTATTAACAAATTTCTTATCTGCTCGTTATGCATTATACATTATACATTCGTGTCATGCCTATTCTTGACATTCGGATATCTAATTTCTGTGGGACAAATTATTTTTTCTTCAAGCGTATAATAATAACTATATTACTTTTTGCAACACAGACCGTAGAAATATCCCATTATTTTACTAGTACAAAAATTAATTTTCATTATTGTACTAATAAAATAATGGGGCGTTGTAATCAAGTAGGTAGGAACTGTCATTTTTAAACTTATTTAATTTGACGTTTGTCTGTTTTGAAAATTTTGTGAAAAATGTCTCAAGAATTGCAATGTACGCCTCCGGAATTAGTTGAAATAGCTAATTCCAGTATTGAAACTCTAATTCCAACGAAGTCGCGTAAACTGTATGATTTTGCATACGAAAAATTTCTAAAATGGTGCAATGAATATAATGTACAGCAATACACGGAAAACGTTATGCTTGCATACTTCACGAATTTGTCCAGAAAGTTTAAAAGTTCTACTCTATGGGCACAGTATTCAATGATTAAAAGTCAATTAAACATTAAACATAATGTTAAAATAGAAAAATATAGCAAATTAATTGCATTTATAAAGCGCCAAGGGGAAAATTATACACCGAAAAAATCAAAAGTATTAACACAAGATCAATTTGATAAATTTCTCAAGGATGCACCAAATAATGTTTATTTAGCAACAAAGGTAGGTACTTTCTTATTTCTTTTTAATCATTATTACGTTTATTAAACCGTTGACAGTGATATCTACTAGCAGATCAATATTTAACTTGACAGCAAATATTACCTCATTTCCTACTTATAACATTTAATGACGGTAGCTCAGTGGCAGAGCTTTTGTCTTCGGTCGCAAAGGTCAGCGGTTCTAATCCCGGTGCTACCAGCTTTTTTTTTTATTTATTTCAACGTTTGTTTTAGGTTATATTAATATTTGGAGTCACAGGAGCCCTTAGATGCGATGAACTTGTTAATTTAAAGTCTAGCGAAATCCAAGATTTGGGAAATTTAATTTTGGTTAAAATCATAAACACAAAAAACAAAAAACAACGGTCGTTTACTATAATTGGCGATTTTTATTTGAATTTGGTAAGACAGTATACGGCTCTTCGTCCGGATGATATTGGCCTGCAGCGATTTTTTATTAAATACCAGAATGGTAAATGTCACCGTGTGGTAATGGGTATCCACAAAATATCAAACGTACCAAAAGACGTTGCTACGTTTTTGAAATTAACAAATCCTCATGAATATACAGGACATTGCCTTCGGAGGACTTCCGCAACTATTTTAGTTGACAACGGAGGTGATATTACCGCTTTAAAGCGGCATGGTGGATGGAAATCCACCAGTGTTGCTGAAGGGTACTTAGAGGATTCCATTTCCAGTAAAACACAAACTGCACAAAAAATACTTAATTGGCAAGAACAACCAAGTAATAGTTCTGGAATCGCTGACATAATAATCGACAATCAACTTACTAATAATATGATGTATACCAATGACAAAATTGTAAATGTCGAAGCTGAAAGCGGTGGCAGTGGCTTAAATTTAAACAACTGCAGTATACAAAACTGCACATTTAATATTACTGTTAATAAATAGGTAACACTTTATGTAATTTTTCGTTTGTATTAATTAAATAGTTGAGATATAAACAAAGCCTTCTATATTTTTTATAAAATGCATATTATTATTACGCTTGAAGAAAAAATAGTATATGTTACTCGGAGCAGAAGGCCCATTATATGTTTCGCCCAGTTTGCACAGCCTCGGCTAGCGCCTCGGCAGTGCAAGAATCTGGGCTCAACAATAATGTTGGCCTTCTACTCCTAGTAACATAATATACTATTTTCTATGGCTGCAATACAAATTTGTATTTTTCTAATCCTTTTTGATTATTCACATACGTATAGAATAGAAGAACATAATCAAACCATTATGTTACAGTCATAATAAAACAAGTTTTCTATGAAATGTCAAACATCAAACAGACATGACACTGATATACTAAGACAAGCCTTAACTTATTTAATTTTTGTTTTATTTTGGCGTACACTTCAATCGTGTTATTGATTCAAATTTAAATAATTTATCGGCACAACAAAGTAAAATGATTCCTGATAATGAAACCAATTGGGAAAACAAAAATATGACGTAAACATCACTTCTTCATTGAGTTTACTTTGTGGACCCTTACTTTGTGAAATCTACCCAAATTACTTTTTAAAATGAAACTGTTTCTGAAAAATTCCACTTTAATGAAACAATTATTTTAATAATTAATTCTTTCAAAAAAAAAGGACTTTAGGAGGACCCAAGAGTTTGCAGATTTTTAGTGCATTTTACCAAAGATAATATTAGTGAGAGTCAAATCTCAAGATTTTTTTTTGCTTTTTATAAAATCCTAGAAAAAATATCCACTTTAGTTAAATAACTAGGTAGCAGGTGTGAGACACATTTAAGTAAGACATTTAAATTAAAGAACGGCATCCCATATTTTTGTAATGAAAGACCAGTCTCCAACTAATAATATCTATAGAAAACATTAAGTAACCGAGATTTTAAGATACACACTGCCTGAAAGGTCAGATCCTTTAATTATCCTGTGATCTTTTGTTCCGTTGGCATTAGTATCATTATCTATTATCTTTTATTTAACAGCGGCAACATATTTGTTGTTAGTCGGAACTTTAAAACGTATATTAGGCGAACAATGAAAATTAATTTTTGTTTTCGTTAACTCATCAAGCGAGTTATACTTTTAAATGAATTTGATAAGCTATGGGTATAATCCGAAGCAAATACAGCATTTTATATGTTTTTATTGATATTCATGAATATTTCAACCTTTGGAGAGCTGAAAAAAGTATCATATATAAGGTAATTCAGGTACCTACACCAAAACACTTTTCTAAATGAAAATGGAAAATTGAAAGTACCATGCTCATCAAGACAATGCCTCTGTATACTTTAAATAAGGTATTTGAAGTATCCTTGATTGATTTGTCTCCAAAGTTGAGGTAATAAGCCTACTCTTCCACGATGAGGTAGAGCATTATCGTCTAAAAAAACAAAGTTCTCATCATGCTCTAACAATTCTCTACGCCCATTCAAACAAATGCTTCTTCTAGCACTGTACATCTCTGAACAGAACAGAAAACAACTTAAAGCCTTATCAAATAGTCAGATAAACAAGTAAGCATTCAACATTGGTAACTTTGGTAACTGAAAAATTTAATGGATTTTTAACATAAATCCAATATTTGTGAATGTCCCTAACTTTTCTAGAGCATTTATACCTATAACAGATTTCTTGAACTATTAAAAGTATCAATATAACCATATAGGTAAATATATTCAATGATTGAATGGCTGCAACTCTACACTGTATCATTCTATTTCTCTTCTACGTCGCTAGTCGAGTTTCTGTTGGCGGTTTAATCAGGGAATAGATTAAAATTTTCCGTTGATATACATCGCGTCGGGTACCAACGAGTATATTTGTTGCTCCTTTTGTAGAGCTTGATACTTCTTCTTTTCTATAGCTCCAAATGCGCTTTTGAAAGATTGAATATCTGTTTTCCATGAAAGCTTATAAATATAATTTTATTTTTGTTCATTTATTATCATTATTTATATCAAAAATGTTATATTTTTCCTGGTTGAGGGTAAAATGTTCAAATAAAATTATTCCACTAATCACAGGTGAAAATATTAGGTACCTAGATAAAACCAAAGTAAATATATACTGAACGAAATCTGTCTTTTGCTCATATGCAAGATTACTAAATTATTTTAGAAGGTGCTCAAATTGACTTGCATTGGTTTCCATACAATGATATAATCGAGCCTCAAATGAGTTTTAGAACATTATTCATTTCTGTGGGTATTTGTCGAAATTCTGACATAAATCATCCGTAGATGCTGGCCAAGTGGCATAAATTTTGATTTTCAGATATTCCCATAAAAAAGCTTTAGGGGGGTTAAATCAGGCAACCAAGGTAAGAACATCGAGAGCGGCGCAATGTGGAGGTGCCCCATCTTGTTAAAACGCTAGCAAAGTTTCTGACATGGTTTCATAATTTTTTAGTATTCCTGGTATTTCGGGATCAATAGTTTTCTGAGTAGATAATTGTAGATATAATTTTAAGTAGATACCACAATTTTTGAAAATATATTATTCTGCTAAAATGATCGCATCATCAATATAATCGCATAAAAATGTAAAAAAACAACATAGGAACTGTAAGAATAATTTCTTTGATAAAAAACACACCATACAAACAGTCGTCAACATGGCCAGCATCACTTGTACTTGATTAATTATCACTTGTGTTAGAGCTACTAGTACT
The DNA here is from genome assembly GCA_910591695.1 of Galerucella pusilla. Classification (NCBI taxonomy): domain Eukaryota; kingdom Metazoa; phylum Arthropoda; class Insecta; order Coleoptera; family Chrysomelidae; genus Galerucella; species Galerucella pusilla. The sequence continues at coordinate 1,011,962 of CAJUYI010000002.1, read as the reverse complement.
GAGTAAAATCTGTCTTGGTCTTACCAAGAGCAAGATCATAGAATGCAGCAAGATTGAGACCAAGACCAGAGCAACGAGTGCAAGACCAAAACCAAGACCGAGAATGCAAGATCAAGATCAAAGTGTAAGACTAAACTAAAAATAGGATAAATACGAAGCTTAGCTGCTTAACGTCTGAGGACAATGCGTGCAAAGTCACAATGAAATCGAATATTTTTGCCGTTGGTTGTGTATCTATCACATTTATAAATCATTGATGAATATTAGGTAATTCTATTGAGACGCCTTGTATTCTAACTAAAATTTATTTATGCCATGTATTTTTTTAATAATTCCAAATTATTTGGGTTATCGACTAAATGCAAATTTTAGGAATGTGGAGGATTTCTCTGTAAACATAAATGTAAAGATTTTAGGGTTGTTACTCCCCTTTGTTGTTCGATAAAGGAGGTATCTAGAGACTATTTTCAGTTTAACAACATGGCGAGGCGGGGTTGCAACAGTTGTAGAAGGGCTCTCTCATTTTTCATTGGATGCTTATGTTACCACCCATTTTGTGTTGGCAAATATTGGTCCACAAATGGTTAGTATTTGTTCTAATGTTTAGATGCCCTGATGGGTTATCACTTGTATCTACAGTATAGTTGACTCTCCCATCAATGACAGATCATGATTAATGATATACGTGATCGTTTTTCGCAGCAACAAGTTTAAATTAATAGTGCTTAGTTATTTATCTGAGTGTGCTTACTGAATTATAATCCACAGAACTGATATAATTATGTGCAGCAACGAAAATTCAACGAACCATACATCGCAGTCAAAACTACCAGTCAGATTTACATTTGATGCTAATATTCCAAGAGCTATATTTCCTATAGATCACTATAAGCTACAACTTTATCAGTACGCAGTCGCTGAACGTTTGCGATATCCATTACTGAATCCTTTTCCATCAACGTTGACTTGTTATCCTCTATTACCTAGATCTCTACAGCCAGAAGAACCAAAACCGCAACATAGTTATATCGGATTAATTGCAATGGCCATTTTAAGTTCTCCAGATACAAAATTGGTATTATCCGATATATATCAACATATTCTAGATAATTACCCATATTTTAGAACTAGAGGACCGGGATGGAGGAATTCAATACGACACAATCTTTCATTAAACGACTGTTTTATTAAAGCTGGAAGAAGTGCGAATGGTAAAGGACATTATTGGGCTATTCATCCAGCAAACGTTGAAGATTTCAGAAAAGGCGACTTTAGGAGACGTAAAGCTCAACGGAAAGTAAGAAAACACATGGGACTAGCAGTAGATGAAGATGGAGCAGATTCTCCCAGTCCACCACCTCTATCCGATAGTCCATCAGTAATCCCTGGTCCTTCAACGTCAGTTTATCCTATGGTTTCATCTAGACATTCAACACGAAAGAGACAATTCGATGTTGAATCACTTTTGGCTCCCGATTCAGGAGAAGAAACGAACGAAGAAGACATTGATGTAGTTTCCAGTGAACATCAGGAAAAAACTGAAAATAAGCAACAGTGGCCGATGTTTCCCATAGTTGATTATTATCAAGCTCTACTTAATACACCGTCAATACGGCCCATACTTCCTGATACCAATATAGACAACTCGAAGTAATATATATGTATATTTTAAGAACCAAAGACATTTAAATTGTTTAGATGTCCATCAGATATTTATTCTAGAATTCTTTGTCATTGTAATTTATTTGTGATATTGATTAAAAGTGTTTACGGTATTCGACACAGTGTAAATTGCCAGTAATGAGTTATTATTTCGTCCAAAATATCGTCACCGAGAACCTTAATATTTTTATCAATTGGATGCGAGAAATGCCGAAGATGAATATTTTTAATTCGTAAGTTATTGAAGATTATTTGTTTTATATTTTATATTCTTTTTATCAAATAAAAGTTATTAACGTCACAATACTATCTATAATATATATATATATATATATATATATATATATATATATATATATATA
>CAJUYI010000002.1:922024-1003657 GCA_910591695.1 Galerucella pusilla | reverse complement strand
ATTTGAAAAGTATGTATTCTTTGGGAAAAGTATATAATTTGGTGAAGTTTCTTATTAATTTAGTTTCTAGCTTTCCACAAAGAATTTGAGCAGATTGAAATTTTTTTGGAAAAATTGGTTTCATACACGTTTTATTTCAATAACAAATGTAACTCTATTCAATTATTAGGTTGAATAGCGCAATTTAGTTTGATATAAAGGAAGGTTCGAATACATTTTCAAGACAAGATTGTACAAGACCTGTCAGTTTAAGGACAGCTGCTTTGCTACAATTGATATGATTTTAACTGTCATATAATTAAAGTCAAATGATATACCTATATCTAAAATTAATTTGTGTATGCTTTTTTGTACTTTATAGGCTGCCAATTATTAATATCGATGCCGATCAAGGTAAGTTAGGTACATAGAAACGGAAGTACAAGTAGTAATTTTCGACTTATTCATTGCTTGATTGCCGCGAATACAATCTAACCTGAATATCACAAATATAGGTAGGTACAACTAAATCACAGTAGCACGTAGTTGGCTTTTAGCTGAAATAAAAATAAGATGTTTAATTTTTGTGTGTATAAAAAGTCATTTAATTGAATTCGATGTTTACTTTCTGTTATACTATTCAATTCTTTTGTATATTCAAAATGGTTTTTGACAGTGATTTGACAGAAACAAATTAGTTTACACTATATTCAACCTTAATACCGTGGCAGCTCTAAGACGTTTTTGTAAAAACATATTCAATAATTTCAAAATAATGTGATGACTATCTTTCATGTCGGCATCCTTTGTTATCACATTTATTGTGAACATTTTGAATGACCTTGCTATTTTTTGTTCTACACCCTTGGTAGACATGACAGTTTAAGTTAAAGATGGTTTTAGCCAAAAGTTACGAACTTTTTATTGGTTTCACCTGTACAGGGTGCTTATAAATTCACGCAAAAACATTAATTATAATTTTAAATTGAAGTATCTTTTTGTTATACATTTTGTCCAAACATTATAAAATAATGTGGTCACAGGTTATACAACTTATTGTAACATAAAAATCATATTTCTCTTATTTTATTTGGTTTTTGCTTATCGCCAAAACAAAATGTTATCAGGCTCTTTTCTATATTCACATTATATTATTAATTTTTTCTTAAATAAGTGAAAACAATATATAATATCGTCAAACAGATATAAAAATTATAATTGTTATTCAAAACTCATTTCAAAATGCATTTATTCTATTATTTATGTTTATTTGAATATTTGACTACGTTTTTTTCACACTTCCTTACACCACGATTCACATAAATAATAACCGTTGATTCAAATCTAAATTATTTTCACTCCTTACAATTTGTAATACATTTATCCCTTGTTGAGTTAATAGATGCACTGTGTATACAGTTGGTATAGCAAATAACCAGAAGAATTTTTCGGGTGTGAGTAAAACTCAGAGGGTGTCTATTATTTTGTAACAATATATTGTACGCTGCTTGTAGCCTTTATTTAGGAATACGCTTATTTACTCATTTACACAGTCCAATAAATTCGGTTGCAATTGCTGGTATTGCAAGGCACTCATGCATTCAAAATCATTATTTGCTAATAGACCATTGTATCAAATGGCCAAGTTACAACTGTGTGAAAGCAGAACTACTCTCTAAATATGTATATATGTATTTCGATGAATGATAAAATTTTTTAAATTAAACACAAAATTTATTTAAAACGTTTGCTTCCATGTGATCTAGATTTTCTATGAAAATATACGAGGCTAATTTGAATGAATGACTTTTTGAATTTCCCGCTCAGCATCTTTAAACGCTCTCGTCAACTGCCATCTATTAATAGACTACTGTCAAATTTTCAGCATGCTGTGTTCTTTGTGTTTGACAGTTATTTAAAGCAGACAAGGAGTCCTTTGAACTTTAGATCAACTATAGTCAAAAGCGCTTTTATCGTGCGGGCTCAAAGGTCACTAACCATATGTATCAAATCAGAAGACACAGAGGCTACCAAAATGTGAGATTACAAATATACACGAAGAATATAATGATGGTTGATGTTTGCTGTACACTGGTTGACGAATTTCCACTTTTTCATTCATTCTCGAAATATTCTAACCATTTTTTTTTGCTTGAGGATGCAAAATACCGGAAAATTGCTTCTTATTATTCATATTGTCACTTTGAATTGTCAAAGTCACAAAACTGACATTTAAATAAAACCTTCGCTGGTGAAAGATTTTTTAGTATCGGTGAAAACTAAATACATATCCTTTTTTCTCTCAACAAAATTGCATAAGTCTGTATTATTCATCTTACGGATTTTATGTGGAAGTTATAAGTAAAGGCAATAAAATAAAACAAAAACTGTGAGTATGTCTTTGATGAATCGTGTGACCCGCATGATAAGACTGCATCTGACTATACACCTACATAGGTGAGTACGTTTACTTTGACAGAAGAAAAAGAAAAACTAATATTCTATCGGTCAAACAAACGAAATACTTTGCTCACAGTTTATCTACTAATAAATGAAATGAAATTTTCTATACGGATCAAAAAAATACTGTTCTTTATTTTGTTAACAGCATTCTTTTTATTTGGTATCAATAATGTACCTCAAGTAGCTTTATGCACCCTTCTTATATACACATATACAATAATGTACTTAAAGGCTTACAGTCCCCTGAAGACTGAAAAACGCAAATTAGTTTTCCCTTTGTAAAACCTTATAAGGACAAAAATCTTGTTGATAGATAGTTGAAGGAACATTAGAATATAATATGAAAAAGTTTTGGATCGAGGTTTAGAGTCAGACTTTGATAGATTGTCTTTGTTGACAAGCAACATATTACATTCTAATACGTTAGATAGATGGTGATAGAGGATGTATTATTTATTGTTTAAAATATGGATGCATTTTTCTGTTCTTTTATTACTTTGGACTCTTTTGATCCATTTTATATAAGGATACCTAGATTTTTCCTTTCATTTGTCTGTCTCATAGATTGTTATAGATTAATGAGCCACATTTAAGACCCTTAAGAGTATGAAGAGGGTAAGTTAGGTTAAATTTGTGGTGAGTGGGTCTATAAGGCCCTCCACTGCAACTGGCAAGAGTCTTTTGTGGCTGACACCTATTAAGATTTCACTAAACAAATTCAGCTTCTTAACAAAGCCGATTATTTTATTTGGTGAATGATATTTCAGGTCCGAGGGCGAGAGAAAGACCCTGTCAAACATCAGATACCTGATTCGAGCCGCGATGGGGCAGGCACATATTACATATGCTCTGCTGTTTCATCATCTTCCAGACAAAGACGGCAAGTCGGAAGTTTAAAGCTCTTCTTGCTGTCCAGGTATTTAGTGTTTGTTTGGAAAAACTTATTGCGATGCCAATTGTAGGTTCTGGTCCGATGGAAACACGTGCAGCTTCCTCCCTTGCGAGAGAGTCAGCCTTCTCGTTTCCTTCCATGCCAGAATGGCCAGAGATCCAGACCAGCAATACTTTATTGAGTTCTCCTATTGAGGAGAGTCTTTTTTGGCAGTCTAAAACCAATTTCGACGTTACACGATGAGAGCTAAGTGCTTTCAAAGCCGCTTGTATGCCCGAGAAAATTTTTAATGTTCTATGTATGAGATTGGCTTGCTCCACTCTCTCCACACACGAAACAATAGCGTAAATGTTCGCCTGAAATACGGTTGAAAAGGATCCTAGTCAGGTTGAAATAAGTAAGTGTTTGGAAAATATAACATTTTTAATTTTGGTATAATTTTACGAAAGAAAAAATTTATTTCTTATTAAAAATTCCATAGAAACCGAAATAATAAATAATAAAAAATGTTTACAATGTTCATATCGGTAATTTTGGTTTTCATCATGAAAATTTTTCCCTCAAAATATATTTTTTCTTTGATATTATATCGATATTTATTTGCTCTGTATATGTAACAATGTTTGTACTCAGTTATAGGTACTTTTTGCCTTCCACAGATAAATTATATTTTTAACTTTTCATCATCATAACTTAAAGAAAAACTCTATAGTAGGTATAGTATGTAGCAGATTTAAAGTTAAATTTTGAATTAAATTAGGGAAAGCGAAAAATAGCCATTATATGCGACTATTAAATAATTCTGGATAAAGTAATTACATTATAGATTTGTTACCTTTGTCGCATTAGAGTAAAAAATATATTTGTTGTTTTAGGCCAAAACAATCTACACACTTCCGTTTTAAAATACTCAATTTTGTACACGAAAACAACACATATTTAGACTTGTTTGCTAAAGTTTTATTTCTCACCACTTGAAATGTTTTACAAAGCTATATTCGGTTTAACAAAAACCCAATAAAACCTCCTTCATGTCCCCTTCAACAAACAAATTATTGCCTTTAGCTATCTTCGACTATTACTCACACGATAATCTTCATGAGGGAAATATTAAACGTAAAGAGATTAATGTAACGTGATCGGGTACCCGACTCTGAATTGGGAGCGGACCTCACCACATTCTAGCCGAAATGAAGCAACTTTTTGAAAGTTTCCTATGAAATCGTTCAATTAAAAACAATATTATTACAGACAATGAGATAAGTACTTATATGTTGTTAAATTTAGACTAATAAAATTTATACTTTATAGAACAGCGTGCTAGTCCTCAAAGGTCCATAGCTTCTACTATTTTGTTATATTTCTCTATTTTATTCGATCTTTTGCAATCCTATTCCAGTCCTCTATTCCCAATTGTTTCAAGTCTTTTTTAACAGCATCCATTCATTTCTTCCTCTTTTTTCTTACGTCACTCACTTCCAAGAAACATTTTCTTCACACATCTTTTGTCATCCAACCTACCCACATGGCTGCTGTGCTTCAATTTAACTTGTAATGGATGGTGCCTTATACATATCTTGGATTTATTTGATCGTTCTTCTTCTCCACTGCCCCAGCATTCTTAATTCCTCCGTAAACTTTTCTTAGTATCTTTCTCTCTAGTTTAATAAAATTTTATTCTTTTTATGTAATTTCCAAGCTTCACTTCCCTATAACAGCGTAGGTTGTATGATTGTTTTGTATAAGTAGTTTAATCCTTGTTGTTTCTGTTACTAATTTTGATTTTGATTTTATCATTTTCTCCAGTGTTCCCAAAACTCCGCTGGCTGCTTTTCAATAAAACTAATATATTTACAACATATTTATATTTATAAAATCAATTTTATTGTTATTGTTACCATTACTAGTAACACAGTTCAAATCCTCGTCCTCAAAGATCCTTAAAGTTGTTTTTTGATATTCAATATCAAGGAAATGATCCCGCTGCGAAATAAACCAGGGAGCAGTCATAGAAACGAACAGTCGACACACAACGGGGAGGCGTCGGCTGTAAATCCTGCCCAAAAATGCTACAGTCAATGTTTGAAAATAGTTCTTTAATATAAGGTGTGGCTAATAACTTCCAAAAGGATTTATAGGTTTAAAGATTTTTTTACATATAATAATAACCATGTAATACATACCTACACATAAAGTTTGTACACAACTTGGACTTTATACAAAAAGACAACTCTAGCGTCAGCAAGTAAAAACATTCTTCTATTGGTGGCTGTAAAGATGCTTATTACATTCAAAGACCCGGAGAATTGTGAAACAAAATTTAAATTTGTTATTGTTTTTCGTTAAACATGCTAAGAACTATTCGTACTCTACAAAAAAACGGAAAATAAATCTTGATTACCAATATGATAAATATTCTAGCTCTGGCACCTTCGCCATAATTTAAAAATGTGGCAGCATGGCTGGTTTTTTGACATTCGGTTTTTTACGTATTTGACCAGCTTATTTTCAAAATTTAGGTTCTCAGATATCTTATTTTTTACAAAATTAGTTCATGGTCTTTTTTAAATTTTATTTCAACGCTTTGGTAGCATTCCAGCTCAAGTGTTACAAACAAACATACCTACACAAAAGTGAAGCTAATATAAAGCTTGTAATAAAAATGAATTTTTGTTCGTATTTTGTTTGCTGCCGCATCGTTCATCTGATTGCCATACACAAGTTAAAGGATAGCTTTTTGTGGAAACCAAAAGATACTAATGATCAGGTTATGGGTAGATGAAAATAAATTGTTGTCTTCGCCAACAATATAAATATTCAGAATTGATTCTTGAATACTAATTTAGATGGTTGAATTAAACAGCGAGTATTAAAGAACATGCGACAAGGAGATCGTATTACAAGTTATATATGTAAATATATTAGGGGAGGACTAAACTTCTCTGTCATAGGGAATCTCCTTAGGGACTTTACCCTCTTATTAACTAATAGCGGTAAATACTGTGTGATGAATGTAATCATAAGCTAATTCTGTGAAGTCCCCATCCAACTTGTAATAAAACAATCAACATGTGTAAGTAGCAGCACATAGATGTTTAAAATTATCCCTCTTCTAAGATTATTGAATTATTACAAGGGTAGAAGCCAGAACTACCATTATTTACGTTCGATTTTAGCAACAACGAATAAATAGATTTGCTGTGACAGCTCATGCGTGTGCACAATTTATTTTTGTCAATATTCGTAAATGTATCGTTGAAAATTAAATTCAACTGCGGCTAATTGAGATTATTGGTTTAAAAATTTAAGCTTAGCTCGAAATACTAGAAAGTACTTATACTTTTGGTACATTCTTCTTTTTTACTGTATTCTTCGTTGGATGAATAGATATAATAATTTAGGAGTTTCTGCAGGAAATTAGTGATCTGGTTTTCGTAAAAAGGTAGAGTTGTGTTTTCGATAACCGGAACGTGTAAATTTTATATACATATTTGTAAAAGTAGTTTTGCATATAATTTGATTCCAAACAACTATTGGCTGATGGTATCACTGTGCACTTCTCGATGCAACAGTGCAATAGAAATGCAGTGATGTAAACTTGTTTGCTCACAACCATATATGTAATACTGTCATTACTAACTTCATTGAAGGTTAGAAAGTGTCATATTACACACCTCTACTTCCCGCCCTGGCCTCCCACCCTCATCGATCACCTCCCCCCCTCATCGATCACTTCCCGCCCTCTAAAATAATGTGATCGTTAATCTATTTTAGATGAATATTTTTTATATTTAAAAATATATCACATTTAGGACATTTATTTATATTGGTGACAGTAGTTGTCAAATGTAATATATTAGGTGTGTTCAGAACGAAACAAAGATTTATTAATTTTGATCGGGATATGATGGTTGTAAATAAAATAGTATACAAACCTCGGTAGGAAGTTTCATTCCTGTCTCCAGATAATAATAACTAACTAATCTCTCGACAGTAATGAAACTCTTCCCACCTCAGTGTGTACTATTAACGGACTGTACTAGTCCTTTCTACTATACTACATCGATACAACAAGGTCCTTAAAGTACACAGGTTGTCTAAAGTGACAAGGATTTCTAGGATTTTAGCGGTATTTACTGAACTTTAAAATTACATAAAACTAATTATGTATTTCTTATAAAAATATTTCATTCTATTTATAGTAATGGTAAGTTATCGAAAATAAATGTATAAAAAAATGTATTTGTACCTAAATCTTACCAACTACCTAAAAATCTAATGGCAATATGTTCCAGACAAATCCTATTCCTAATAAATGGATAGGACGCTGAAGTTTAATGTAGTGGAATTCTCGGTCTTCTGATTTAGAACCTAGATTTATTTTAAAAGAGTTTACTCAAAATCGAAAGTTCACGTCTTACAATTTGAGATTGAGGTTTTGATAACATGAAGAGGGACAGGCTAATTTTCGTAGAAGAGGGTTGGCGACTTGAATTTGATAGAGAGTTTCTCTGGAACATTTTGCTTCTCTTCACTTATTAATATTCTTCGTTTTATTTGCATTTAAATAATTTTGTCCGAAAAGAAAAATGGTATACGCAACAGTTTTGTTTTTTTGAGATAAGTGGCTTCAAAGATTAAACAAATGAAACAAAAAGAATTGCAATAAACAAAAAACAAAGTTAAACTCAATATTGATTGCGTCGTTTTAGTCAGGACTCCTGTAAATAGCTTATTTCAAAATCTACTTCGGCAAAATCCCTTCAATATCTTCCAGAAATCTTTGCTCTTCTATAGTTTTTAAGAAATTAAAAAAGATAGCTTTACTTTCTGGTCATAAAGTTGGTAGATCTAAATATTTTAAAACTTGTTTTTCGGCATTTTCCTGCCTAATCAATATTGTATGTATGTATTTTGGGGTGACATTCACTGAGACCTAAAATATCTATTGTGCCCCCTTACTTCTACTTAGTTTCTGAAGAGAGTCTCAGAAACTAGTAGCACCTTTAGTCCTATTTTCCGGAGGAATTTTAGGATGTCTGCAGGCTTCGGATTAGGTAAATGTTCCTCTTCTATCCAGTAATCTCCCAGGTGCTGTTCTCTAGGATTCTGAAGTGCTGTGCAGTTGGCAAGTATGTGGATGGAGGTTTCTTCTTCCGTGTCACAAAATCTGTAATCTTCTTCCTCCACTATTTTGAGCTTTTTCATGTGCCCATTCAGGCGACAATGTCCCGTTAAGATCCCTGTTAAAACTCTTAGCGCAGTTTTACTTTGACTTATGCATTCATTTGATCTCAACAGGCTGTAGTCACCCAGAAGAATCAAGAATCTTTGATTATATAAGCCCTACTAGATCTTTCCAATGGTCAGATCTTCTCTTTTTCCTGTCTTTACCTATTTCTTCCAATATTACATTGGGGCTGATTCTGCAAAAGGGTTCAGGCCCCCAGAAAGGTATTTCAATCCCCCTCTTTGCTAGTGCATCTGCTATTTCATTTCCTTCTATTCCAGTGTGTCCTGGAATCCATAGTAAGGTGACTATATTATTCTCGCCTAATTCATTGAGTTTGTCTAGGCATTCCCATACCATTTTGGAACTGATTAAACAAGAGCTCAGTGCTTTAATGGCTGCTTGACTATCAGACATTATGATAATCCTTTGTCTTCTGTATCTTTTATCAATATTAATTTGTGACTATGTTTTGGGTTTGTATTTACTTTTTCCTGTTTTGCTTTTTAAACCTAAACGTTATTTGAAAAAAGTGTGGGCTAGACGGCTGTTGCATAACACTATCCAATTCACCTTTAGGATTTATTAAACATACAGTGCCATATTATATGGATAACTTCTTTATTATTGATTTGAGAAAAAAGTCGTATACGCGGCTCGTCAAATATCCAAGAATTAAGAGACAACGGAGAAAATGGTATTTGGGACGTGAAACCGAAAAAATCATTTGATCATCTTCAAATAGTGTAATAAAATTTTCGGAAAATCGCGTTTCCAAATTAAAACGTCTTGTAAAACTCAAGAATTATGAGAGTTAACATAGATAATGTCAAATGGCAAAATATTTCCATACCTACATGTCTTTTCCAATATTTAATACCATTGAAAATGTTTTAAGTTAAAAATTGAGACTATACATCAAGTCATTTTTCCATAGTCTCACACCTCGAACAATGTTGTATCGACTTATTTTGATGGTAGCTAAAAATTTGTCATGTACTATTATTATCTGTATCTGTATCTGTAGAGTAGGGAGGGTGAGTGTGTAGGCTCACAGCGCACTTAGGCCACATGTGACCCATTGTACATCCTACCGAGGAGTTGTCCTTCTAGGTCATTGTCCATCCTGTCCTTCTCAGGAAGGTGAACAGGTCACTAGGAGACATCTCCTTTATATCGGCAGGTGTATAAGACATGCCTGACAGTTTCATCTTCCTGTTCACACATCCTGCATAGAGGTGTGTCCACTAGCCCCATAGTATGGAGGTGTTTCCTTAGTTGACAGTGACTAGTCAGAAATCCTACTGTTAAACGTAGGTTTTTCCTGGTCATCGCCAAATATTTATTCGGTGCCAGCTTCCCAGGTCGCCCAGGGTGATCCTGGCAAGACTGCATACTTTGATTCCATCCCATCTCTTAAGGGATTGAGCATGGGTGTAACGTTTGGCTAGTTCCGCAATTGTCGAAGTCGTTAGGCCGTAGGTGTCACTGGGTCCTAGAATTTTTAGTCCAGCGGCTTCCCTGGCTGAAAAATCAGCAATGCGATTTCCTTTACTCCTGTCGTGCCCTTTAACCAACCTCTGGATAATATTGTTATCTGCCGAGGCATCAGCTTAATCTTGGTGGCACTCTAGTACTATCCTCGATGTAACACGTTGTCTGTTCTTTTGTACTATTATTATACTTATACTTAGTGTAAAAGCAATAAAATATGCCCTCTTGTCTTTAGAATTATTATACATTTAGAAATGACGACAGCTAAGTGTTACTTTACGCTTTGTAAGAAAATTAGATAGAAAAACATAAGCTAATGGAAAATGTGGGACCAAAATGATCAATAATTGAGTTTGAAAGCTTTTTAGTCAACAGTTGATTACATTATAAAGTCCTTTTATGTAGGAACCTTTCTCAACTACGTGTAACATATAGGTCTGTTATGAAATTATATATCACTTTATGAGGCTGATATTAGCACCATTGGTATGGAGTTAAATTTTTATTATTTTATTATCAATACCCATCTTCGTCAGTCAATTTATCGCTTATTAAGGAAGGCGCGATTTTAGACTTTAAAGGATGTATCATCTAAGGATGTGAAACTAATACTGCAAATGATGCAAAACAAGGAAATTGGAATCAGCATTGGTTTTTCACATATTTAATAAATATTTAATAGAATTATTTAGCTTTTAAAAGGCATAATCAATTAAAAAATATTTGTTTTTATATTATTGAAACGATAAGCTATATTATGTACGTACACTACTTAGGGTTCTGGTTAAAAATTCAATGTAACTTTTAAACTATTTCTTACCAACGTACTTTCAAGAGATTTACGGACATAAACTCAATTTCTTGCAAGATTAGATGGGTTTGGAAAAGTTAAACTTTGCAAATGTAAGCATAACTTTGATGTCCCTCTAGAACAGTGGTCGCCAAACTTTTTAATGTCGATATGTTTTTCGGTTTTGTGTAGACCCCCTACTTACTTAATATTGGATTCTTGCATCTGGTAACTACTTACTTTAAAAATTTAAAATTTACAACTGTCGTGAAGTATAGTGTGGAAAATAAAAAAAACACATATGTTAAGTTTTATACATTTTTTATTTAAGATCAAATAAAAACAAACCAAATTCTGTATCGTTTACAGAAAATAAGTAACTAAGAAAAAATAAATGTTTTTGGGTTTAAGGGGCTGGTGCTTTTATACAACAATATTATACCAATAAATACCTCATTTGGCATCAATTTAGTAAAGTTGTCATTCATTTTAGGTTGTATCTGAGACAATGTACGTACTGATATATACTCTCCCTACTAAATTACTATTGGTTTACGATAAGCCCCTTGCTGGCAGTGTAGTACAAAATATATTCAGACAATGCCAAACGGCAATGGAATTGATGATACGACTCTGTACAGAGCATTTATATGTCTTGCAAGAGCTGTAGTGGGAGGTAATAATGAAAATGAGCTTGTGCGCATGTGGGCGGACCCGCCATCAAGTTTAGTGCTTGCAATACTTCTATGTAAATTATCCTTGTTCAAGAAAGACGTTAAAAGACAAACAAAGAAGTAAAGGATGATAACATACGTGTAGGAATGTAAAGAATGGAGAAAAAAGTGCCAAAGGAAAGATGAAAATGTAAAATTATGAATATTAGTACGTAATGAGTTATTTAAAAATATAGGGATCTAAGCAAAAAACGTTTAGTATGATGCATGGATGCGAAACATCAATAATTCCCAAAATGAACCTAAGAGATTTTCTTTAGAATCTGATTTTTATGGTAGTAATTAATGTCAGCTAACACAAATAATGAGACCGAATAGACATACAAATTAAAATGATTCGATCAAATGATTTTCTTTTAACATAATCATAGTAACTGCTGTTTAACTTCATTTTTCATTGAAATGCGGGGCGCTTTGAACCCAAAATAAAAATTATTTTCTGCAAGATTTCATCTGAATAGCATTAACTATGTGCGACAGTAAACCAACCATTGTTAATTTAATTGTTTCCGTTGATGCGCTCTCGCTTTTCTGAAAGAGGGTGGAAACTTTAGGCATTCTCAATATGTTCACGAAGCAATATATAGACCAGTTAACAGGATGTTTTGCAAATTTACATATTTGTCCATTTTGCAATACAGAAATATTTATGTTATTGATTTAAAAACGTATTTGAGTGTATTGTTGAGACAAAAGTTCAAACTAAACTGCCACATCTATTAGAAGTTGTCTGGTCGAATGAAGAAACCTAGGTTGTCGGAAAATCTCTAATCTATTGCAAAATTTATGTGCAAAAAACCAAAGAAAGAAGTATGGTGGACATTCAGCTTATGCTTGAACTTTAAAAGGCAGGTCTACGTCTTCGCTTACCAAAAAAAAAGTTAAAGGGATGCTCGATGCGCACTTAACTTGACAACCGGATCAGGCAAGTTCGCAGTAGGCTCGCGGTATCTACAGGCACTACTCTGACTCGACTGAGTCAACTTTGCTTCACTGTTTAATGAAATATGTATGAAAATTCTAAAATATTATAATAATTATTTGAATATTGACATATTATCGTCAGAATGACAGGAGTTACATTTTATATGATGATTAATATTTTGACTAGATCATTATGATTAGAAAAAAGAGAAGATTTGATTTGACATACATTAAAGCTTTAGTATTATTAGCTCTATGGAATATCTTGGATATCTTTTTCCCATTTAAGATCAGTATGTGCAATGATGTAGGAAACTAAGGAAACCTATATATCTGCTGATATTTACAATTGTTATACTAGTGGAGATCTTCCTATCTGTTCTGTATCTTTATCGGTAGGGTAGATAGAGTGAGTGAAGCATCCCAGCACTTAGGCCACATGTGACCCATTGTACATCCTCCCGAGGAGTTGTCCTCCTAGGTCATCGTCCATCCTGTCCTTGCCAGGAAGGACATCCTGGGAAGTCTAGGAGACATCTCCTTTATATCGGCAGGTGTATGCCAAGACTTACCGAACAGACACTCTCTTATTGACGACAACTCCGGACCCTCACATAAGGTCATGTCTGACAGTTTCATCTTCCTGTTCACGCACATTCTGCATAGAGGTGTGTGTCCACTAGCCCCATAGTATGGAGGTGTTTCCTTAGTTGACAGTGGCCAGTCAAAAATCATACCGTTAAACATAGGTTTTACCTGGTCATCGCAAAATATTTCTTCGGCGGCAGCTTCCAAGGGTCGCCCAGGGTGATCCTGGCAAGACTGCATCCTTTGATTCCATCCAATCTCTTAACGTTCCCTTTAACCCACCTCAGGATAATATTGTTATCTGCCGAGGCGTTAGCTAAATCTTGGTGACACTATAGTACTAGCCATATTTAGCCATATTAGATTTATCTGTTCATTGACAACTTCATATTGTGGGTCTCTTAAGAATCTTCTGATTTCTAATTCTTCAAGGAAATCTAGTTCTTGTTTCTTATCACAAATATGTAGTAGGTACCTACTTCTAGTTCTGTGTTAGGTGTGTGAATGTTTGGTGGCAAGTAGATGTTTTGCGTAATATGATCTATCTGTCTGTTTTAATCTGTAAGCGTGTGCTCATAGTGTCTTATATAAAAATTTGTAATTGTTTGACCAATATAGACATCCTTACATTCCAGATATTTAAGTTTATATATACCTACCATCAGACTTTTTTAATGGATATAGATCCGAATATTTATAGTGGAGACGTTGTGGTTTGATTGAATATAATTCAATAAATATTAAAAAGCTGGTTTGCATAAGTCTTGATAAGATAATTCAGTTGTAGTCAAAAAATTTCTTGGTAACATTTTTCAACAAAGAAATCAAATTAATCAATCCTGGAACCTAACCTAAACAGGTAGTTAATTTTTGTCACATTCTAGTTTTACAAAGACAAACAATTCTGCCGATCCTTCCCTATCGTTACAGTTTGTAGAGTCTTTTCTGCCAGCTTATTACCAATCTTGACGTAGTAAGTGCTTTCAGAAAGAAGATTTCTGCCTGATTGTATAAGACTCTAGGTAGATTGGTATTTCTGTTTAAGGTCTATACATTTTCACGAAAATCTGAGAACTTTTTTGATTCAATAGCCCTCCGCTCTTAGTAGTTGCTCCTTCTTCTAGGACGCAGGTGCAGGTATATAAATATCAAGAAGAACTATGAACCATTCTTGCTTCAACTATAAGAGGTTTGTTTAAAATATTACTACATGCACATATCATAAAATGTTTTAAAATTCAGTTTCTCTCTGATGTAACGCAAAATATTAAAGAGGTTATTTGAGATAGCAAAAGAAAATGGTTTTGACGCCACAATATACGAGGATGTATTGATATCTAGTTAGCCTAGACCAGTTCCATGCATAAACAAAATATAGCGTTAGGTACCATGGCAACGAACAATAACTCATTAGAAGTGTCAGTGTGAAGTTGGACGTCAAAAAAGTAAACCAGAGTTACGCAATAAATTAAAAGAAAAAAGATGTCCACCGAAATTGTGAAAATCGAAAAATTGGAGTATCGAGCCATCATCAAGTTACCTGTATTTAAAAGGGTTAAGAGGTAAGCAGATAAGCAGATTTACGAAGATATGCTTAATACCCTTAGTGATCAATGTCCTTCGTCCCCTCCAAGACCTAAGAAGTTTCGTGTCCAAAAGTCTGCTGGAAAAGTTCTTGCTTCAGTTTTTTGGGATTGCCATGGAGTAATCATGATTGATTTTTTGGATAAGGGTAGAACAATAACCGGAGATTACTATTTGACACTACTGACCACTCTACGGGAAAAAATTGAAGAGAAAAGACGTGAAAAGCTATCCAAAGGTGTTTTGTTTTTGCAGGACAACGCCCCTGCACACAAATCTCATGTTGCCATGCAAAAAATTCGTGATTTAGGGTTTGAATTACTAGAGCACCCCCCTTATTCACCAGATTTGGCTCCGTCCGACTATCATCTCTTTCCTCAACTGAAAAAAAGTTTAAAAGGTCGTAAATTTTCTTCCAAAGAGGAGGTAATAAAAGCTGTGGAGGTCTGGTTTGCAGAGCAAGAAGAAACATTTTTTTTTGAAAGGTCTAGAGACGTTGCAGGTTCGCTGTAATAAATGTATCCAATTAAGAGGAGAATATGTTGAGTAATAAAATATTTTGACATTGAAATTTTGTTTGGTTCTATAGTAGGCTAAGAATTTTTCAATATACATATGTATGGTAATACAACAAAGAATAAAAAAGTGTTTATTGAATTCAAAATTTTCTGAATTGACATCTATTTGATAAAACAAAATATATGCACTATATATCACTTTTTTGGCGTGACGACTGAAGGTGGCAATTGACTTTTCGTTGTAGATACAGTGTAGGGAAAATAAATCACCCTTCAAATTACCATAAAAGGGGAATTTGTAGTGAGTCCTTTCTCCCACCTTCACGGTTTTCCATTTTGTTGTGTCTTTCCACAGAACTGGATAAATTGTATATACACTTAAGGGTTCTACAAACCAAGAGAAAATTTATGTAAAACATTAGTGAGTAAATATATTTATAAATAAATAGTATTCTAACCATTGTTATCGTAAAAAACGTAATCTCAAGATTTTCTGTTGATTCTTAAAATTTAAATCTATTTAATAATTTCCTTAGATTCTCTAATTAGAAGCATATAAACTGATTGTTAACAATGGAACACATTTGTTTCATTTAACAGTAAATTAAATTTCTTTTTTCCAGACACGTTTTTATTGTTTAGAATGTTTAGAATATAGCGCTCTGTATTACGTATACGTGAGTGAAACATCCAATCATTCCCATCCACCCGTTGCCTACATGATTATATTGGTAGTCCTGTTTATTTGTGTTTTGTTGTGTGCACGTTACATGAAGACCTGGATGCTGGATGAGGGAACATTGAGCCAAATTGCACTCATTATAGAGAGGACTGTTGGCACTGTGGCCATTCTCTCTCTCTCTCAATCGGATTCCCATTTTATAGTTTATTATATGAACAGAATTGAGTGCCATTTTATAAAGATTTACTAAAGCATGGACATTTAAATAATCAAAGATCAAACTGAAAAAGTTCGAGTATATGTCTGTCAATTCAAATAAGAAAAGAAATAACTGTTGGGACTATTTAATCCCCTGATATCTCATCTATTTATAGAGCGGATAGTCAAGGCATTAGAGAATGCTGTAGGACAAAAATAATCAGTTTATAGCTTGAATTAAAAAATGTATACATTATTCTCTTCAAATAGTGGAAAAATGGTAGTTTTGGGGACACTCTATATAATGCGTCGGTACATAATTTATACAGCTATTTAATCTACATATGACATTGTACATATTCAAATCTTCTGCAAATAAAATATGGTAACTGTACGAGAAGAATATTGATTTTACCAAAAATTATACTCTTGAAAAACAACTAAACATGGTGAATGGTGTTACATTTTTTGTCAAGTGTCGACACTCGACACGCCAAGGTGAACTGCTTAAATTGAAAAATACTTTTACTGAAAGCCTCTAGGTGCCGCTCTATGTCCAGCAGCGAAAATAATGTTGTGCCTTGCGTTATTAAGTCTTATATTTGAAATATTATGAAGAGAACAGAAATCTGTTAGACGCGATGAAGAGCTTGTTCATTGGCTGCTGGAGGGCGCTGTATGAGAGAAAAGGTTGAATCAATAGTTTATTTTGAAATTAAAACGATATTAAAATATAGAATCATTCATTATCATGAAGATTTGTATTTCTTATTGATTTAACAATATCACTTAGAAGACAACGGTAATGGAGAATAATATTATGCTATAGAAAAATGGATGATGTACTTAATTCCTAGTGTTCATTATGTTTCTACAAGAGGTACACTTATCTCAGTTGGAATGTTGTTTAAATTATTGTGTTTTGTATTCATTTAGTACATTTTCTCTGTGTTTACTTGTTTTTGAATTTTGGTATCCCAAAACTGACACCACTGATAATATAAAATACTTATTTTATTATTTGAATGCATCATTCATATATATGTGCGTCATTTTTCCAGCTATAAACGTGCTGTTGAGATAATTTTTCAAAATCCCAGATTTGTTGTTTAATTTTAAATTTATCTAATAACATATTTCCAAAACAATATTTTGCTTAGATTTCGTAAACATATATTGCGAAAAAGTTTAATCGGCTTAATCTTGAAAATGTCAGTTGTATTTTACACACAGGAAAGTCCAAATATAGTAGTACAGTAGGTTTCTGAAGTAAATTTTTATTAGCAGACTTTTTTTTCTATTCAACGTTTTCGGACTCAATAAGATATTTAGAGAGACCATTCAGTATATAGATACATAAAAAATAGACTATAATCACTTTGATCCATAAAGTAGGTAAGAAACCAAATAAAATAAAAAATACTTTCAGTTTGTTGTTGTAAATAATCCAGAATGAATAAAAAGACTAAATTATGACATTCCTTTGATATTAAGTTTGACCAAAAATTAGTCTCACTTGCAATATTTAAAATTTCAAATTGACAAAAATTTTTCCTTCTGCTCAGGTCATTTTATAACTAAAGAAATTTATTCTAATGAAATTCTAATACAACTTATTCATTTGCCCTCGTAATATGTGATGGCCGCTAACCTTTGAATAAAAATGATTCACATTTCTGGAGAATCGGAGAATTCGGAGATGGAGAATGCGTGTGTACTCCTTCTTTTATATAATTTCTGACTAGAAGAAGAAATTTTAATCGTAGAGGGCGTAAAGTAGAGCTGAGGAAAGACTAAACACAGGAATAAAATAGGAACACTACGCATACTCTTCATAATAATATGAAGCCCTGTTTTTTATTATTAAAAACATTTTAATATATATTATTTATGGGTATTTCGTACCTTTATTATGAAATTGAATAGTTATACTGAAATTTAATAATTTTCGGAATCTTTCAAAATTTTTATTAATATGAAGTTTTTATATTTGCTACAAATTATTCTCACTATCCTATTGTTTACTTCTATTAGTTCACAAAATAACAACATTTTACAACAAATTTGAACTGTTATATTGGAACTTGGAACATAGATAACGGCTTGGAGACAATCATTCAGTATTGCAGCTTGGCAACGTCGGCATGTATTTTGGATTCCTTTCCTTTATATAGTCACACCTTAGGTTTCGATTGTCGAATTGTCGATTGATCAGTGTATTATACTCAATGTTGTAGTAGTTTGTGTATTTTGTCGTGCCATATTATTAATATTATTTATATTATAGCAAATAAAACCTTAAAGACTGTATACCATTAGTGATGCATTTTAGGATACAGAGGATACTGTTTTGGGCGATCCTCATTGGATTTGCATCCACAGCACAGGTAAGCAAATAAGTACTGTGTAACTACTGTTCCAAAATAATAAAATAATCTTTCGTACAAGCCTTATTATATAAATATATTGGCGTTTTTGTATTTAATGACACTAAAATTATTAAAATTGTCTTAAATAAGAGTAATAAGAACGAAAATTGTACAAATTCATGATGCATCAATTTTATTTACATATCCTTTCTTAGTAGTACTGTAAATAAAGGTATGCACAATTAAGTTTACTACAATGAAAATGAATAAACCATGATAATACCCATATTTCCTTTATTGTTTGTTATATTAGTTGTATACTATTATTGTAAACAAGATCTATAAATTGTCAAATAAAAATGTGTGTCACAAATAATATAATAGTGTATTCAAAGGTTGTAAAATAAAGCGTTGGTGGTTATCTAAATTTGTTACTTAATGTGCTACATTAATTGAAATGTACCATGGGTTATTAATTGTTATAATATTTCGGGTTTCTTACATAGTAGTAAATAAAGTGAAGCATCTACTTGGCTGATATTATTTGACATTTTTAGTTTACTTGTTTCAATAATTGGGTTATTCCTTCTTTATTTGTTTATACTGTAGGTACTATTATGGCATTCAATTTTTTAACTGTAAAGTTCTAATAAATTGAAGGTATAGACAGCCTGTTATGATGTATTGATCTCTGTAAGTTGGTGTGTAATAATTTAACTTTCTAAGAATTCTATGAATTTCTTTTAAATTTATTATCAGCACTGTTGACATATGCTTAGACCATCATTTTCTCTATCAAATTGAATTGAAACTATCCAACTTGATAAAATGTTTATTTTGTATCATATAACAGTTGTTTTTCCACAATTAATTACTTGGTATATAGCATTTTATATTTCTGCTTCTCTATATCCTTTTAAATATCAAAACCTATAATTTTAAATTTCAAATGGTGTGCGTTTTGTAGTAGTTTCTTGTTTTTGTCAACTACAATTTAATTCTTAGTTTGATATTGAATTAATAGTGTAACTATGCCCAACTAATCTAACAATAATTCAAGTACCTACATAGATTTGTGTGATAACATATTTAGCTCAATTCACTTCTTCTTTTCTCACTGAACTTTGTATCATCTGGCTTCGCCTAGAGTTAGATTAGGTAATAGAATAGCAGTTTCGGGCATCACTGCAGATGTGAAGTTTATCTGGCTAGTTCATTTGTTTGTTTTTATTGATTGTGATCATATTATATATGGAACAATTTTAATTATCCTTCTTTTAGATGTCTTATTCTCTCATGTATTTATATACATCCTTCCCAACCTCAGGTGAACCAAGCACATACCTACCTACCTTCCTGCACTCTTGATCAATGCTTAGGCTTAACCATTTTAAAATTTTTGAAGCTAGGAAAACTGAGGAATATATTGCAACTAAGCTATTTAGGCTTAAATGAATAATGTTTTGTTTCTAGTATTCAAGATTCATTTAAGTAACTCTTTTAATTTTTTTATAGAATTCAGAAGCAATAAAATTATTAGTACCCTCCAACTTCTGTAACTAAGTAGATTGATAGGCAGGCTAGATTATGGAAAGAAAAATTCATAAAAAAAACTACTACACTAAAAAGTTGATGTATTAGTGACTTAGCATCCACTCTGATCAATAGACTAGTGAATGTTCGGCTTACTACCCTAAACCTTCCCAACAAATTTTTTTTGATAATTTACTAAATTACATCAGCACATTATATAATATAGTATTTAGTTCTGGTTAAATTACCTTTTTTGTTTAACAATAGAAATTAATCCATTTGCAATTCTTTTAAAACCTAACCCGCCAATATTATATTGAGTGAATTTAAAGCAGTTGAAATACTACATGACATTCTAACATTAGCAAAACTTTTATTTTACTTGTAACAACATACACTGTTAATACTCACTAAAAAAACTTATCCAAACATCTTATATTTCAAATGCTTACAATAAATTAACGTCATTGTATGAATAAGTGGTGATTTCTTTGTTGTAGCTACAAAATTTAATTTCCTTTTGATTCTATTTTTACCATTTTATTTGCATCATTAAAAGCTTAAAATGTATTCAGATTAGGTGAATACAGGCGATTTTTTTTAAGTGACATTCAATAAGTTCCTATTAAATATTTTTGTTTAATCATTGACATTTATTTATAGAAAAACTGTTTATCTTGTCAACAATTCAGCCAACTAGAATTTGTATAATCAAATGCATGTGTCATACCAGTGCACATAAAATACACATAGTGTTTTTAATAATTTTGTTATTACTCCTTAATTTCTTTTTAGTCGAATGTGATTATATTGACTATTTCAGAATTCAACTGAGTCGCTTGAAGAAAACACCACCCCTTTTAAGCTCTGTTTTCAAACAACTCAGTTTCGTTATAAAATAAATTGACAAAATCACTTGTGGTATTACTACAAAAAATATTTAATGAACTATATTAAGATTCATTTCTGCATGACTCTTATTTTGCTACTCATCCTTAATAACATTGTACTGTGACGCTACGCCGGCTGTATCTCAAGACTCAAGACAACCTTGGAAATACGATTTGCTTGCTACAAGTGAGAGAAAAATCGATGCAATTACCGATTTGTTATCAATTTATACCACGAGAGTGCGCAATATTTTAAATTATTTGACATATCCCTACCGTACTTCACAAATCTTACTCAATTATGACACATAAAAGTGTCTGAACATCTCCAGAGGCGTGCGACAGGTACAAGACCGTGTTGAGGAAAAGATTGACGCTACAAGCGTCTAGTCAACAAAGGCACAAAGAAAATAATTATTGAATTCACCCTTCCCCTTCCTCTAAAATATCTAATACCTTCGTTCATTCGCAACAACTCAGTACTTGAACTTATATCATTTCCAATGTTTTCTACCTCTGTTCCTATATGGGCCACTTATAGTTTTACTGTAAGGATTTTCAGTAGTTTTAATGGTTCTAGTGGTTCTGCCTGACTCATTGTAAGCTCTCACAGAAGCAGAGTATGTGAGTAGGTGTTTCATCATTTAGTTCATATTTTCTGCACTTGGGTTCACTGACTTTTCCCACTTTGTGTAGATGTATCCTCAGTCTACAGTGTCCAGTGCCATGGTTTGTTTTAGAACCATCAGTGAACCAGATTATGTGTCCAGTATTGCCTGGATGGAATGATGATATTCACTCGCTCAGTGAAAATGTTCTCTGGTGTCAGTGCATCCAAACTAAATTGAAATTGTGGTTCATCTACTATTAAGTGTCCCAGTTGTACTCTACCTTGCTAGAGAACTCTTCTGTTCGTAAAAGTTGGGTGTTCTTTCATATATCGATCAAAGTAAAAAGTCGACAAGGGAGATGAACACGTACTTTATCTTTTGCAATTGACTTTGGAAAAATTTTACCAATCTTCCAAAATTCGTTGTGCTTCTTTTTGATACATATTAATGTATAGAAGTGTGGAATACGTTAAAATGGACATTATTAAAATTACAATGAAATATATAAGTTTTTATAGACAACTTTCTATTCTATAAGAAACTATACCTAATAAGTAAACTGATGTATATTTTATAAATTAATCATATCGTGGCATCGCCTTATTAGCTTATGAAGTAAATCGTTGGCCAGCAGCAACATTCTTGGATGATAGAATCTCGGCCCTATTTTATCGACAATCCGTATTGGTTGAGTTAGAAGTATAGCGTGGAAGTTGTTTTAAATAAAAAGTATAAGTATATCTCGAAGATATTATTTTCTGATATCATAAGTATAAAAATAACAATAAATCACATTTCTTTCTATTGACTAATTAAAATTCATTTATTCAATCGTTGCTGGATATATCTAATTTAAATATTTGTTGGTTATATTATGACTATAATAGTTAATATGCAATTTAAAATGCTTGCACATTATAGTGAACTATGTGAAGAGCAGTAAAGAATTTTAAACGTAATAAGTGGAAGTTTACCGTTTTATTGGTGCCAAATTTAATGTTCCAGTATCTAAGTACTATTGTTTATACAAGTTATGAAATTATGTTGATGCCTAATTTTTCAACTTTAATCAGCTCGTATCTATAGAGATTAATACCACTGGACATTTACTTTCTTTACACATAAAATACTGAACCTAACATGAAAATTTTAACCAAAAAACACTTTAATACAGGGAGGGCAATTATTTTAATCAACGGACCAATTTAAATTTTAATATTTTTTGGTGGACCGTATATAAAATAACACTTGATAATTTATAATAATTATTAGAATAAAAAAATATAAAATTTCAAAGAAAAGTAAAGATTTCTAATAGTGCAGCACTCAGTCTTGATCCGTGGTCATTTTTGATTAATTTCGTGGTTGAAAATAATTGTAAATGCTTGGCGGGCCACGTGCTGTTCATCCCTACTCCTATTCTGAGATACAAGGTGTCTCATGTTCAAATCTAAAATTTGTTTTTGTTAATTTCAAGACTTGGATATTTTTATTTTCTATACAAGGTGTCGGATATATTTTTTAAAACAGACTATAACGCTAGAACGGTTAAAGATAACTTTATAAAATTTGGTATTCAGCAATTGGACGGACTAAATGAATGATGTAGAAAATTGGAGTATACAATGTTATTTTTCATTTCACAAAATCCAGTACGGGATTTTGTTTTCTTTTAATTTGCGAGACAAATATTGCTCGTGGCAGATTCTGTAGAAAATACGTTGCTGAATGTCAATAAAGGCCAGCGTTCTCAGATATTTTTTCCAAGTCGGAATTTGGAACTTTTTAAGTGAAAAAACGGGATTTTTTAGTCGAAAGCGGGACATAGTAAAAAAACTTTTGAAATCAGAAGTTTTTGAATGTGTATCTTATTATTTGACGCTTACGTCACAATAGATAGTAAAAATCTTGGTAAAAATAGCCATAGAAAATGTATTTTAATAAATTTTAAATCAGATAATATTCTGTGAAGATTTAAATTCTTTTAAAGTTTCCCTTTTATTATTAATAAAGATATAGAACTCTTTATAGCTTTAGATTAAAATGGATGAGTAATTCTGCTTTAATTAGATTTATGGAGATTTAATTTATTCCCCAAAAAGCGGGGCTAAGATTGTGACAGGTAGCCTGTCCCACTAAGGATATTTAATTTTTTTTTAATCGGGACGTCCCGCCAAAATCAGGACGTCTGGCAACGCTGATACAGACGTTGTGGATAATAGCAGCCATAAAGAAGCAACATTTATGGTCTGGGGCGTTCTACTGTTTAAATAAAATGCTAAAACTAAGCATTCACATTTTTTATCGCTTCAGAAGTATCCAGTTTAAGATCCGACATATATTTCTCGTTAAGAATAGAATACATTTTAACCATCTAAAAAATTGTAGCAATAGTATATCATATTCGCAGTAACTGAGCTCTGTCGATCTATCTGTCAGATTTATGTACAATTTTGACATATGCCATCAAAAACATGGCAGAAACTATTAATATACTCACCGTATCGAAAAAGTTGCCAACCTCTGAAAAATCAAACCATCAAACAATATGTCCCCCTAAGTTGGAATCATATGGAAAACTTTTTTATTATTAATTTTAGGAAGAAAAGTTATTCTTCATAATAAGTTCTGCATTATCTAAAACCTAGAATACAGTCATCAAATGTCAAATTTTTTGAGTCGTATACCAGGTTTATCAAAAAATATTAGTTTCGCTCAAGAGTAAAGTGCCTTTAAATTTGACAATATCGAAAATGTTACTAAAAAAAGTTAATTGAAAACTACGATTAAATATGTAATTACATTCATTTGAATTTTATTTTATTTTTTACTAATGTTACTATTTTGAATGAACATTTATCTCTTGTGATTACGAAACACATAATACTCTTTTAGGTTTTCCATGTTTTTTAATAACTTTGCATTTAAAACGCGAAATAAGTGCATATTCATTTATTTTGCAAATAATAAAATACATTCAAACACTGTTATAAAATTAACATAATACAAATGAAATTTTTTCTCGTACTAATGCTTCGACATATCCAACTTTTTTAGAAACATTTTTCGATATTGTCAAGTTTAAAGGTACTTTCCTCTTGAGTATAACCCATATTTTTTGACAAATCTCGTATACGACTGCAAAATTTGATATTTGATTACTATATTCTAGGTTTTAGATAATGCAGAACTTTTTATGAAGAATAACTTTTTTTCTAAAATTTATAATGAAAAAGTTTTTCAGATGATTCCAACTTAGGGGGACCTATTGTATACAATAACAGCATTACAATCAGTATTTTCGAAAAATTAACACACCTCAAGAATTTGAACAAAAATGATGGATTTAGATGGGTTAGGACATTCTCACATTCCAGGCAGTGAAAAAGTAGATTAGCTTTCTAAAGGTGCTTCTTCCTCTGGTCTTATATTTAAAAAATTATCATAGGGGTATATAAAATCACTTGGAAAAGAAAATCTTAAACAAAATTGGGAAATTGAAAGGTAGGTTTTACAAACCACAGTAACAATTCCTACTTCCCTTTACTCCTCGAGCTAAACGAACCTTCCTTCCAGGAGAGTTTACTATACATATTGAATGCCTTTTTGGACTTGCTACCGTTAATTCATACCTTTATCAAATTAAGATATCTACCACAGATACATGTGACTGTAACGGAAGTTTCGATGATCTCAACCATTGGATGTTTGACTGTGGATATAATAGATAGATAGATAGATTTTGTAAGGTGGCTTTTGGCCTATTCCTCTGCGACCTTTTCAGATCTATTGTGACCCTCTAAACTCTAGATTACATTCTCCAGCCTGTCTTTTTTTAAATAGTCTATTAGCGTGGAGACTGAACCTTTCATATGGCTGTCTGTCAATGGCTTTTCTTCGCCTAATTCAAAAAACCGCACATTTGCCAGGCAATCCACTGACATAGAATGTGTTCTGCCGTTTCTTCTTCTATGTGACAAAACCTGCATATATCTTCGTTTGTCAATCCCATCAGCTTTAAATGCCTATTGAGCTTTCAAATCCCTGTTAACAAACCCACTACAGCTTTGACAGTTTTCCTATCTTTGTCCATCAGATCTGCGGTAAATTTTCTGTCCTGGTGAGTTCCTCCACCATTTCAGAGATTTGTGGGTGACCCACTTCTTTGTTTCTATTCTTGTTATGGTTTTTGCAACGCCGCAGAAGGGTTCCGGCCAAACGAATGGCATTGATGAACCTTGTTTGGCCCTTTCATCCGCTTTTTCGTTGCCCTTATGACCCTCGTGCCTCTGTATCCAGGCTACCGTAACATTGCTACGCTCACCCAGTGTGTTTAGGGCCCACACACAATCCCATACTAGCTTAGAATTGACCTCTACGGAGTTGAGTGCCTTTAGCGCTGCTTGGCTGTCTGTGAAGATGGCAATTGAACGATATGTTCTCTCCTGCCTTTTAATTTCTTCCACACAGTGAATCTCCGTCATTTCCGCCTGGAAAATTGTGACATTCCTTGATAGGCTTACTAGTCTTTGACCCTTCTATATACCAAAAAACATCCGCATGTATGGGTACACCTTTTTTCTAGTCTTCCCTGTTTGGTATAGTTACTTTGAACCTATTATCGAGGCTATATCTCGTAGCCATACAGTGCTATTCAAAAGTCCCCTCCCCCTCGTATCTTTTGAACGGCTACACTTACATTAATAAAATTTTAAATAGGACCTTATGGCAAGTGATATCTCGTTTGAAAGGCATTGACATTGGCTACATAGCCATATTAATTTTGTTTGGGCTTAAACTAATTTTGACGGATAAATTGAATAAATACCAAAATTATTATTTCACATTTTTCAGTCCGCCTCTGGTTAGTTGTCAAAAAAATTGAAGTTTTTAATTTAATAGTATTTGTTGATTTGCAAAGTTTTTCTAAATAGCTTAAATATTCAATTTTATTATTGTTTAACGAGACGTTTAAGAGTTTTCATAGGCAAAATGGTACGTACTCAAGCCGACAAAGTAGCAGCTATCTTAATAATTGGTGAATCTAGAAAGAATCTCCATGAAGCAGAACGTTTATTTAATGAGAGATACCCAGATCGCACTATCTCGAGAACTTATTTGAGGGAGCTTCTTCACAAGTTTAAAGCAACAGGTAGTGTTCAAGATGCCAAACGATCTGGTCGACCAACATTTAGTGATGATAAAAAAATTGATATAGTTGCTGAAATGGTAGTAAACCCTACTTCCTATTCAACTAAAGTTGCGTCTATCTGTGAAGTAAGTAAAAGTACAGTACAGAGAGTGTTGGCTAAAAATAAATTTCATCCATACAAGTTAAAAATGGTGCACCACCTTACGGATGACGACCTCGACAGAAGACTCGAATTCTGTGAATGTATGACAAATAAAATTAGTCAAAACCCACATTACACAAAATGTAAGGTATTGGAGTGACACAAATCCTCACACCTTTCGTGAACAACATATCCAATTTCCAGAAAAGGTCAATGTTTGGGCAGGTATTTTGGGAAACTACATAGTTGGTCCTGTTTTCCTAAATTCAAATTTAAGCGGTGAAGTGCATCTGGAGATGTTACAAAATGCAATTGAGCCGTTAATTCTTGAAATTCTGGAAGATAATCCAGATGAATTCGGCCATCTGGAAATAACGTTTCAACAAAATGGTGCTCCTGCAAATTATTATGGTGCAGTAAGACGTTACCTGGATGAAGAATATCGAGGTAGATGGATCGGCCGGCGAGGTCCTATAGAATGGCCACCTCGGTCACCAGATCTGACAACATTAGATTTTTTTCTATGGGGGTACTTGAAATCCAAGGTTTATACTACGGCACCAGATAGCATTGGGGTTTTGAAAGAAAGAATTGTTGAAGAAGGCAATGCAATTTCAGCTGACACATTCGAACGAGTACGACAAGAGTTTACTATACTCGATTTGAAATTGGTTGATAGTAATAAATCATTAAAATCCGTCAAACACGTATACAAGTTGGTCCACCTAAATTGCCAAGTTTTAAATGGTATATACATTGAAAGTATAGACCCTTTTGCATTTATTAAACTTTCCATTCCTATAGATCTGATAAGGGCGTCGAATACAAAGCTTAACCCGAGGCTCGAACAATAAGCGGTAGGATTCTACCTGTGATGTTTTGCACTCATGCACGTGCTTTCGGGTGGGTTTAAGTTTATATTAAACACAATAATTATATAATTTAGTGAACATTCGGATGTGTGGCATAATTAGTTACCCTTGTATTTGAATAAATATAATACTAATAACAATAAAGCAACCAATAAACAAGTGAATTTGGAAAAATGTTTCTATAGTCATTACATTTCTTCGCTTTAAATTAATCATCATCAGAAAATGAAATATCTGAGGGACTGTCTTCTTCCCCTAAATTGATAATAAGTGGTTCGACCGTTTTCTCCAGTAAACTATCCAATTGCCACATTTTTTCCTCCTCCTTTATTACATGCTCTATACATATTTGCCACTTCCCCGCGTTGACTTCTTGAAGCGCTTCTTCAAAGAGTTTTTGAACATCACTCATTTTATAAGTGGTATTTTTTCTAGCCACATAACCTTTCACATGAGCCCATACCAGTTCGATCGGATTTAATTCGCAATGGTAGGGGGGGAGCCGAAGCACTATTATATTTTGTTTTTTGGCCATTTCGTCAACAACATATCTTTGAAACCGATGTTTATGGGTGTTTACAATTGATAGCAACTCCTTTTTAACCATATTGTCCTCAAATTGTATTTGTTTCTCCACAAGCCACTCGATAATTTTTGCTCTTCGCCAAGCAGTTGTAGGCATCTTCTCCAATCTTCTGGAGTGATACGGAGCGTTATCTAACACAATGACGGAGCCAGGTGGAATCAGCTCTATCATTTGTTCGAAATACTCCTCAAAAACATCAGCATTCATATCCTCGTGGTAATCGCCTGTACGAACTGATTGGAATGATAATAGTCCACCTTCTAAAAAGCCATTGGAGCTACCGATGTGAGTTATAATTAATCGTTTTCCTTTTCCAGAGGGCGGATTTATTCCTGTTGATAGACCGTCTAAAAATGCTTGCCGGCGAGAAGTCACATTTTTTTCTGTCCATATTTTTCCAACTGTGTAGCCTTCGTTCAGCCATGTTTCGTCCAAATAGAAAACTGTTTTGTTTTCATTGCGAAATTGTCTTATTTTTCTCAAATAATTACGTCTCCAACACACTATTTCATCTTTTTCGAGCAAATGAGACTTTCGACTATGAATTCTCGGCATAATTATTTTTACTTGTTATGACAATAATGATTACTATAAATAGGGTTCAAACCGGTTGTTGATATTTGATTAATTAAATTTAAAAAAATAATTTCAATAATTTTGGTATTTATTCAATTTATCCGTCAAAATTTTGTATTAAAATGGTATGACCGTTAAATAAATAAATAAATACTTAAATAAAATTAGTTTAAACCCAAACAAAATTAATATGGCTATGTAGCCAATGTCAATGCCTTTCAAACGAGATTTCACTTGCCATAAGATCCAATTTAAAATTATTTGCCAGAGTGGCACTGTGACGTCATATATTACTATTACGTCACCTGTTACCATTCGTAGAGAAGTTTACAACACTTTATTTTCACCCTCCAAATTTTATTAATGTAAGTGTAGCCGTTCAAAAGATACGAGGGGGGAGGGGACTTTTGAATA
The DNA here is from genome assembly GCA_910591695.1 of Galerucella pusilla. Classification (NCBI taxonomy): domain Eukaryota; kingdom Metazoa; phylum Arthropoda; class Insecta; order Coleoptera; family Chrysomelidae; genus Galerucella; species Galerucella pusilla. The sequence continues at coordinate 974,436 of CAJUYI010000002.1, read as the reverse complement.
GCACTGTATATGGATATAATAGAGAAGCCACCAAAGACTTACTGAACGACTTATCAGCTTTTCCGCAAAATATAATTTCTGTTTTGTGCATAAGCTCTCGAAAACCTATCACAAGAGATATTTTATGGGAATTTCTCAAACGCACCAAACGAAAAGTATAATATTGTGATATTTTTCATCTTGTTTTGTATGCACATAGCATCAATGATTTAGATTTGGTTCCTTCTGGTTGTTCTTTTGTAGGAAGTACCCTATATCCGTTGCCTTTTTTGTATGTCTAAATCAGTGTGGGTCGCGACCCCCTAAGGAGTCGCGGAGCCTCTGTAGGGGGATCGCGAGAGGTCGAGAAAACGGTTTTTTATATAGCATTATGTTTTTCGTACTTATTACTTAATTATACGTTTATATCAGATTGCAAATCACGCAAACGCCTAATATTTTTGTAAGTATTACATATTTTTAACATACATGGAAAAAAGGGTTGGGGGGTCGTGAAATATTTTTTGATATTGGAGGGGTCGTGTCATGAAAAAAATTGAAAAACACTGGTCTAAATAAACAAAGTCGCTATCACCTTAGCGTGAAGAGAGTGTCCCTGTTTATCCTAGTTGTTTTTCTTTTTTCATTTTCTCCAAAACTTTGGTAACTTAACACGGTCCTAAAGGCAAATAGCAGCTTGGTCAAAACAAAAAAAAGGAATAGTCAACTACAAGTTTAAACCTTGTTAGTTCTCGAAAACCCTTGAAAACCCTTAAAATTTAACATTTTTTCACGTATATCGTTCAAATAATTGTTTTATTGCTTTTAATATTACTTAAGTTTAAGCTGTTCGTTGTTTGTTACTAGGACACGGATAATATCCTGTTTGAAGTGAAAATACTTTTCTATATTTAGTACATACACTCATTTGACTATTGTTACTACTGTAATAATTTCTCAAAAAGAAACGTTCAATTGTATAACGACATAATATGTTTTTGTGTATCATAGCCTTGAGAAGGACTTTACAGTCAATTTTAGAAAAAATAATTAGTTATTTGTTATGTTCTATACACGTGCTTTGTGTAAGGCGTAACAAAATCGAGTTGTCGATTTGGGATGGATTTGTTCGATCTAATGAAATATTTCAAAAGGGTGAATTTTTTTTTGGCATACCTGTACATTAGACTGTTTAAAAAATAGATTTTTTTTTCTTAAAATATACAGAAAATGTTGTTGATATGACGAAAATAGAATGCAATAAAAGTTTGAACTGATTATTTTTTTTCACTTGTCAAAATCTGACACTGGTGGTTTTAACCAATAGCAATACATTATTCTAGCCAATCGTTCGGTATTATACCGATAATACCTTGTTTACAAAGAAAAGTCAAAATTTTACTTTGAATTTGTCATTATTGACAACTAAAAGTGCTTCGAAGTTTATTGAAAAATGAACACAAACCGATTCAGTGTCATCACCCAAGAGAATATTGAACATTTAATACAAAATTCCACTTCACAATTGATGAAAAAAATAATCTTCCCAAATACAACTAGTTCTCTAAATTTTATCACATAATTTTTTATTTTCATTACTCAAATTTGTTTATTTCAGGCAAAAACATTCAAACAAACCGAATTTAGATAAAATCCCCCGTCCTAACGGACTCGTGATTTTATCAATCGGTTTGTTTTCATATTTTTGTCAAATAAACAAGTTTTCGTGGAATAGAAAAAATTATCGATAAAATGTGAAGCACTCGTGGTATTACCTTTGATAATTTCTCTTTTCCATTTAAATAACATGGAAACAAAATTGTCTTATGCTTTGGAATTTTATAGTTCACGTAAGAAGCAATACTGCAAAATGACAGATATATTCTTGTAGGAAATTTGACGCTATACAAAAAAGGACTACTATAATTTTTTGATATTTTTACTCCTTTCAAAGTTTTTCAACATTAAAGTTGAATTTGTAATAAATTTTGCAATTTTTTCAAATTTTTCGACGGTCCAATCATGATTATGAGATATTAACCAACAAGATAATGGGTTACGGAAGGGGGATGGAGGGACGGGCAGCCGTAGATAAAAATCGCAAAGGTATCCTGAGGGAATGAATGAAAAGTATTGAAAACGCGCATGCGAATTGTTTCAAAGCGCAGTCGATAACATAAAATTTGTTCATAGAATCCTTATGTTTTTGTTACTTTTAAAAGCATTTTTATTGAGAATTTGATATTTAATCGCAGATCATCCATCAATAATTCCCGATAACAGTAGCATATCAGTTGTAAACACTGATTTTAAGAATTATTAGAATTAAAATTGTTTTTGTTTGTTAATAAGTAGGTTATTTAAAACATTGAAATTTTTCATTAGAAACACAGGTGTGCAAAATATATTTTTTCAACGTACCCAATAATTGGCGGGAGTCACCGAGATGCTGTTGACTACGCGCAGAAAACAACTATTGATTAGTTTAGCTCATACATTGCTCTTCTAACCGCTATTTGTACTCTGTATTCGGTTAATGTGGAGGTTGTATCAAAATTTTACCCTTCTCTCACTAGGGTTTATGATTCATTTCAATTTTGTTTAAACCGCATATGAGTAAGTTAATATTTGTCCTTAACTACTTATATATTTAAATTTTGCTTTATTCTTAGGATGTTTGTAGCTAATCATTACAATATTTTGAATGTTGATCAACAAAATCTACGCATTATTTGCTGCTTTTGTACATATATTTGCATTATTTCACTATATTATGTATATATTTTAATAACACAATAAACAAAACCATCACCTTGTTTTATTAGTAGCACATTTTATAAATTATATAATGAACACGTTGAATGATGTGGTTAATTATAATATCTCCTTTAAATTAAATACTTGTGTATAAGTGTACATAGATATATTATAATATATAGTGATTGCGCTTATTATTTAACCTTATATTTCAAAATTATTGTCTGCATAAATTTAATTTAATAAAGCAGTTTAACATCAGTTATTTGTTGGTCATTACACTTTGTCTCTTTACAAATATAACAAAGTCATCAATTTATTTAAAACATTGTATTAATAAACAAGTAAATGACATCGTCAACATATTTTATTAATAAAAAATTATTTTATTCATTATCGAATGTGTAAGCAATGTAATTGTAGAATAATTTTCAATTAAATCTAGAAAATCATAATAAATATATACCTATGGAAGTCTGTTCTCCATCTAGAACCGCATAGTGCATATTATGGTAATTTGCAACTTCTGATATTTATTTCAGCACTATACTTTGATAAACTTCATTTTTCTACACGCTATATCTGTCACATTTAGTTAATATATGAGCGGCTGTGCCTTCAACTCGTATTAGGTGTGTCGTATTTCCCTATTCATTTCAAATTTGTTTTGAAACATCCATAATATCCAGAAAGTACGTGAGCTGGAAAATAAAACGTTCTATATTATTTAGTGTACAACTCAATATTTTACTATAGGTAAAGTTGTTTACTATAGGTAAAGTTGGGAGCTCACAGCAAAGTAATTTCTGGAATGATACAGTTTGAATAGGGAACTTTCCAAAATTTTTAAATATCAAAAATGTGGTATAAACCAAATATCAAAAACATTGAATTAGCAGGTTTAGTACATGCAGCAAATGTCAAGATTTAAGTCCACAAGGTTATTTTTTTTTTCAATAAAATTAATAGTCCAGTTTGGATATTCGGGAACTTCTAGAAATCATTGAAATCAAAATTAATTTCTCTCTCGACTTTGAAACGTACTCAATTTATTTCAATTTAAAAATTACTGGCTTTTTTGAAAGTGATTTCTGATTTTTAATAATCAGAAAACTGAACACCTATTCACAGACAGTATTTGAAAAAGAAATTGCAATTTTTTTTTACAAATACATACATATTGGCTTAACACCCCCGAGGGGGTAGCGCCGCTTTAAAAAGCTCTCAATCCTTTTTTTGGGGTGGATCAATCCCATTTTCTTCCTTCATTTCCTTATATTTTTCCGGCAATCTGACGCCATTTCTTTCTATCTTTTGTTTTTTCCTTCCACTGCCTTATTCCTATGCTATTGAGGTCACTTATAACTTCCTGTAACCACGTAGCTTTAGGTCTTCCTCTCCTCCGCTTATCACAAGATTTCCATTCCATCATTGCAAATATTGTTGACTTTGTACCTGCCCTCCATATGTGTCCCAACCATTTTATCCTCTGTTCCTTAATTTTTTGCACTATATCTTTTCCTATTTCATGTGCCAATTCTATGTTTGTTCGTTTTTTATATTCATCCCCAACTTTTTTCATTCCTAATATCATTCTCAATATCTTACGCTCTTGTATTCTCAAATCTTCCTGATGTTTTTTTTTTCGTCATTGTTAACGTTTCTGATCAGGGCGACGACCCAGCACTGTAGTGGAACGCGTTCGATGCGATAATTACAGTCAAGCAAGGTCGGACATGGTTAGTACTTGGATGGGTGACGACCATGCCAGGGAAAACCATCGTATGGGGCCCGTACAGCCTGCAGCGGACTAGCATATCACAGCTCGCAGGCATTATACCAATGAGCACGAGGTATAATGTAGATATGCCGTCTTTCGGAGGAGACGTAAAACCGAGGTCCCGAGTCCATGGATGTTGGGCTCGTTAAAGAACGCTACCACTGGTTGGAACACTAGTGGGTTCGCCAAAATTTCCGGTTAGGGGTAGAGTGCTCCCGGCGTCGGTGATTAGCCACAGTCGCAGAAATAGACCGACGTTAAATAACAGAATAAAAAAAAAACGTTTCTGATCCATACATGAAAACAGGTCTTATAATTTTTTTATATACTTACCCTCATTTTCGTCTTCTTACTTATTAGTTTGCTTCTTAACAGCTTTTTATTGGTATGGAATGCTCTATTTGTGGCTGCTATTCTTTCTTTTATTTCGGTTCCTTTGTCTCCGTCATTAGATATTGTTATACCCAAGTATTTCATTTTATCTACCTCTTGAAAATTATAATTTCCAATCTTAATATTCCTATATTCACACTTCTTTTTGATTCTCAATAGCTTTGTTTTATCCTCATTTATTTTAAGACCAACTTTTTTTCCTTCTTTCACTATTTCTTCTAGCATTTCTTCCATAATTTTCCTATTTTTTGTCACTAGCGCAACATCATCAGCGTATGCTATTATTTGACCTCCCTTTGTTCTCAAGTTTCCTTTACTTATCTTTTTTAATACATAATCAAGGGCCAAATTGAAAAGTGTCGCTGACAATGAATCGCCCTGTTTGAAGCCTTTGTTGTATTCAAATTTTCTTGTTGTTCCTTTCTGGGTTTTTATCTCCGCTACTGTTTTTGCGTAAGTCATTTTTATCAATCTTCTCGGCTTATCGCATACCCCCAATTCTTTTAATGACTTTATTAATTGATTTCTCCGGATTGAATCGAAAGCTTGCTGGAAGTCTATAAATAGAATTTCAAAATCAATATTGTATTGGTTAGACTTTTCTATGATCTGTTTAAGTATATGTATAGCATCTGTCGTAGATCTTCCTTTCCTAAACCCATATTGGTATTCTCCTGCTACCCCTCCTGTCTCGTGTAATCTCCTTTGTATAATTGTTGATGTTATCTTATAAACTGTGTTAAGTAAAGTAATTCCTCTGTAGTTTCTGCATATCTGTTGATCCCCTTTTTTATGTATCGTTATAATTTGACCTATATTCCATTCCTCTGGTATTTCTTCATTTTTCCATATTTTATTTATTATTTGATATATTTTTTCTATCAGCTCGGCTCCTTCATATTTTATAAGTTCTATATTAATTTCATCACTACCTGGCGCCTTTCCATTTTTACATTTATTAATTATATCCGTTATTTCTTCTATTGTTGGTTTCGAGATTATTTCCTCGTTATCCACTTTTTGTATATCTATTTCTTCCGTTTCTGTTAATAACTCTTTAAAATGCTGCATCCATATTTCTTTATATTCCATTTCTTCTTCTATTATTTTTCCTTTATTTTTTATTCCGGTTATTTTGTTTTTGTATGGTTTAGTTTGGTCATCTATTCTACGATAAAATACTTTTTTACAAATAGATATTTGAAATAAAAAATAAAAGTGCAAAAAATGTAAACATATGACCCAAACTTTACAACAATTTTAGTATACACATTTTAAAGTAAATTCGGAACAGATTTGCCAAGTTAAAGCATGTAAAAAATGAAGCAACTAAAATCTTAGGTCATTGACTCTGTTAAACAATAACTATATGAATTAAGAAGGTAATTCATATGCATCATTAACCAACAATTTTAATAACATGATGTGTTCAAACATTTGAATATCTTATGACATAATTCATTCTAATGGCGAAACTTAAATTTGTATTGCGAATTAACAATAGAGAAAATATAGACACAATTTTAGTATTTCATGAATTAAAGTAAACAAAAATATTTTAAAATTTAAAGTACCAATAACCCAATAAAGATTTCTGTTTTGGGGGGCTAGAAACTAATATGTCACTTCCCTAACATGACACCTCCTCAAGGGTGGTCCAACCATAAGCATAAAATTGGAGATGTAGGCTGTAAGACAGTCTGTACCTAATAAGGGGAGCGTTTGGCGTTGAAAAGGCCATTGACAGTTGACATTTATTTTATGCTGGAAGTGACTAATGAGACGTCGAACTGGAATTGAGGTATAAATTCTAGATTAATATTAAAGCCATGCCACAAACTTCGATCATTAAACAGACTAGATGAGTAACCCGCAATCCTACAAATGATCAAAGTTTGGAGTTCAGAACTTGTTGCCTATCGGATTGTGGAAGCGTATTCAGGTTGCTCCAGATAACTAAGAATATTTTTATATATAATCGATGAAATATTGGGTTCAAAAACAAAACAAACTTCTGCCAACCCCAATTAATCTAGGCCTAACTATAAGCCCACTATACCACTAGAAAACATTTTTCGCGACCTTCCAAGCAGAAATGCTTGCAATACACGTGTGTGCCTTCTTAGAGACATCCGGAAACCAAGATTACCAAAAGCTCAATAAAAGATAGCACCAGGAATGTCTCTGGCGTGGGTGTCATGGAATTAAAACCTTGTCAAACGTTTTAAATCGTCTCTGTCGTAGTGTTCCTGCTGCATGACACTTTATCTGGAATTCAGTATGCACCTATAATAGTAATCGAAGTCAATCTTTTGAAGGTCAAAATATTCTGTATTATCTAAAAATTTCATTTGTCTTATAAATTTGTCAATGACGTTCACAAAACAATTGTAGATTGTTATGGAATTTTAAGTATGCTTTGTTGCATTTTAACAGATAGACGAAACATAAAGAATATACATTATGCAGTGGTATGTTTGAATTTTTGAACTTTTCTTACCCATTTTCACCGCAAATATCTCCGAACTCACAAATTTTCTCGGTAAAATATGTAAATAGTAATATCCTTTATATAAGATGTTTTTAAAAAATCGTGTTTTTCGAATAATAAATCTTGGATTTTTCCAACGAAACACCCTGTTTAATTTAACGTGAAAGCTGAACCTTTTTCGTTTCAACAATGTAACAGTGTCTTTGTCCTTCACACCACTGATCCGTATGTTATCCGTGAAATGTTGCAGGTGTAACATGAATTTTATTCAAAAAAGTAATATCTTAACAGCTTGTCACAGTATCCTAAAGCAAGTTTTAGGTAGTGATGACAAGAGGGTTGTCCCCGAAATTGCTCCAGCTACTTTTAACGTATGCAGGATTAAGTTGGTAAAAACGTTGGAAAGAAAGTAAATTTAGTTTGATATATAACACATTTTTCCCCTACTCGCTGTGAAGTTGACAATTATTGTTTCTTCTAGCCAACTGAGAAGTTGAATTTCTCTATTAGTGGTTAATAATTTTCTATTATTAACCTAGGTCAATAATGGACAAATTCAAATATTTTGAGAATTCAGGGACAGTTACAGTAAAAAAAATTGACCTTTACCCTGACGTCATACCTACTAACTTCGCGAAATCAATCAATGAGTCAAAAATGGCTACAATTACTTTGTCGTGTGCCTAAATACGTTGACTGCTTGTTTATCTTGTTCAGCCACCGTCTAAGAAGTGAGGTTAAGTTGGAAATATTCATTAAATGCGAAACAGAAAATTCTGTACTTATCGTGGAATAAAAATAATAAATTAGAGGTCTTGAAAAAAACCGATTTTATAGAATTTATCTGAATGCAAATGATGAAACGATTTGAACAAAACTCGATGTATCAAAATAATGACAGTTGTCATAAGAGGTCAAAATAAATTCTTATGAATACAACCGATTAATCGTTTTTGGTGCTATCTCTTTTCAACATTTGGAAGTAATAATTAGAGTTAAATAAGAACGTATGTCATTGCTTGAAAGACAAGTGTACGTATATTGTATGATGTGTTTTTACTGTCAGTAGAAAAGGATGAGGTATATAAAGTTTGTGTTTACTACTGTTCATTGTTAGTGACGTCAGGGTAAAGGTCAATTTTTTCGACTGTAGTAGTTCAACAAAAACTTGTGCAACATGATTTTATATACCCAGGAGATTGTCTTTGAATATTTGCTGCTTGAAATTACCTATCAAGATAAAATTATTTGAATAAAAATGTCATTAGCTTAAAATTCGCGCTCAATTAAAAATGACTGATGACATAACGAGTACATTCATAATACATATATCGAAAACTGACAGTGTACTTGTCAGTCAGACGACGGAGTAAACGCTTCTCGTGGTGCGTTTGTGAATTATTTTTAATTTTTGTCTCAAATTTGGCTAGTAGTGGAAAAATTGTATATACACAATGGTGTTGAATTTTGGTGTATAATATACTATTAATTTTTATATAGTGTATAAAGTTATAGGCTGCAGTTCACAGAAATATCTTATAGGTCTCAGTGGATGTCACTGTTATATTACAAGCCATAATAATTTTAAAAACATTAATAAATATCTTCAGAATAATTCATTTGTATTTTAATTTTTGTTAACATAAGTGGTATATTAAATAGCCATTTTTTCAAATTAGTTTTTTCCAATGCGCTAAATGGCGCTGAAATTCCGACCTTAAGGGGAATCTATCGGCAGCCATTTGACAAAATATCGAAATATTTTTGGCAAAGAATTTTGAAGTAATGGATGTATTGAAAATTAAAAAAAATATATATCATGTAGATTAATGTTGAACTTAGAGTTCTCATCGAATAAAAACTTTGAAATGCTAACCAAATTTTGTTGAAAAAAATACGAATCATGAGGTAATTACACATATTAAGCAAAGTTTGAGCCCTTGTAAAGAATTAAATATGGATTAAATGGAAAAACTAATTGATAAGAAGTCTAATTTGAAGCTTTATGAATACTATATAAAAATCTCAGAATCCTCAAATTACTTATGACCGTACAATTCCTTATTGAAATTCGGTTGCTACCACTAAAATATCGGATAAAAATCCATCTCTCGCTTTTCTATCCTTCTATGACTGACATTTTCTCTCTGCTTCGGTAGTCGCGTGCCGTTCCATTGTTGATACAACGCTCGGCGGTCTCCTAGTTCAGTACTGACGAAACTTATAGAGTAGTACGTGAACCCAAATCCGCTTGGACCGCTTGGCTACCTACATGTTGCGGAGCTTTCATATTTCTAATAAAATTTTCGTTATGTGAACTTAAACGTGAGGACGTAGGGAAACAAAAAAATATACAAAGTATAATTGTGCAAGGTCGAATTTGGTAGATGCCCCTTAACATTGGAGAGTCATATTTATCCGTATGTATGGTGTACCCAGAATAAACTCATCCAACCTGTAACAATATAGTAAGGTCGCTCTTAGTCTACTACTTTCAGATTAGAAGCTTATAGTGACCTAAACGTGGCCTAGTTAGAAGCACTTGATCACGGCTATTTTTAGGTAATATAGGCAACGGTTTTGTGGACTTTTTCACCTTCTTTAACTTAGCTTTTGCACTTTATCTGAACACCTCATCGCTCGTTTCTATTTCGAAAGTGGTAAAGTAAGCGGCCTTACTATAACTGAATATTGGAGCAATTCTGTGAGCGAATGTTAAATTTTAACACATCATGATCAAAAACTTAGACTGCTAACTCCATTTTACTATTCAGTAAGCTTTAAAATAATAACGGAAAACTCTTAATTGGACACCATACCTGTTGAAATTTAATTCCTAATCTTGACTATGTATAGATTTCTAATAGCGGAAACTTCCTAATGTGGCGTTATAAGCAAAAGTTGATGAAACATAATATTAGTGAAACATTTTCCTAATTGTATATATATGCACTTTCGACCAAAGTACGTTTTAAAAAGATTAACAGAAATATGTCAATTTTTATTTGTTACGAATCGGCGTCAACCTGATAACCTTCAACTTTTGCACATTTCTTATTAATACATTTTTGATATCTTTCGCAATTAAAACTTTAATTGTTGCACATTTTCCGATGAATGATGAATGTTCAATTATAAACATTCATCAGTACAAAACAAGTAACTAAAATAAACATAATTAATGAAAGTATAAACACGATGACTGATTATTAAAACAAATCTATAATATTTCAAATTTCAAAGCAATCTCTTCCACGTGCAATTGTGAAAAAACCAACCCTCCGCTAAGTTGTGTATTTTATTTTTAAACATATTCGGCTGATGTAAACGAACGCCCCAAATTTGTAAACTAGAAATGGATAATTCTCCTGGCATTGTGTACAGCGCCGGAGTTAATGGAATTCTGGGGGTATAAATGCACTTTAAAAATTGCTCTGCTACAAGGAAATTAAAAATAGATTAATTTCCATCGGCTGGTCTACACCAGACGCTAATGATGAATTCCTTACAGCCTAAACAGTAATTAGATGTTTAAATGCATTTTAAAATAAAATTTAATATTCATGATTCAACAATAAATATTTGTTATATCCAGAATTAAAATGTGTTTATGTTGATTTTTTCAGAATAATCAACGAAGCAGTAGTGATATTACATTTAAAGACGAAGAGGACTCTGCGATCGAAGGAAGTGGACATAATGGGGAGGTGACTCATGACCTTGAATCCAGTGGTTCCGGTTATGGACCCGATGATGAAGATGATCTTGATGTTGAAAAACATAATAGAATAATAACAGGTAAGATAGGTACATAATTATTAACTTGAATATATATATTAATATAATACAATACTATTATATTTTCTTTAACCATTGGTATCAATATTTATTTTCTTGGGAATTACATAGGAACAGGGTCTATAGGCATACAATATGTGTCTTTACTCCTCTTTAGTATTAGCGAGCATTTCTTTTTGTCAGTGATCTAAGGTATGAGCATTTCAAAATATTTTGGTCTGTTTGTGCATCTAATTTCCCCCATTGCTTAATTAAATATCTTTTATTCTTCCTTGCCGCAATGGTTTCCACATAAGTATATTTTGACTAAAGGAGATATTTCCCTTCTGTAAAGATGTTTCATAATTAGGGGTAGCAACAGCAACCCCAATCTTGAGTATTCTTTGTCAAGTTTTCAACTGCCGCGTAATTAAATGCTGACTTTAGAAAAAAAGAAGTGGCTTTTTACGGGATAACTGTATTTTTTGCTCTGCTATATTAAATATGGAAATTATTTGTGTTCATAGTATTAATTTAAAATAATAGGCTGTTCAACTCTGTTGGACTTTGAATATGTTGGTTTTTCTAAAAATTTGTATCTATATCCAATAGAATAAATATTTACTTTTGCCTAGGCACTTTGACTACTTCACAGTAGTGACAATAAAATGACTGTTTTTTATTTTACTATATATAATTCCCGGTCAATGCTTGCCGAGGTAACATTTGCTCTATGGTTGAAAATCGTAAACGCACCCCAACAGGTGCCTGTTTGTCTGTCTACCAGTGCAGTACCCAAGTAATATGGGAATAGGCTGTTGTCATTTCGAGCTTATTAACTCTTTTTTTTAATTAATATTGTTTTAGATGATTTGCCGCTTAAAAATATACAAACATAAATATCCACTTTTAGACATCGAAATTTTTCTTGGTTCCTTTGCTGTTTCAAATAATATGAAATCAGTAAATATTCAACCTGGTCTATTAGTATATCAGTTAACTTTTTTATGAATATATTAAATAGTGAGGGTTTATATTTTCAAACTTTCTCAATGAATAACCTAACATAAAATTTTCTAGTAAATAATTGCTAAATTGAACAGAACCGTTTTAAAAATAAAAAAGCGAACCTAATATTATTCATTGGGTACGCCTATGTATTCGAGGAATCGACAGACATACGCTTGTCTAACTTCATTTTGTTTGAATGCCGTCCGTCACAATTCTTGAATAAAATGTTTTATTACCAAATTCTCAGGATGTATATTGTGTTTTTGCTCTGGCATTCAGTCATAATGCGGCCCTTGGTTTTTGTTAGCGCTTTCACAGTCAAAAGGAAGTTAGACAAACTGTAAACAGATTGGTTCGACACCAAAGAGATGTAATACTGTAGTTTGTTTTAAAAAGTACATAGAGTATTGGAATGCAGTAATCCTTCTGGGTATCTCGAAAAGATTGGTCGTAAATAATACCACATATTCTGGGGTCTACAATAGGTTGATTGAGCCTTCATCTTTATCACTCCCAACGTCACTGACGTAGTTGAATATGTAATATCTTTACAAAACAAATCAATCACCTCACTGAATTGGAAACCAATATAAAACTACCTAAATAGAAACGACATTTCTGAACAACCTTTAGTTCTAATAATTTTTGTAAACCCATTTTTGTTTGGGAGTATTGTCACCTGTTTGCTGAGCCTCACTTTCAATGCTGCTTCCCCTAAGATTTGTTTATTGCCACTAGATAAATCCTGTCCGGTCCTGGTGATTTACTTAACTTTGATTTACCACTGCTCTAGATACTCTCTAACACTCCTCGTTACTTAGATTCGGAGTCTTCAAGACCTAAACTTAGATAGTTCCAACAAAAGCTATCGGAATGCAGTGAGGGAGTGGCCATTCTTCTTTTGTTCCACTTCAATATGACTATTTGAAAATATAAATACAAATAAGCTTTCTCGAAACAGTCGGAAAAAAGCAGCTGCGATATAATGGGGATATATTATTTCAAAACACAATTGTTTCTGTGAACGATTTAAGATTGATCATTGTTGTTGAGAATGCAAAAATAGAAGAAGAGTTGTGATTTGTATTCAATAAATATCTTAATGTTTCCAAGTTGTTAATTTGTTTCAACTATAAAAAAAATTATGTTTTATCTGAAAAGTAAACGGTAAATTTATGGTTTAATAATAAAAGATTAAGTTTGTGTAAATATGTACATGCTTAAATATAAACTATGCTTCAACTTATCAGTTTGTACACCATCTCACCTAACATAAAGTATTTCAGAAAAGTATACAAAAATGAACTGTACTTTAACTTCATATTGCTCACGTCTCCAGTTAGTCTCTAGATTTTCAGACACCTGGTATCATAAAATTTGTTTTAGTAACACTGAGGAATTTGAAAATATTTGTTGTTAAAAAGATATAAACCTTATTTGATTCCAGTACTGAATATACTTGTACATGTTAACTCAGAAACATCATTATTTAAAAAAAATTGTAACCTAATTGAAATATTGTGTATTCTGTATATTATTATGTATATACAGAAAAATATCTGCCCAAATAGAACAGGATATCTCTGCAAAGTTGAAATACAAATAAATTCTTTATTACTGCTAGTTCTATCTGTTCCTCATAAGATAATAGAAACATATTCAGCATTGCAATCTCAATAATCTCACAACTGTATAGTTTCAATACTTCACTTTTCTTGACTTCTTCTTAATTTCTTCTTAGCCAAAGATTCTCACAAAATTATTTCCCATTCTAATGATATTATGAACTATTGTTTGTTTTTTTTTATTTATATTTTTTATTCCATAATCATATTTATAATTACTCTTATTTATCTAGGTATTATGACAAATGTAAATTTGATAAGTGTGGAACATTTCAGTAAAACTTGAATTTAATTTCAAATAAAGGAGCAAGTAGTGTTGTTTATTAATATTTGCATTATTAACTATTGTTATTATTATTATTTTTACAGATACTAAACTCAACTCAGTACCAGAAGTCAGTCCTCCAAGGAATTCACAAGAAACAGACATTGACAAAAATATAAGTAAAGAAGTCAAGATTGTACCAAATACTACTCCAGACACAAGTGTCAGAATGAATCCAAAATCTGATGATCGCCCGACATCATTCTTCGCGCAACCAGGCATTTTAGCTGGTGAGGATTGTGTTACATCACATTTATTTATTTACCCGAACAGGTTTATTAATCTAACTACAAATTACATATTTATAAAAAAGTAAATTCCAATGTAAGCAGAGAGAATCACACATTTATATTGACATATCAAGTAACCGACAAGCCCACTACTGCCCACTCAGTTGTAAAATTTGATTAACAAGTTGAGGATTGATCACAAAATATTATCTTGGAAACTTGGTATAAAGGATTGGTAGATTAAACTAAAGAGTAGTTTATAAACAACAATGAAATACATTCAAACATTATTTTGTCAACATATTCTGTACATTCTATTTATTTGAGAGTATTTGGCCAGAAACGCTATCAATAATTTACAACAAAAAAATTGAAGAACGTGTCACGGGACACACGGTAAGAACTTTAGTTCCTTTTAAGCAATAAGCAAATTTTTTAAATCAATAAATAAATACACGTACATTAATATAAGAATTTATTTTACTCTGGATGAAACTTCATTTAACAATCCATATATAATCGATTATTTCTAATCGATCAACAATCGATTATTATCAATTATCATCAATTGATTAGTAATCGATTATTTTTGATCGATCAACGATCGATTAAATAATCGATTATCAACAATAGATTAAATAGTCGATTATCAACGTTCGATTAATAATCAATTAACCTCAATCGATTATCACCAATCCTTCAACAATCGATTAATAACCTATTGTATATAATCGATAAATATTCGAATATTTCCAATCGATGAAAAGTCGATTGTTTCCAATCGATTATTATTAATCAATCTACAATCAATTATTATTGATCGATTAACAATCGATTATCATTAAGTTTAGTTGTATAGTAGTAGATGAATTATTTCGTTACAAAATTCTGTCCTCGGTTTTTTTTCTTTAATCTATCGATTAATTTAAAATCTTTCCAGCATTTTTTTTAGTTTGAAACGGACGTGCGTAACTGTAAGGTATATCTCCTAATCGATTATCATCAATCGTTTATTATACTATTATATTATCAACCTTTGTGTAAAATTTAAGCCCGAGACATCGAAATATGGCGGCATTACAGTTTTCTCTAGCCTATGAATCGCTGCTTCGTAAACACATAACGCAGCAACGTAACGGTCAGATCTTTTCCGCCGCGACCCCCGGTCGCTCCAACCTAACGTAAAGAACTAAAGTTCTAATAAAGTTCTATAAAAGATCAATCTTGCAAAAAATTATGGAAATAATAGTAAAAAATGTATCCGAATAAATTCAAGTATATCACCAGCTTTGCATAGAATTTTAATGTAGCATCGGTGGTTCAGTGGTAGAATGCTCGCCTGCCACGCGGGCGACCCGGGTTCGATTCCCGGCCGGAGCATATGAATCGCTGCTTCGTAAACGAGAGAGAGAGAGAGAGGCTCAAGGCACATAACTCAGCAACGTAACGTAACGTTACGGTCAGATCTTTTGCGAATTACCCCCTGTCGCTTCGCTCCAACCTAACGTAAAGAACTAAAGCTCTAATAATTCATCACATTTATTGATATGTTTTTTGACAATTAATTTGTAAAGTGATGTGAAAGACGATGTATTCTAATGATTATTAATTTTTGCAGCTGTTGTCGGTGGTGCCGTAGTTGGATTATTGTGTGCAATATTAGTGGTTATGTTCATTGTCTACAGGATGCGTAAAAAGGATGAAGGCTCTTACGCATTAGGAGAACCGAAACAATCTCCCAATTCCAATTCATATAGCAGAGCTACGACAAATAAAGAATTCTATGCCTGAAAATAGTCGTAAGGAAAATAATGAAGTTGTGGAAGATCTGAAACTGCTCATTGGAGAAGTATAGGAAAAGGGTATAAGTGGGATCTTCTGCTTAATTTCAACCTTTACCTACACACGCACATGATGCAATTTTACATATTGGTTTATATTTCAAAAAAATTTATTTTTTTCTATTTTTCAAAAACTGCCATAATTATCGAACCGCCATTTATTTGAATTTATTTATAAAATAATTAGGATGTGTATATAAATATACATATATAAAATGTAACAAAAGTAAATGTTGTACGTCCATTTTTGTTTTGGGTTTATGGTACATTTTAATTTTGATTTTATTGCTTAATTAAAATTCTTTTTCATTTAACTAAATGTACTTTGAACTCAAATATTACTTAAAGGTACCTAATATTCAGAATTAAATTTAAGTCCTAAGTTTTACTAACATTTTTTAAATTGTCTAACTATAGTTCCGTAAGCTTGTGCAGCTTTTATGCTTTAATTTATTTATATTTTATATGACTATCTAAAATCAAATCATCGGTGTTCTACCCAATTTGTGGAATTGCAACGAAGTGTTTATTTTCTATTCCGAATAAGACGTAATTGTAGTGAATTGGGTATAGATTCAGCGTTAATCAAATTTGTCTTTGAAAAGAAAAGAAACATCTTCGAAAGCTCCCATTCTTTAAATTTTATAACGGTTGTTATGCTATAAATTTTGTAATTTTGATAATCGTATGTATCACCATGTGAGACTTAATTTTCTTTTTAACCAATTTATGAGTAGAGTATTGAACTGTTAGAAATTTTATATATTAAGATCAAATATTCGCGCAATAATTTTTAAAAAAACATGTACCACAAAATGAAAAAGGAACAGTTTTAGCTGTTACTCTTCTCAACCTCGCTACCCAAAAAAATACTGCCAATTTTCAACGTGAGCTGAAAATGTTTGTGTAGTTGAAATTTTGAAGGGAAGTTTTTACATTTAAAGTATGGTTCAATGAAATACATCCGCTTGAAAAGTATCTGCTTTTCCACAACTTTTTAGAACACCTTTAAATTAACAACATACCCAAAATTTTCTTTTCCTTTTTCAATAATTGCAGGCAATGGTTTTTTTTTAAATTTATTTTTGGCAGCTAAAACTAACGTATATGTGATATTTAGACTTGACCCTTTAATCATATTTTCACAGTTGAATGAAATTAAAATTTGCCAATCAATTAGGTAATATGCCAAGAACGTGGACTGAAATGATATTTGTTTTTCGATATACGTAAACTATTTTCAATTATATTTACATGTTTCAATTGATTTATTAAGACAAACAATTATATTACTTTACAATTATTTACAATCGTTATTTCTTTAGAAAAATTTTATTTAGGAAACAATTCTGAGTACGTTTAGCTCCTCCTAACAGTTTATAGGGATACACTGAAGCATTTATAAAATTCTGTATTTAAAATACATTGAACCGAAATCGAATTCTCGCACGTCAAATCAATGTTAGCTATCAGTAATTCGCTAAGTTTACAAACCTATCGCTTAACAGCTTTGAGATCATGAGACGTAAGTGTTTTCATGACTCGTATGATTAATGTGCGACAGTTTTTTGAATCCATACAGAGATTTAAAAAAAACATACACTCATAATTGTACATTATTAGAAAGAAGAAAATATTCAACGATAGTGGACTGAAAAAGGGGCAAAAAAGGTTTCAATTTTTTTTTAAGGTACAACCACATGTGGTCTTAACAAAATAATAGAGTAGGTCCGTGGCCATCTGAAATCGGCAATTACATCATTTTTTAATAGGGCCAACACTTTTTATTGCGAAATTTGTCAAAATTATGTTTCATTACCTTTTCACACATACCTCGCGATATTTCCGGAACTAAACAAGATATTTTCAACTTTTTTTCTTAATCGGCAGAAAAAACATAAGCGAAGATTACTGCATCGCAAGAATAAAGATATTTATGTTGATCATTATTTGACATTATTTAATAGGTACATCTGATAAAATAAAAATAACTGAACTAAATAACAAAAAACATATTTCAAAGTCTTCATCTTCGCAGTCTGATAAAATTTCATAGGTTAGACTGATAGAGCAGTTTGTATATTTGCAGTCACTGCAGCATTTTAACCCTTGTGAAATGCAGGTACACTTATTATTGTTGCAATTTTCGTATAGACAAAATTGTTCGGGCACTGGTTCTTGAGAAGAAAAATTGGCTTTCCAAATATTTTCTTCTAATGTCCATCCGTCTAGAGTCGGATCTTCTGGTGGCATATTTTGAACGTGGCTATTGTACCAAATGTTGAATTGATACAGGCACCCAAAATAATGATAGGTACATATTATAGCTTATTGTAGGTAATTTTTTATTATATAAGCTTGGGCGACTTGAAAAGTATTTATTACCTTATCAAATGTTGTTTAAAAGCATGATCAGTGATAGGCAACTCAGGAGATGTGCGAAGTCTGACCACAAAATAAACACTCCATCGTTACCACAAAAAATCTCAATAGATACACACACATCCAAAATAATATCTACCTAATCGCAGTTAAAACAAAGACTGTTAGCAACTGAATCAAGTTATCTGCCAAATTTTTCAGGAATAGTCAGGTCGCATTATGCGTATGCGGGAAGCGGAGAGATGTCTGCTTGTTAGAAAGCACAATAACTGAAAGCGGCTGCAGAAACTTTCAAGTTTGCGTATTTATTGCTCAAAAACCATGATACTTATAAAAGTGATTCTTGTTTCAAAAACCTCCTTGAAGCTTTATTTGGTACGCAGATAGTTAAGTGAAATTTTGAAAAATAAAAAAGTTTCTCGATCACTGAAAATAGTGCTGCAAAAAAGTAAAGATTACAGTTTTCTCTAATTTTACCAAAAAACTAGGTTTTCCATACTAATGAAACTAACGCAGTAATCTTCGCTCATCTTTTTTTTGCCGATTAAAAAAAAAGTTGAAAATATCTTGTTTAGTTCCGGAGATATCGCGAGGTATGTGTAAAAAAGTAGTAAAACATAATTTTGACACATTTTTGACAAATTTCGCAATAAAAAGTGTTGTAATTTCCGATTTCAGATGGCCAGGGACCTACTCTATCATTTTGTAAAGACCACATGTGGTTGTACCGAAAAAAAAATCGAGAAGGAAGCGACTTTTTCTCCGTTTTCTAGTCGACTACCAAGAAAAAGTACTTATCTGTTTATCAAAGAGTGATGAATGCTACAAACTTCGTAGTAGATTATTTCAGTCACATGCTGCTTATTTTCAATTTAATTATAATTTACAACAGTTCAACTATTTTATTGAATAGTTTTTAACTGAATACAGAATTTTATAAATCTTGTGTTGATTGTTCCATATAAACTGCTAGATGAAGCTAATCATAATAAACACTTTATTCTAGTGGAAATTTACGCTATATACTTATTTATTGAAAATTTAACTCGCAAATATGTCTGTACCATGCTAATTTATCAATTTTCAATTGAATGCAACATGCTACTTGAGAATACTTGACATGGGGCAATACAACGCATAAGAAATTGTAGGTCAATATATTGCAAATGATGAATCTTGTCTGACTTCATGCAATTCTCTTTCATTGCAACATTTCTGCCAATCCAACCAAAAGTAGGAAGAAAAAAGTGTATAATAACCTTAAAAAATAATTTATCGAAACATATTATTATTTGAAATTAAGGTTACAAAAGCTCTGGAGTCACTGTCGATTATCAAATCACAAATGACAAAACGTTAGTCACCACCATCAGCTGATATTATTCGATTGGAAGTAGTTAGTTGGTTGGTAACACAAAAGAAACTAGAATTGCGCCTTGTATGCAATATAAATGGCACCAAACCGATAAATTGCAGAAACTGATCAGCTGGGTACCAATCACTTATGTTTTAGATTAAGCAATATTGCCCATTGCGCTGCACATTCTATTGCACCATGTCGAGCAATCTTGAACATAAACAACTTCGGAAGTAGTTGTATGTTGAAACTGGAGATATTTTCCAAAAATTTGGCCTTATAAAACGATGTACAATCAATGTATTACAATAGAACATCTATTATTCGCAATAATTACGATAAGGAGGAAAAAAACATTCGCAATAAAAAATAAATCAGCTCAGTTGTAGTACAGTACGTGCTCTGTCCTTTCCATCCATTTTGATTGAAATAATCTGGATGAAAAATATCCCTGTGATAGTTTTTGGACTCAATTACACTAAAAAAAGTCTTAATTATCAAATACTATGCTCCATTATGATTCTTTCGTATGCGACTATAAACATTGTTGCTTGGATATTTTTCAAGAAGAGGAAGGATAAACACCTTGCTGTCAACTGTCATATCGATTGATACAGTCAATCACGTAGGAGTCTGCTTAGGAATTCCACCTTCTTGTCGACATTACTTAGTGTTTGAAAGTAGAGAAAAGTAAACATTTTTGAAATAAAAGAATAAATTATAACATTTTCGTTTGTGATGAAGTTTTAAATTTGAAATAATGTCAATATGCATAATGATGCAGTGGTCAATAATTTTAATAAAAAAAGACATATCAATTTGGACGCTTAGACCATTTGCTCCAAAATAAGAGAAAAAAAGGCAAGCAATAGCAAAAAATTGATAAATTATGCATAATTTAAACAAAAAGGAGCAGCTGAAGCGTTGTACTGAAAGATAATCCCCCTATGAATTTAATTTAATTCATTGAATAACACAATATATTACTTGCAGGTATATCAAGAAAGTTGAATTTATTAAGCAATACTAGATCAAATTGTTGTTGGATTTGACAAAGCGCAAAACTTCCTTCATACCTATGCACAAATCGTATATCGTACACAAAAGTGTAAGAACAAATAATGAAATTTTGGCCGTAATGTCTCACCACATCAAATACTCATTTACAGCTTACTGGCAGTTGTACCTGCTCAAAATACTTTATTGATTATTTAAATCAAAAACTTAATATTTTTTAAAGTAGATTTTACATACTTTATATTTAAAAAGTTGAGGATTTAAAATAGTGAAACAATCAGTTATTTTATCTGTTCATCCACTTCTGATAACCTTGATCTAACGATCTAATTGCATATGTATTTTATCTCTTTTTACTTTCATATACTTCAACTGTATCTATTCTTTTTTAAAAATTGGTGGGTGATTTTGTATGTCTATAAATTAAGTTAAGCTTGTTGACGTATAGAATTAACAAATACCTAGTTAGTATTTAATATTATTTTGTTAACATTAGTGGAAAAGGATTTAATTATTAACATACTCAAATAACAGTAAAAGTCTATGCATTGATTGATTCAAGTTGTTTTTGTTTCACTGATGTGCAAACCGCCAAAAACGCATTTAAAAAATTTATTTATTAGATGATAAACTTTGGTAATTATTTCTATAATCAACAATTTATTTTTCTTAGTTTTCTTAGAAATTTCAAAACATACATACAGTGAGCGCCCTAAGTCAATTTTTGAATTACCAAATCGAAAGGAAAGATATAAAACACATCAGCATTACAAGAAACTTATCAATATTACCATAGTGTAGGAATGAAAAACTGTGTTGTTAACATCAATATAACCTTCAGGAATTCCAGCTAATTTGGTCACGGCCTGTCCAGTCTAACTAGCTGCGCGACTCCATGGTAAGGCTATATTGGAGGTAACTAAAATTTGCCAATATCATTATGGATTTAGACAAGAAAGGAATATTCCTTGTTTTTTGGCAGTGAGCATGCGTTTCCATCATGTATAATTTAACAAAACCCAATTAATTATTTATTCAATTGAAAATGACAATACAACTAAATGCTCAAATTACTTAATGGATAGTACAACATTTTGTTTAAACTCTCCTCTCCCTTTGAGTCTTTCAATTTTATTCAATTCCTATTAGGATATAAATCCCATCAGACGTAAATTGTTGTTTGAAAACATGTGGTGAGACCGCACATGGCAGTTCGACCACTTTTTTGTTTTGTATGTTTTGAGATCTTCCATTATAAATTTTAATATAGTTATTTATGTAATATTTGGAGGTATACTACTTTGAGGGTTCAAGCTGTGAAATATTTTCTTAGTAACAACAATGGCATCTAAACGCAGCAATTTTATACTGTATGTGAAATTAACTTAGCCAACATGGCAAGCGCTCGAAATTTTTACAGTCGCACGCTTTTTTATATTGCTTTATACATTTGTTAAAACTTTTGTCTTATCTTATTATATTTAATGTATATTGGCAAAAATATTCACTAAATAATCAAAAAAAATTTTTTTGTACAAGCAGTGAAACTTTTTTTATTTTATTAAAAACAGTACCCAAAAAAACTAATGTGTACATAAATTATATTAGAAATTTAATTGTTTGCAGAATATAATAGTTGAATGTTTATTTATGCTTAAGTAATATTATGAGAAAACATTTAAGATGATAACTTCTGTTGGTGTTGTAGGAAAAAGGTTAATTAAGAAAAATATTGTAGATGTCATGTTAGTGAGTCAAGACATATTCCGTTTTGAAGAAAAAATAAAATCAAAATACATGCTATCAGAACATCTTTGTGGTACATGTTAAAATATATTTCCAAATGCTGTTAAGGCTTAAAATATAGATGTTACTTTGCTGTCGCCATTGCTATTGATATTGTAGTTTAACCACTGTACGTACGTTAATGACTTATTGGTTATTGATTCGGTAAAGTTAACAAACATCTATATTTTACGTGTTTACCGGAGTAAGTTGTATAATTTTAAGTAAGAGATTTTTGACCGGCAGAATCTACAGTATATAATACATACAGCTTGTTTACTTATAAAAAGTTAATATTTCAATGTTTTTTTCAACAGGAAAATATTTAATATATCAATGAATTATTTACTACTACAATAACTTTTTTATTAAACTAATTGTAGCTATTTGAGATTAAACTGTATAGTATTAGAATAATGTTGTACAATCCAGTTGTAAATATATAAAATCATAAAAATAAATTAGCTGTTCTTTATTTTAACCTATCTAAACATCCTAAGTTACTAACGCTTGTACCGCGAATTGGATGAAAACGGAAAAGTGTTTTAAAATTATAAGGCAAACCATCAGTGTGAAACTTGGTTAACTTAACGATTCCTTAATGTAATTTTTATAGTTTCGAGCTCTGCAGCCCATCGATTCAGTTCAAAACTCAACATATGAAGTGCTCGGTCTGATTGCGATTCCGCAATTTTGAGACGATTTTTTGCGGATTTGAACATAGGAAAGATCAAATAGGGCCAGGACATTCAAATATACTCCTGGAAAACTAGAACCAGGAGAACAAATAAATAACTAAGCCAGAGTAAGGCTGCATGCACTAATAGTTTTGACAACAGAATGGGCAACTCTAACAAGTAGAGTAAGAGAATGTAGATTATGTGGAATGGAAGAAGAAACCTCCATTAACAAACTTGCGGATTACGTAGCAATACAGAATCCTAGGAGACTACTGGATAGAAGAAGACACCCTAAAAAACAATTCCTTCGAGATATAGGTCTACTAGCATTTGAGACTTTTCTCAGGAAGTAAGTAGAAGTATGTATACTTGGGTGACATGTGACATACACTGAGACCTAAAAGATCTAATAAAGGTGCCCCCTTAGCTCCCGAGGAAAGTCTTGGAGACTAGTAGCTCCTTTAGTCCTTTTTCTCGGAGAAACTCAGAAACAATACTTTACTGTTATTTCTTAACATTTTATGAGTATGTAGTGGCGATGTAATAATTTTAGTAGGTATTGTAAATCAAACAAGCAAGTTTGCATTTTTGTAAGTTCATTTATTATTTAGTAGAAAGTTACTCGTATGAGCATTAAAATATAACATCACATTTACAAGCTTTTCTACCTGCTTTCACAAAGAGAATATATTTTCAAAAATCTGCTGACCAGATGTTATGGACATCAACAAAATAATAGTTATACACCATCTGAAGATGCCATCAAACAATTGATACATTATTTTTTATTTTTGTCTATGGAATATAATAAAGTTAAATCAACAGAGATGCAACTTAAAATTCCATTATATTTAACGTACATTTGTAT
The DNA here is from genome assembly GCA_910591695.1 of Galerucella pusilla. Taxonomy (NCBI): domain Eukaryota; kingdom Metazoa; phylum Arthropoda; class Insecta; order Coleoptera; family Chrysomelidae; genus Galerucella; species Galerucella pusilla. Next base: position 950,138 of record CAJUYI010000002.1, on the reverse strand, counting down.
CAGAAAACATAATAAACATCGCCGAAACTGGCAAACAATTAGCTATCTGTCAATATAAATATCAAATATTATTTTTTCTCTTATTTTTTGGGAATTAAACCACAATAATGTTTTTTATTTCGGCGTTTCGGTAGCGTTCCAGCTACCGTTGTTAAGATTAACTAATAATAAAATAATTTTTGGTCCCTATCTGACACAACGAAAAAAATATGACAACTAGACAAGCAATAATATTTTGAAGTTTAAGACTACAAAACTTTGTTGTCAAATTTTATGAAGGTCCATTCATAGTAGATCACATCTCTGGTAAAATGTGAAATAAAATATTTAATTTTATGACATTCTAACGATATGATAGTCTACTAGAAATGGAATCCAGTGAAGTGCACGTTCCAGGAACGGTTTTTATTGGGATAGCGCTTTTTTTCGCTTATTTTGGAACTAAAACGCGTTTGTTGTTACTTTTTTGTGTATGATTATTTTTGTTTTCAAAATATTTATGACTCAGTTTGGTGATTTTGTGTATTGAAGTGTGTATCGATTAACAACTATTCCAATGATAAATCATAAGAAAACCTGAATAAAAATGTATGTCATATTTTTTCGTTGTGTCAGATATAGGGACCAAAAATTATTTTATTATTAGTTAATCTTGACAACGGTAGCTGGAACGCTACCGAAACGTCGAAATAAAAAACATTATTGTGGTTTGATTCCCAAAAAATTAGAGAAAAAATAATAAATAATGCCACAAGGAACTTGCAGAGGATATCAAATATTATTTAATGAAATCAGTAAATAAGAAATTTCACAACAGAAATGTAACATACATTACTCGACCGGTTTCACAAATAACATTTTCATCACCAGAAGCAAATTATAGAAATGTATGTTGCCTACCGCTGATGGAAGCAAGAAAATTGGATTAAACGTTTAATGATGTATAGGTATAGTATGTACCTCGAGTGCAATAATTTATGCGATAGTAGCCCTGAAGTTATCGTCGAGGATTAAGATGAAGAGGATCCACAAGTAGTAACTCTAACTGTTGTTTATAAAGGTAGATCAATCTGAGGAGATCCAGCTTTCCTAGAGTCCTCCCTACAATGGATCAACCAATCGACTTTCAAAACAAATTATATTTTCAGCATAAATTACAAAAAATGTTGAAATCCACGGAGTAACAGATGATGGGATATCATCAGCTTCAGTTAAACGGAGAAAAATAATTCAAACTTCTCGCTCAGATGTGTTTAAACATTTATTAGTATTTTTCTTGTGGAAAATTTTCATTAATAATATTCTAAATTTTTGGAGATGGAAATCTACTAATAATAACTTGTTAGGCCAATAAGTAAAAATCCATGTTTTCTAGAAGGTATTTAATTTTCTTACATGAATAATTACTTAAACTGCAATATTTATCCCATGATTATTTAAAAAAAAACAATATATGTAACCGTTTAGACGCAAGTGTTTTATAATAAATTGAGGTACAACTGACTAGAAGGGTCAAGACTAATAAACAAATATTGCCAAGTTAAATTTGTAATAGGAGGTAGCGGACATTTATTAGTCGGTTCACTGTCTACTGCGCGACGTAGGAGAAAATAGACTCCCAACTCCTCAAAATAAGTCAGATGTCAGATGCACTCAATTCACGTCCCGTGTTACTTAGTGCTTCGGTGGCTGGAAATTAAGAAGACGCGCGTGTTACAATAATAAAAATCTAATTCACAAAAAATTAGCCCGCATGTTTTAATATTTTTTTATAATAACTAATATATAGTGACAAAGTGTGCCAGTTGTGGAATAACTGCTAGGATTTTTATCACTTTATGGGTAAGATTATTAGAATTGTTTATAAATATAGTTACTTGAAGTTCTGAAACTTTCAGCTGAAAATCAGAACAGAAAATAATCTGAATACAACTTCGCAATATTAAAATGAGCCTGAAAAATTCTAAAACAGAAAACACACCGCATCCAACCAATATTTTAAATTGGTGGAAGAAAAACTCAGGTTTATTTTTAGATCTTGATTATTTTCATAAAGCATGTTTTGAATATTGTGGCTGTATGAATAAGTTTCTGCCGAAATAATTTTGGTAAGAGTGATGAGTGGATATTGAAAATTTCACAAGGATTTGATTGGTTTTAAGAACGATTTTAGCATTTTAGTCGATAATAAATTGTAGAACAGAATCACCAATATGCTATATAAAAATATTGAAATATTGTAAATATTTTCTTCTATCCATTGATTAGTTATAAAATTTTATATTGCTTAATAATTTACAAGAGGTTTAATAAGCATATGGGACACTCTGAGCTAAGAATTCAATTATAGTTGTCAATATTTTAAAATAATGGGATTAAATTATAAAAACAATTGTTCGCGATAATAAATAAACAAATAACTTTGTAGAGTTAAGGGAATATATTTTATGTGTCAATATAAATTTAGCGGAGCCATATTTATCAAACAAAAATTTATAATCAAATAAATAAGAATAAGTATAATAACATATTTTAGATAAATAGAAAAAATTAGGTAATAGCAGAGAATTGTTGAAAAGATATAAAGTTAAAAATCTACAAATAATATTATGTTAATGCATTTTTAAAAATAACAACTTTTACTATTTATAGTATAAGTGCATAGACGACTAAAAAATCTATACTCAACAAAAAATTCTTGGAAACAAGAAATAAAACAAATATACCTAGGTAGATAGGTATATAAATATCTGTAAAAGTTGAGTTCAAGGAAGTCGTTAGAATCCAAGTATAATATAGATGAGGGCCACATCCGGTACCAAAACAACTACTACTAACGTTGACTAATATATGTATAACGATTTCTGGTAATGCGTGGAATTATTGGAATAGAATAAACCAAAAATAGAAATCTCTTTAATGTTACCAAAAATTCACATGTCATAGAACCTCAGTAAAAGCTTATTTGTGTATCTAAAAAGTAGTCAACCATTGACCGGAAACAAGTTATGTGTTTGGTACCCTAATAGGGCTCTACCTTCCAAATATAAACTTGACTTTTTGTTTCCTTTAGAAACTACTATTTTTTTCTTTGGGGTGGCATTCCAACCTTTGTTCCAAGTTGTATGCAAATTCTGTTTTAACTGGGTGTCGCGTAGGCTTTACACGCTAAATATAACTTGACTTTTCGTTTCCTTTAAAACTTACTTATTAGTTGGAGTTGGGGTCGGTTTTATTTATGGTGTAAATTATATACTTATATCGTTGTTGTAATTAGAGCCTTTCTTTTTGTGTAGGTAGGTATTCTTGTACTGACACCGCGAGCTCTCAACATTTTAACTGCTATATCATCCAACAAAATTGATTTTATTTGAGTTAAAGTTTCCTGTAACAATTGTCATATTTAAATAAAGCGCGTTATCAATAAATGTCAAGATAATATTAACAAACTATTATAAAGTCATATTAGTCATACAAATTTGAAAATTACTTTTTAAAGAGTAGACCGTTCACAAAGAACAAACTTCTCGGGCTATGTGCCCCGACAGACAATGAATTGCAGCTCCAACTGTTCCAAGCTTTAAACGGTGTCGGGATATCTTCACGATATAACCAACCAACTAAGCTGCATCTGACGGAAATAACTGAAAGAAATAAAGTAACAGGAAGAAGTAACAGGAAGAAGTAGCTGGAAAAAAGTACAGGATACGATAAATTCTAATTCTAGTAGTAGTGGAAGAAAAATAAAAGCTATATCCACATGGAACAAAGAGGTGGAGGTACCTAATTTTAATCATCAAATAATGTAGACAATCTATATATTATCTGTGCTGCGTCGCATATCAAGGTATCATTGGTCGCCAAATAACTAATATTTGAGTTCTGGGAGACTAAACTAGGAGCTAGACATTTTTTAGGACATTAAACGACGTCAACTATTGCCTGAAAAGTGAAAATTGGTGTTGTGGGGCTTCTAAGGATAAACTATTTAAAAAAAATGTTGCTACCTGTTTTCGTTCTAGTCTATTCAATTATTTTTATTCACAAATTATATAATAAAAATTTGTAATATATTAAAATTGACGGCAATGAAAAAGGCTCCAATAGGTATACTAGCTTATTTCTACTGCGGAAGACTTAACAAATGTGCAGGAGCTTGATTAATTGTAACTTGGTAAAATAAAACCGCACTACATCTCATATGATATGATACACAATTAACGATCCAATCTAGTTAATTTACGAGATATGCAATGCTTGCTTTTAATATGGTAATGGATTAATTCGGTAAATTATCATAATCATTAAATATACCAATTTACTCAGTTTATTAAAAACTCATTTACCAAACGAAAATACTCCAGATCTAAATAATTACCTTAATTATAAAATTTATCCCTCAGGGATGACACTCTCAATTTTTCCTACACTTTGTAAACGCGATTTTCTGGAATGGGGCCGTCAAGTATCACGTAAGCACTATATGAGGCTTTGCTTTATTATGACGGGAAAGGGGGAGGGAGAGGAACTACAGCGCATTATGTCTAAATTTTTTTTGTCAATTTATTTGACTTGTTGTAAGCAAAGCATGTATACCAAAAATTAAAAAGAGATAAAGGAAAAAATAGAAAATAGACAACGCCGAAGAAAAGGAGAATAATTACCTACCTGCCATTGGAACAATCAAACATGCTCCTGGGAATCTACAATCATCAGATGACAACAAATGAATGCCTTTAGAGTCAGACTCCACTAAGAGTTATGACAGGTATCCTAGCAGAGGACACTTTCTGAATGGGCACCTCAAGAACGTCAAACTAGTGGAGCAAGATGTATATTCTGTGGAATGGAAGAGGAAACCTCTTTTCACATACCTATGAAATGCATAGCACTATAAAATCCTAGTGCAAACTGAGCGCAACATTTGGGAGCCCGCTGAATAGAAGAAGAATATCTTACAATTCATTATTTACGCTATATTTATTACTTCAGTCTCAATTCAATGCTATTCATGTCAACTGTTAAGTATAACAAGCAATTCGACTGTACTTTGTTGTTGTTAATGACGAATCTTAGTAAAAGATAAACATGAATGTTTAAAAATTGGGATTTATTGAGTTCAGAATTTAAAGCAACATTTTTACAGCTTCCTAAAATTAATTGTCTTTATTTGTTTGACATAAGAAAGAAAACATAAAATGCTTGTATTGTTTTACTGTTTGTGCCGTCTCAGGTAGCTGAATTGTTTAGCCGTCGCGGACAAAAAAAGGCGTCGACTTGACCTCGTTGGAAAGGTACATATTACGTTTCTTTTTTTAAATCTCTTAAGTATTTTTAGTTCCATCCAGTATTCCTTTATTTATGTTATTCTAGTTGTTGGCATATATCAGTTTAAATTAATGATAAAGCACCATGCTTTTGTTAAGTTTTGCAGAATATGTAAACATGTATTCAGGATATTATCACCTACTTCGTTTAGTCATGACCGTTTTGGTCTAATCCTTTTCTTCACTGAGACACTCCCAAGATCCTTATGTTTTGTAAGTATCCATAATCGTTTTTATTCTGTACCAACTACTATATACCCGTTGACACAACGGTCACGAGATATAGCTTAAATAATATATTCCAAATAACCAGGTAAGGAAGAAAGGTGTACCCAAACAGGCTAAGGCATCCTGGTCCCTGGTATACGAACGACCCCAAGGCAAAAGGAGGTGTAGGAGCCGGAATTGTACGGCTGAAACAAAGGACTGAGCCTACCTAAGGACGTCAAAATGGCGTTGCAGAAATTAAAAGACAGGAAAGGACAGTTGCCATCTTCATCGATAACCAAGCGGCACTGAAAGCACATGATTCACACACATGAGGTCCATTGTAAGCTAGTATGGGATTACATAGGTGCCTTAAGCACACTTAGAGACCATTGCAAGGTCACGGTCATAAGGATAACGAATTGGCGGATGAAACGGGTAAGCCTAACAGACACGCAAAGCTAATGGGGTTGACAGACGAAGCCATGTATAGCCTAGATGTTGCCACCTAGAGGAGGAAAACTGTAGAGCACTTTCCTTGCCAGTGCGATTGCCTGGCGAATACGTCCAGATTAATTTTTTTCGTCTATATTACATTTTATAAAACTTGCAACTATTTCTCACAGTCTAGTGACCTCTTTAAAAGTTCTTAGATATTCTATTTCTGGGTATATACTATTTATGTCAACGAGTTAAAATTGATTGTTGATTTATCTATTATTTTGCACCCTGTATAAACTATTGACTCCACATGATTGTAAATATAATTCTAGGAAGGTCACATTTTTGTCCTTTAGTAAATTTTATGGATATTGCCTATGTCAACAGGACAAACAGCACCAGATGTTTTTGGTACTTGAACTTACCATGTGTACAATGTTACTAGCTTTTTATTTCATTTTCCCAATCCAGACGCCAAAAAATAAACACACAATAAAATTGAAACATGCATTTTGTTTATTAAAAAATCATGCATAGATGAATGCGTAACTTTTTAAAACAAATCGATCGGAAAGTGAGCGTAAAATTATAGTCTGTTCGAATGAGGCTGACAGTAATTCATCATGAAATTCAACAAGTTTGATATTGTTACTAACTTATAAAATGCTTTCAGAGGTACAGGCCTCTAAAGTTGAAATTTGTTTTAAAATTTAAAAACGAATGCTCCATTTAATAGTTTTCCGTGATTAGGGTCAGGCTAGTAATGAAATGGCATTTGTGTCTTCTAGCTCTGAATACATTTAACAAATATCTATATTAGATTATATTTCTTCCAAAGCTACTTGTTGGTTTGCAAGTACATAAATACTGAATATATAGTTGCAACTTTTAAATATTTAGAAATAGATTATAATTTAATTACGTATTTGCTAGATACTAACAAAATCTATTCTCGGTTTGCGGAACTTTCAAAAATCGTTCAATAGAAAACATAAATTGCGTAGTATTTATTACAATAATTTATACGTTCCAATATTAATTAAAATTTGTATATATACACGTCTACACATTAACATGTTGCAATTCAAACAAATTCCAAATTATAAAAGCGTCTGGTATTTGTAATTAAATAAAAACCAATTAAGCCATTGGACATAAATAATATTTTGTTGTATTGTCGTCCTGTTTATTCCCAAGAAGGATCGTATTTTGCATCAGTGGCGTTGCAAATAAATCCTGACTATTTGAATAAGTGTTTAATATTAACTTTCCTTGAATTATATTCTTCAAAAAAGTCGAGCTCTTCATCTGTTTTATTTGTCTAATATCAAAATTTTCAACTGTCTGGTCTACGTAGACATTTTAATTTATAAATATCTGACAATTTCATTTAAGAAGCAAGTTTATTGAATGAAAAGGTTTGGTATTAATAAATTTAATTATAAAATGTAATGGAATCGTCCTGGTATCTGGTCTTGCTTTTGCAATAACACTTATTACAAAATCTGAATGAAGCCATCCCATTAGGAATCCTTTACAGATGTCTTACTGGCCATATGGCTATTCGCTATTAAGAAAGCTACAATCCTACCTATATTGATGATAAAATCCTTTTCTAATACAAAAAAATGAAACACGGAAAAATCGCATTTGAATTTTTTGTAAAAAGTTGCCTGAAAATTTTATTTTGAATATTATCTAAAACCTAAAAAAAACGTTGAAAATTTATATAGTATTGGATGCCAAAATTTGTCACTGATTTGTGACAGATCGATAAATACAGTTAACATACCTGTGAGAATGTTTGTTTTACATAAAAGATTTAACACTTTTTCAAATAAATTCTGTTCTTAAAATAAAATTTAATAAAAACAAAAGCAATCTCAAATCTAATTAATTTCAGCGTTTTCAGCACAGGTATAATTGTATCCTTGTTGACTGAGTCTTCGTACTTATTTCTTGAAAATAGACTAAACTTGTTAGTTAAGTTAAAAATAGCGCTCCATAAAATATAAGAAATTCATTTTCCCTGAAACTATATCAAATTAACTGCCAATTTTTACTGAACATAACAAAAACTCGCTGAAACGTAGAAAATTGTTTTCATTTCAATATCCAATTTTTTTCTCAAGATACCTTAAAATAGACCATCGATATCCAAGTTTCCATAAATTTACGTCTTCTATTTTAGCTTAGCTTTCCTATACAAACCGAGGTTATTTGTTGAAATAAAAAGAAATTCTATACGTTAAATTTTATTCTACAACTTTTTGAATGCTTGCCCTGGATTTTCTCAAACTAAAATTGGGTAATGACAGTTAGGTTTTTGTATTATATATTGCTCAATTCAAATTTAAGAGTGCGTTCAAGTCAGTAAAAGAAAATTATAGCTACGAGCTACGTCCAATTTAAAACAAGCTGCTCGTTGCGAATTGAATTCTATAGAACAGCGAACAACTCATTCGGTGTAACGTTCGAAGCTCGCAGTAACCTACGAACAGTGGAACAGACACTTTTTACATTAAAACGTTGCCATAACATAACTACAGTGTGTAACAAAATTGTAGCCAAATAGAACGAACTAGTTTTAAAAAACTTAACAGAATAATTATGAGATGTAAATTCAAACACATATACTTTGGAAATACTGCGTCCTTGTAAACTACACATTTATGCAAAATTTGAATATGTTAAAAGAAAAATACAAACTACGACAACAAGCGACTGGTTTTCTGCAAATTCCTAGATAGTACAGAGTGGCAGGGTTTTGAAGTATACAGGTTCAATTACGATACACTCAAGCAATTATTGTATCCAGCCCGGAAGTTATTGCTTATTATATGTATGTACCTATATAAAAAATATCGTTGAGTAACAGCCAACAGGTATACTACTCGTGTAGAATTGTAATTATTTTATTTTTCTATTGTGATATTCATTTGCAAGGTGCACCAAAAATACTACTGGCATACCAAGTAGATATAACGTAAGCATGTAAAAATCGTTTGGACGTCGACTTGCATTTTAATAAGTGCTAACATCTGAATTGCCTGTTAACTGACATCCGGTTTTCCGTCAAAGCAGCACTGTATAATAATGCTTTTTACTTTGTTTTGTGTAGGTGATATTCCGATTCATTCATTAGTATGAAAATACTAGAATAATTCTTCTGAAAATACGTTGAAATGGAATTTTTGTACAGAGTGATCAATCTATCACGAGGAATTTTAGAATATCTGTAGGATTTAACTTAGACAAATGTCCCTCTTCTATCCTGTAGGTAGTCTCCTAGGTGTGTACCCTTATTTTCTAAATTTCTGTGCAATTCGCAAGTTTGTGGATGGAGGTATGGCATTGGCAAGATGTAATTTTCAATATTTTTTGAACTTTTGTTATATGTGAACGAAATCGCAAATGAATAATAGTAAAACAAGAATAGGGTAGCATTTGAGTGTTACAGATGAACATTGAAAAAATTCCAGTGAAAAAATGTGAACTGTTTTCACTGTATATTAAGGCAATACATACTTATATATTTATAGTCTTATGTATGTGTCATATCAGTGTTTTTGTATTTACAATGAACAATAAAAATACAGGCTTATTTAAATAAAGCGTCATAAACAAATAAATGCGATCAATTTCAAATGAATTTTGTATCCAACTTGAAAAATTTAGATACAGAAAATGTCATATAATATAAAAAGCAACGGAAATATTAAGCTGATGCCTCTCGTGTATTTTCTCCCTTGATATTATAAATACTTCTTCGACTCGAATATATCGCGCACATGTGTTTCACATGTGCTGCTGCTGCTGCTTTTAGTCGCAGGTCATGCCTGCCTTGCTTCCACACCCTTTATGTTTCATTCTGTTTTATTTGCTAAGCATTATTTTGGACGCCTATGAAATTGAAGTTTATAACTCTTTATATTTAAAAAGTTATTCTTAGAATACTCCCGAGCAATATTCCAATGGTTAGTATGTAACTGCAAATTTATATGCCAACTGAGTATGTGATTATATTGATTGATTATATTGGATTTTACCATTCAATAGTTTAACATATGGGGTTGTAGCAATCTGTGATTTGTATTGTATTCTATTTATTTATTTGGGGTGACGTTCACTGAGACCCAAAAGATCTATTGTGCCCCCTTACTTCTACTTAGTTTTTGAGGATATTCTCAGAAACTAGTAGCTTCTTTGGTTCTATTGACCCGAGGAATTTTAGGATATCTGCAGGCTTCAACTTAGGTAAATGTTCCTCTTCTATCCAGTAATCTCCCAGGTGCTGTGCTCTAGGATTCTGAAGTGCTGTGCAGCTGGAAAGTATGTGGTTGGAGGTTTCTTCTTCCATGCCACAGAATCTACATTGTTCTTCCTCCACTATTTTGAGCTTTTTCAGGTGCCCATTCAGGTGACAATGTCTGTTAAAACTCTTAGCGCAGTTTTACTTTGACTTATGCGTTCATTTGATCTCAACAGGCTGTAGTCACCCAGAAGAGTCTTTGATTGTATAAGCCCTACTAGATCATTCCCTTTTTCTCGGCTTTACCTCTATTTCTTCCAATATTACATTGGGGCTGATTCCGCAAAAGGGTTCAGGCCCTGTGCTTTATTAGTTATCTTAGCAAGTAAAGCTCACAGTGTAGTGTGAACAATTTGAATTTGAGGTATTTCATTAACATCACATGGAAATTAATATTAATATTATACCCCAAATAATTTTCGATCTCAATTCCTTCAATGTTTTTCTACCGCTTTTCATTTTCTTGGTACGATCTGCTTATCCAGGGGCTGTATTCTTGACTGTGGGAGTGGAGCTTTCCGAGAGAACACATATTTTGTCTTTATTCTGCCTGGCTACTCAGTCACTGCAGTGACAAAGACAAAGACAAAATATCTGTTCTCTCGAGAATCTTCACTCGTCAAGAATACAGTTCCTGATCTTTCTTTTTTTCCCTGATATAATAGACTTCAACATATTCTTAATGTTAGTAAAATAAAATGTGAGTAAAAAACCGATGATTGACGCATGTTTGAATTTGTATTATCAGTAAAAATCTGTCTGGCCTTGTATTCGATTTTTATAAGCCTGGTACTTGTTTCTTATTCATTCCAATGCACTTTTGTTGGTAACTCACATATTTATGGAGTGTCAAATGAAGCCTACAATACTTTGATTGTTTACAAACGAATTAATGAATTAATTATACCCTCCACTATTTTATTTCATTACAATAATGACGTATCAAGAAATTTTCATTCTATTTAATGTTATAACTATCAAAACTGATATCAAATTTGCAGGGTTTATTAAAAAAGTTGGGATTAGGCAAAATTGCGATGATATCCTATTTACGTCAGAAATGTCTGTATTTCTGGATAATAAAATTTATTAGCGTTGAATTTTTTCAGTTAGAAATCAACTTAAAATTCGTCGACCTCTATAACTTCTGGATTCTGCCAATGTCGTAAAAAACAGAACACTTTGTTACAGTGGCGTATACATTTGTATAAATTTTCTAATGTGCGTACATACAATTTGGAAATTTATATATTTACTTTGGTTCTTAAAACTAGAATTTGGGTTACGCTATGCTTTGTTGGGAATTGAACCAATACATAGTTGTTCACCAGCAGTCTTTGGTCGTCTGTTAATTCAATAATTGAATTAGCTCCAATACTACTTTCTGAGAAAACTGAAAAAATTAGTCTTTGTCACTTTCATTCTCTCATTTCTTAAGCTTTCTTTTATTATTCTTTCTTTTTCGATTTCATTTTCCTTATTCTGATCTTTTTCCAATGTTTTTTAATTAATTTTTTTTCTCAGGTGTTCCAGGTCTTCTTATTGGTTTTTCATTATTGCCTTGGGTTATATATTGTTTAAAAACATTTTTTGTTGTCTTTTTTTCTTTTCTTAACGCTGCTCTTTCTATAATATCCACTACCAGCAGACTTAATCTCATGCTACACTGACTTTAATGCTCTAAAATAATGTTATTTAGTATAATCATGTCTCTAAAATACTTACTTTATTTACAGGACGCGGAAAAGCATAAATCATGCAGGTTCATTTCTGGAACTACATGATTTTAACCATATTTACTGAACTAGGATCATACACTGTATCTTCGACAGGTTTGTATAAAAAGTTAATTTAATTTTCTCAATATCTAATGAATTTCACATGTATTTCAAAGAATTTTAAATCTAAATTTTGTAATTAGATATAGTCTAGAAATTAAAGGGAAAAGAAGTTGAAGACTGCTTTGAATAGCAACGAATAGTGGGTCAGTTCAGAAACAAGGTAATAATAATTCGGTGACCTTATCGTCGGGTTGGCAATAAAAATGTTGGGAGAGAAACGGCGTGAAAATTGAGAGAGACTAATTTGTTTGGAGTATCAGCTAAAAATACGCAACACACGTTTCTAGAAATCAAATATAAAATAAACAGAAGTTACTGGTAGAAACACAACGTCAATAAATTATTTCTTACATGCTGGAAAGGAAATGTGTTAAAAATTGAAGTCATAAAGTGAGTTGACACAGGTAGAGGTCAGAGGTTAATTAAAAAGTGTTTTCACAGTATTACCAACTATTCCAAATATCTCTAATAAATAATTGAGTTTATGAGATTCGACACAAAATATTTTAGAAATACTGATCTGACTGATTCCATATTAAGAAATAAATGATCAAAATGATTAGAAATTAAATCAAAATCCGAAAAAATTGTATTTTTCACAATGAAATGGACCAAAACCCATAATTTCACACTATTAACGTAAAATTAGTCGCTCATTCAATTGGCCAAGGTGAAGGATAGCGTTCCTAGAACATGCAATTTAGTTCATGTTTGAAATTATAGTACCAAACAACGAACAAATATTTTGATATATCCGAAACTAATAAAGATTAGAAGTCTCTTCACTATATACATATATTAATTATCCAAAAAACACCAACCTTTTGCTTTTGCAGTTATCGAAGAAAGTAATAACGAGTTAAACGACAACGTTGAGTATATTTCAACGACAAATGAAAAAACAATAATTCTACAATGTCCAAGAAACGAAAGTCACATAACATGGAAATCTTTATATAACAATGAAGATTTAAGTGGCGAAATCATTAAAGTAAGTTTATATATTCTGAGTATTATTCAAAGATTAATTTTAAACATTTCCAGAATAATTCTTCCACTTATGAACTTGATGCAAGTGTACATCACGTTAGTAGTTTATATGGATGTTTTATTAATGATTCAACATTGATAAAAAAGTTTAATGTCACTCTTTTCGAAGCTCCTTATTTTGTGAAAAATATGCACAAATTAGTGGTTAAACCTGCAGGGAATATGGCTAGACTAAACTGTAAAGCTGCGGGGGTTCCTACTCCAAATATAACTTGGTATAGAGATGACAAATCTCCCCCTACTCGCAAACTGGGGGATATTAAGATCAATCATTGGTCTTTAACATTGGAGGATTTGGTTCCTAATGATAAAGGAAATTACACCTGTCACGTTTGTAATTATGTTGGCTGCATAAATTTCACTTTTGCTGTAGACGTTGTTGGTAAGTCAATTATTATTTTGGAATCCCAGTTTTCAGATAAATTGGTTGCAAGTTTATTGTAAGCATTACATTTACCGTTAGAGTTAAATTAAATACCTGAATAGGTATGAAGTTCGATTTTACAGGTACATTGATATTTAAAAAAAAATTGAAACTTTTCTTCCAATTTTTTTAGTTATTCACTCGAAATTTTCTAAAGTTTATTTCATAATTTTTGTGTCCTAAAGTATGAAGAAGAAGAATCCAGACAGTAAATATGCCGAAAACGAGGAAGAAAGAGTGCAACTCTTACTAGAAACTCATTTTTCTGGGAGTACTCCAAATAGGGGAGATAATCCTCTTAAAGGTCATATCAGGCCTTCGAGAGAATGGCTAAGCACATTTGTAGTAATGATAGGTTGAAATGGACTATGAATACCTTTTCACATTTCAAGGCATCGGGAGCAGGTGGGATTTTCCCAGCATTACTACAGCAAGATCAGGACAAAATTCTTCCACATTCACCTTACTGTGGATTCCAGTGCACACTGGAATAGAAGGGAATGAAATAGTAGATGAACTAGCAAAGAAGGGGACTGAAACACCCTTTTGGGGGCCGGAACCCTTTTGTGGATTATTGGATGAATAAGTAAAGCTGAAAAAAGAGAAGATCTGACCATTGGAAAGATCTAGTAAGGCTTAGACAATCAAAGATTCTGCTGGGTGACTACAACCCGTTGAGATCAAATGAAGCAAAGTAAAACTGCACTTTGACAGTGATTGTAATATGTTAAATGTCATTTTTTTCAATTGAAGTATAGTATAATAATTTTACAAAATTTCGAGGATATAAGTACATTATTTATGTATAAAGTTATGACGAGTTTTTTTTGTTGAACAGAGAGGTACCCTTCGAAACCTTACATAAAAGAAGGTTATCCACAAAACCAAACAGTTTTAACTTACTCAAACGCTACTCTTGAATGTCCACAAATCATTGTTGATTTGGAACCCTATATTCAGTGGTTTAAATTAAATGATACTGACATAACCGAAGAAGATTTAAGTAAATTGCCTTGGATAAAATTAAAACAGGTTATGAGATTTTTCTTTGTGCTGGTGAAGGCCTATCTAATAGTGATACTATTATGGAAACATTCTTCAACACTTCCGATATTGATTCAGCAACAATCAATTTATTATTACTTTTAGTTTTAATACTCGAATATAAAAAAGTATGAGCTAGTAGTTATTAGCAACTATCTATTTTAGTATTTATATGTGAATTTTTACGCTCTACCATCATTTGCATATTTTCCATGCTGTATTTCATTATTAAACACTCTGTAGTTGCGTCAAATGGATTACAAAGCCAAAAAGCTGCAAAATTGGACATTTTATTTAATATCGTCAAGATTAGGCCAGACAGAACATTGAGAAGAACAGTAATGGAAGTACAGTTCCCATACACGTCAAATCTGTAATTAAATCAAGAAGAGATGGGACTGAGCTAACCAGGTATTATCGCTAATCCTTAAATATGGAGCATTCGCTGTCTTAAAGCAGACACGGAAGATACACCAAACAACGAAAAGACACTTGCGAAAGTGCGCGAATTCGGGAGTGTATGCGTGATGTATGTATAAAGTTCAATAATGAAAATATAATATCAGTAAATAAAGTTGAAGCGTATGTTTGAGGTACATGTAGTCGCGTGGCTCACTTACCTAACAGTATCTAATGATACGTTTTAGTTATTTACAGCCTAATGCCGTTTCTAACTATTCTAACCTTAGGATACTAATTTCCCTTACTGTTTTCATGTATGTAATATACAACCCTTTCTTCCTTCTCAACGCCTTCCCACCTATAGCAACAGCCTATTCCGGCACACTTTCAGTATACCCACATAAATGGTTGGCCTTTGAACGATTTTGTAAAAACATACCCTATTACTTCTTTAAAATGAAACTAACTGTTTCTAAAGAATTACACTTAATTGAAAAAATATACAATATGTCCCCCTAAGTTGGAATTATATGGAAAACTTTTTTATTATTAATTTTAGCAAGAAAAGTTATTCTTCATAAAAAGTTCTGCATTATCTAAAACCTAGAATACAGTCATCAAATATCAAATATTAAAATATCAAATCAAATATCAATTTTTCATATGATTCCAACTTAGGGGGACATATTGTATATGAAGATTCTAAATTATTTTGATATTTAAAACATCATCGTCAGAATTACAGAAGTTGCATTTCAATTCTTCAGAAACAGTAAGTTTCATTTAAAAAATTAATATGCGTAGACTCCACAAAGTATGGGTCCACTTAGAAAATTCAATACCATAATATAGTGGACAACGTTAACATGTTAAGGAAAGTATAAGGTAATAAACTTCTTCCAGTAAAAGATAAAGTCCTTCTTCTTCTTACATCTGAAGAAGATGCAGATATACACTGCATTTGTCGTCAGTTATTTTACGTCTTTTTTTGTTGTATGCCTCAATATAAGAAAAAATAAGTTTTGCCTAGGAATGTTATTTGATTGACTGGGCAACAGACCTACCGGATGCAAAGCTGCAAGTGTTTGAATATTTACTTCTATTCTATTCGTAACTGTTCTAATAGCTAACAAAGTAGGTGTTCAGTAAGTACTGAAATGACAATTCGTAACTCTTGCATCTATTTTTATTTTATTTTTGTCACTTTTGTTCATTTAAAAAGTAAGTAACTGTTATAGTATATCGAAGAGGTACTTATTAATTGTCCACCCAGTACCATATTTTCTAAATTTTTAGATAGAATACCGAACAGGAATCACGGTATAATGTAATCCAGGGATTACCTAATGAATCAATTCCCTTCTCGGAAAAAAAGTAATCATATGAATAATAACTTTACTGTTGATGAGCATGCAAACACAGAATTCTGGTACGATGTGAAATGTTTATTATAAAGCATATGTATACATTTTAAAAAACTAAAAGTAATAATAAATAAATGTTGTTAGGAATCTTCTTTTTTTTGTAACTAAACAAGGTGATGGTCTTTTTATATTCGTTAATATTGTGTTAATTTATGTGGTGATGGTAAAATTTAATTTCTAGAGCGATATCACAATTCTCCAATATTAAGAGCAGAACTAGAAAATAAGACTGTTGCTGTAGGTGAAAACGTTCAACTTAGTTGTGAGTTTTTATCTGATTTGCATCCGTTTATCGCTTGGACAAAATCACTTCACAATTTTGCTAATTGTTCATATGAAGATGTAACAAAATGCGATGCAATTCTACTTCAGGTACTTATAATTAGACAATAACTTTTAAATAATCTTAGTTATTGCTTTAAACAATTGCCAAAAAAGCTATGAATCAATAAATATAATAAATAAATGAAACAATGTTTGATGCCAGATTAAGTGGTATAATTTGTGACCAATCTTTTTGTTACACCCTGTTTGTTACAATACACAGATGACATATTTTCTATGACTGGTTCAATTCAATTACCAATAATCATGCTGGGACAATTGAAATCTTCCACTTAAACGAATTTATCGTTTTGAATGTATATTAAAATTTAAATAATACCGCAAATTGGCAGCTAGTTCACGATTTTTTTAATTAGGCTTAATTTGTGAATAAAATAAATTTAAACGGCATGCTAGTATATTATGTTTTATTTATAAAATTACTAAAATTTTATTAAAATTAATGAGTCCAAATAACTGTTGATGCCATACATATACTGAAAAGGCAAATATTATAATCCAGAAAAATTTCAAACTATTATTCGCTGTTATTTTTTAAAAATGTCAAATGGGAACATTGAATTTGTTGTACATCAAAGTAAAGCTCATGGAAACAAAATTTTATTTGCAAACAATGCAATCTTAGAGAAACTACCAACCAAGGCAGCAAACTCAGTTCAATTGATGGTTTTACATACTTCCGTGTTGCGGTGGATTGTTTTGGTGTGCGATCTAGCGGCGCGCGTCTAAAGTAAGTCTAAGGAAAAAAAATAGGTAACCAAAAATGTTAACTAGTGTACCACAAGAATAAGAACACGAGCTCAATATATTGATCCTGAATATGTTTTTGGAGTAACAAAGAAAAGTTTTGGTGGGTAAACCAACGCATAATACAAATTAAAGAACCGATTAAATCAGAGCTTAAGGAATATATTCCTAATGGGCTTCTAAGAGCACAGTTTTCAGTTTTACAATAACTTACATATGAGAGATAAATAGCAATTTTGATAATATTTAATATGACACAAATGGGGGCCATTTGACTGATTCAAGATGAGAGGAACCACTTGTTTCATTAATTTTCTTGTTTGCCTTAAGATTACAAGAATTTAAAAGTTATTTGGATGCACTAATTTCAAAATAAGTTACTTCTGTACAACTATTTTTTCAAATTATTTGTTGTGATAATGTTTGCATGTGTGTAACAATATAGGCAAACATTTTAATATTTCTTTTTTTTTTTTTTGTTAGAAAAGTGATGATGGTAAAATGAACGCAGAAATATATGAAATTAATAATGTTACACAATCTGATGAAGGCTGGTATGCTTGTTTTGCTTCTAATAGTCTTGGAACTACAGTATCCAAGGCATATCTCACAGTCGTCGATGAACAGCCAGGTAAAAAATAATGAAATTTTGTTTGCTTCAGTAATAATAATAATGTAATGAGTTCTAAATATTTTGTAATAATAATAATAAACATGATTTTTGTTCGTTATTTTGTTTCTCTACATTGTATGCTTCTGAACAGCCTCAGATGAGGCTGATGAGATTGGATATTACCTACTTCAGCACCACAGACCCAGTAGAGAATAAAAAGGTGAAAATTCGTTAAATGAGAAGTAAGTCCAAACAAAAAAGACGTTCTTGACCCGTATTGATCCTTAATTAATTTTTTATACGCTTCACCGTGGAAAATGAATGTTTAACACTCCAGCTAGCGATCATGCGAGATGCAAAAATTGGGAAACATGATTCTAATGAATAATTTTATAGTATTGAAATTTTGTGGAGCGCTCTGTTCAATAGATTCCATTATTATTAGACTAAAATACTATCAGGATGTTATTACAAAAATATTTCTTTATTCATTATAATTTTCGTCAAAAATATAATCTACTGTGAATGGGGACCTTTAAATTTGACATTTTTTGCAGTCTTGATCTTGAAAAAACTATTTTCATTCGAATTTTTTGATTACGAGTATCAGATAGGGACAAAAATGTTGGAAATGTTAAATAAATGTTAAACTAGTCTATGACGGAATGCTGACCGGACATTGTAGGCTGAGGAAACATATGCACACAATTAGCCTAGCAGATGACAGCCTATGCAGGTTCTGCAAGGAAGAAGACGAAACCACGGAGCACATACTCCAAGAGTGTGAAGCCTAGCAAGGGTGCGGTTTAACTTATTCGGAGAAGAAAAACCGAGGGCAGAAAGCTACGCAAGGGAGGCGGTAACCAGGCTATTAAGTCTAATGAAAAGAATAATGCTAGATATCGAGCTCTAAATATATGGAGGACTACAATAGATCTGCAAAGGTCGCAGTGGGATAGGTCAAAAAGCCTCTCCAATTCTAATCTAATCTAATCTACCTAGTCCATATCTATGATGGCCACATTCTTTACGATAACATTGCTGGGGGCTATTCATTCATTCATTCATTCAAACGTTTGGGTTGTGCTCAACAGCCCGGGCACTTGACCTAAGTTATTGTACCATTCCCAATGTTATCTACTTCCACTCCAAAAGTTTCGTGTCTTCTATATAGGCCACTAGCTTATTTGGGGGGATTTTAAGTAGTTCTGATGGTTGTATAGTTTCCTTTCCAAAATGCTTCTGTCTGAGTCCTTCTAAGTTCTTACATGAGCAGAATATATGAATATGTGTTTCATCCCTTAGTTCGCACTTCCTACAGAAAGGTTCACTGACTATTCCCATTCTGTACAAATGTTTCCTTAGAGTGCAATGTCCAGTAACCAGGTCGGTTACTGTCTTCAAGTGTCTCTTGCTCAGTTTCAATAAACTGGTTGAGAGTTCTTTGTTTACCTTTTTCAGTAGACTTTTTGTGTGAAGATGACCTTCTGTCAACCTCCATTTAATTTGGTGTTCTTTGTCTAGCCAGTTCCGGATTTTCCCTCTTATGTAATCCTTTGTGATTCCACAGAACGGTTCCGGACCTATAAAGTCTCCTTTAGAGCCTTGTTTAGCTAGCTGGTCCGCCAATTCATTACCAGCAGTCCCTTCATGTCCCGGCACCCATACTAGAGACACTGTGTTGTCTCTTGCCAGCTTATTAAGGGACTCTTTGCAGTTTTTAACCAGTCTAGATTTCGTGGTAGGATTGCTGATAGCCTTCAGCAATGCCTGGCTATCAGTGAATATTTTTATTCTTTGTCCGGTATAACCCCTCTTGATATTTTCATCAATACAGGCTATAGCAGCAATTGTTTCTGCCTGGAATACAGACGTGTATCTACCAAGGCTGAAGAACATTTTCTTCCTAGGTCCATTTATACCAGCCCCAGTGCCATGGTTGGTTTTAGATCCATCAGTGAACCAGCTGATATCCCCGGGATTTCCCGAGTGCATCACCTGTTGCCTAGATGGAATGATAATATTCACTCGCTCAGTGAATATATTCTCTGGTATCATACTATCCAGACCCATCTGAAAGTTTGGTTCGTCTAGTATTGTCCCAGTTATATCGGTATGTCCCCCACGAACATTGTTCGGGGTCCACATGCCTCCCGATTTCAGTCTAAGAATCGCCATCATCGCCTCTGCCCTAACAAAAAGTTCCAGAGGAGGGAGGCCTATAAGGGCTTCCATTGATGACGTGCCCGTGCTGTTCATTGCCCCGGTAATACCGAGGAGAGCTTGTCTTTGGATTGTAGCCAATTTGTTCTCTACTGAGGACACTTCTGTCCTTCTCCACCAGACTACCGTTCCATAGGTGACCGTAGGCCTAATCACTGTTGTGTAAAGCCAGTGTACCACCTCAGGTCTTATTCCCCAGGTTTTTCCCATAACTCTTCTGCATTGAATTCTATCAGTCCCTAAGCTGTTACGAAATATATCTGAACCGACTATAGGTACGACTTTTGTGTTATATAATTTATTTATTTTTTCAGTGATCAAATCAAACATCCCAAGCAACCCAAGAAATAATGTTGGTCTAATAGTGATAATTATCGGGATTGTCTCTATATTAGTGGGTTTTGTAATATCATGCATTTGTATGCATTATCGACAAAAAATCAAACGGTATTTATATTGAGTAGCTTATTATTTCATTATTACTTATATTAATGATAATTACAATAGTTTAGATTGCTACAATATTATTATTTATTCGTTTCAGAGAAAAACGAGAAAAAATGATTGCTGTCGAAACGGCTCGTGCTGCCATTGTCACTCAATGGACGAAGAAAGTTATTATAGAGAAAATGACAAATTCTTCAGAAAATATTTCAGAACCCTTGGTGAATAAATTATTTTTTATTAATATAGAACTAGGAAAACGTAATAAAATACCCGAATTATCTTTTATTCAAAATCAATCTGGTACACCACAAGGCAGAGTACTATTAGATACTTTCCATATTTAAACTAAGAAATAAATTTTTGCATAGTTTCGTGATTCGCTTATTTAATTTTAACAAAATAGTAATTTTTCCCAACCAAATATTGCCGAACCCAAATCATCTCTGTATTGTCTTATTCTCTAGTTTCCTTAATTTTTTTAGCTTATGCCAATAGTTAAAATTGAAAAACATAAATCTCAAAACGCTAACAGTGAGGATGGTATGGTGTCTGAGTATGAATTACCTATGGACTCTGATTGGGAAATACCAAGAGATACGTTAATGCTGGGCAAAACTTTAGGAGAAGGTGCGTTTGGTAGAGTTGTTAAAGCGGAAGCTTCTAATATTGTGAAATCTGGAAGTAAAACTATTGTTGCTGTTAAAATGTTAAAAGGTGAGTGAATAGAAATAATTTGTTTTAGATTAACATAATTGAGATATATATTATTTCAGAGGGCCACACTGATAATGAAATGATGGATTTGGTGTCAGAAATGGAAATGATGAAGATGATCGGACGACACATAAATATAATTAATTTATTAGGATGTTGTACACAACAAGGACCATTATTTGTAATAGTAGAATATGCTCCTGATGGAAACTTGAGAGATTTTTTGAGGCAGCATCGACCTTCAGCTGGATATGAAATGGCTGTTGGAGACAAGAAAGAAAAGAAGACGTTAACTCAAAAAGACTTAGTATCTTTTGCTTATCAAGTGGCTAGAGGAATGGAATACCTGGCATCAAGGAGAGTAAGTAAATCCTTTTATATTGATATATCAACATAAACAATCTATAAGAGGAATATAAAGAACGAACTAAATAGAAATAATATGTAGGAATTTATTTTAAATTGCTTTATTTCTTACAGTGTATTCACAGAGATTTAGCAGCAAGAAATGTATTAGTCAGTGATGACTATATTTTAAAAATAGCTGATTTTGGATTAGCTAGAGATATCCACTGTAGTGATTATTATAGAAAAACTACAGATGGGAGATTGCCTGTTAAATGGATGGCTCCCGAAGCTCTATTTCACAGGGTTTACACTACACAGTCAGATGTTTGGTCTTATGGTATTTTGTTATGGGAAATTATGACTTTAGGAGGTAGGCATCATATAGTTTTATTTCATTTTGCTTTTTATCAAAAATAAAGTAATAGCACTACTCAAAAATAATCATGGTATGCATTTTTTTCAGGTACACCATATCCTTCTGTTCCCAGTGTAGAAAAATTGTTTCAGTTGTTGCGAAACGGACACAGAATGGAAAAACCACCTTGCTGTTCTTTAGAAATATATATGTTGATGCGTGAATGTTGGAGTTACCAACCAAACGAACGTCCAGTATTTTCTGAGTTAGTTGAAGATTTAGATAGGATCTTAACTATCACTGCAAATGAAGAGTATTTGGATTTGGGCTTGCCTCAGCTAGACACTCCTCCTTCGAGCCAGGAGTCAAGCTGCGATGAAGACTTCCCAATTTCTATTCCACAACATTTGTCCTAGTCAATAATGTAAAATCAACAGGACTTAAAAAATTAGATGTTTTTGACAAAGTGACGTTTGTTTGTATCGCCAGTGGTATTGAAATGTGTTCTTATATTGAGAAAAAATACGAACGAAATATGTTTGATATTTACCAATAGGATTTACTTACTGTTCAAATCGTTATTGTTAAAATAATACTAAATGCTTTGTAATTGATTCTATGTTTAACATATTTATACTGCAATTTATAAAACCGATAGACAGTCGGGCTTCATTGTTTAGTGTAGTGTACGCCATATACTATAAATTTGACTTTCCAAAAACATTAGTAAGTAGTTGCTAAACTACTCTACAAACCTTTCAGAAAAAGCATTTAATTGTTAAAATAAACACATGTTTTTTTTATTTAGAAAATAAGTGTTCATTAAAATTTTACTTTATATTGAATCAAAAAATCAAATTTTTGTAGAAAGTTTCAAGCAAAAAGCTTCCAATCAGAAATGAATTAATAGAACATCTGATTCATTCTACCTCCATATTTCACAGCTCCCTGTGTATGTTATTTGTTTTAATTTTGATACAAACCATTTATCATTTTTATAAGTACAAAAATATTGGAAATATGAAATTATTTCCACACATTTGAGATTGTTAACACATTTTAATGATAGATAAAACGTATGTATTAAATATGTAACTACTCCAGTTTTCTGAAATTTATGCATGTCACCAACACATGATTGACCATGTGTTATATCTTTTTGAAAACTTCAAGTGTGTTAGTTAATAATATTGTAGAAAATTTTCAGACATTTGTAAATAAAGTATTTTAAATTGGCCTGATTTTCCTAACCATTTCCTGGACACAATATTATATGTTTTACTAAAAAAATCTATATTTTACATTTTTTGCTCTGAACACAAAATTGAAATTTGTATTGAAAATGGTTTTAATGACCGAGGAAATAGATATTTGTGTATTAACATCGGAAAATCTTACTTTTCTGCTTGAGATAAGCAGCAATTTATTGAAAGTGGAATCATACGATATTTAAAATTTATAATTTCAACTAGAAAATGGAAAAACACAAAATAGTAGTCACTATAAACTAGCCAGAATTATTTTAATTATTAAGGAAGCTGAAATTAAATGTGCAATTTTGACAATTATTATGCATAGATGTTTTCATTACCTTCCTTTTGGCCTCGGCTATTTTCATTTGCTGTCCCTTACTGATAGCTGTTTTTCTTTGATACATTTAGACCATTTTCTTCTCGTAAAAATGCTTGTTTAAAAATACTGCAGTCAAAAATTGCTTATGGTATAGTAACATTTATATGTCGATTCCTCATAAATAAATTAGTTCATTTAAGTTATTTATACAAAGTATAGACAGATGAAACTATTAAAGATGAGTATAATAAATGTATCTTTGTATCTGTAGAGTAGGGAGGGTGAGTGTAGGCTCACTGCACTTAGACCACATGTTGTACATCCTCCCGAGGAGTTGTCCTCCTAGGTCATCGTCCATCCTGTTCTTCCCAGGAAGGTGGACAGGTCTCTAGGAGACATCTGCTTTATATCGGCAGGTGTAGGCCAAGACTCACCGAACACAAACTCTCTTATTGACGATAACTCCGGACACTCATCGCATAAGACAGTTTCATCTTCCTGTTCACACATCCTGCATATAGAGGTGTGTCCACTAGCCCCATAGTATGGAGGTGCTTTCTTAGTTGACAGTGGCCAGTCAGAAATCCAGGTTTTTCCTGGTCATCATCAAAGACTGCATCCTTTGATTCCATCCCATCTCTTAAGGGATTGAGGATGAGAGTAACGTTTGGCTAGTTCCGCAATTGTCGAAGTCGCTAGGCCGTAGGTGTCACTGGGTCCTAAAGTTTTTTGCCCAGCCGCTTCCCTGGCTAATGAATTGGCAATGCGATTTCCTTTACTCCAGTCGTGCCCTTTAACCCACCTAGTTATATCTGCCGAGGCGTTTGCTAAATCTTCGTGACACTCTAGTACTAGCACCGATATAACACGTTGTCTGTTCAAGGCTAATAGGGCTTGTCTACTATCAGTGCAGATTGTTATGTTTTAGTCAGAAATTCCTTTTCTGGTTAATAAATATATTTGGAGCAAAGAAAATAAATCGGTATAATGGTAATTCTTTATTACTTTTTCATTTTAATATTTGTAAAAAAGTGTAATTGGATTATAATCATAATAACAATATCTAAAGGAAAGGATAACAATAATTATAAACGTACTTATACAACAAGCTATTTAAGATTATCTAGATTGAGATAATATGTAAATATTGGCAGTGCTATATTTGATATTAGATTTCACAAATTATTATTACTTATTAGGTAATAATACCGAATAATTCTATTTACCTGACATTGAATGGTTTATAATTTTAAATATCTTTTCCTTTAAATTACGGTTTATATTTTAAAATTTATTGGACAGTTATTTAATCCTATGCTCAGTTTTTATACACGTTACAAATAATTCTAAAAAATATAATAACTCAATAAGGAAGACATTATAATTTTATGAATATGTAATTACAATAATTATGACTGAACCTTAAATAAAATTTTATTACAAGACTCTCAACCTTAGAATAAAGACCGATACTCAAGTTTACAATTATTAGACAAAATCAAAATAGTAATCGTGGTCCACAAACGATTCAATTTATCATACAACCGGCTGTCCAACGATAATTGCAACGTGTGTTGTGAGTTATTACAACCAATGAGTCCATTTTGTGGACAATTTCATTCATTGTGTGCGAGATTGTCCTATAAAATCATGGAAAACAGATGCAGTTTTGGACAGAACTTTATCTTCTCATGGAATGTAATGTCCTATAAGCATATGCATTTTTAAAGAAGTTGATGCCGCATGGTGTACGAAACAAGTGATAGAACGACCACTTGGAATTTTTTCTCGTCTGTGGACCAAACTTTTTACGATCTGTAATTGTTTTATTAAGTACAACAAATTGCAATGTCTGTGAGAGTCGAGGTCTGATAGATTACTTGTGGTTCTTTGCGATGCAATAAAATTCTAATATACTTTCACACTATACCCTTTTTATTTTATAAACAAAATTAAAGAGTAGAAAAAACTAAAATAGAATATGGTTGTAATAAAATTTAGTACTTACACTAAATAATAGCTAAAAACGACAAATTTGTACGCATTAACAGGTATTCCTGATAATTATATATTCATAAAGTTCTAATAAAGGAGACCTTTATAAAAATAAACAAATGTATAGGTACCTTACGTACATTATTTTGGCAAATATTATTAATTATACTTTATACGTAAACAATATGAGGACGATTTCTACTGTCATTTAATTGTTCATATATGTTTTCAGTGCTAGCACCACAAGGATCCCACGAGTAAGTACCGTAATCATTATGGATTATCAAGGAAGTCGGCAAGGTATATTTTTCGGCAAGTTTTCTTTCGTACGATTCAGACTTTTCTCTAATACTTGGATTTCTTGGAGTTTCAGTAATCGGTAGTTCTGTATTAGAGGATTTAAAAATAGATTTAGGAGATACGTATACCACTCCGCCTATGACTAATAGTATAAAAATTACTGATATTGTTACTGAAAAAACAGCTATCCAACTATAAGTACAATCCATGTGGTGTTGTGCTACATTCATTAAAAGCGATTTACGTACTTCTTCAGGACCGTCGCAGGTAATATCATTTATATCAAGTATCAAATCAAAATTTGAATTCTCTGAATTTTTATTAACAAAAGTAAGATTCGACCTAAAGGATTTTGATTTGTACTCTTGGACAAGTTGCCACAGCCAATTTAAGGAGCAATTACACTGCAAAGGATTTCCACCTAAGTTTAATTCTTTCAACTGATCCAGTGGAAAATTAATGGCCTCTATTGCTTCTAGATGATTATAGGTCACAGAAATAGATGTAATTTTTGGATTTCCATAAAATAATCTTGTAGGTAACTTATTCATTCCTATGTTATGATTCAAATTCACTTCCTCCAGATTAACGTTATCTACAAATGCTCTTATATCAATTTTTTCAAGAGCTTCTAATTGATCTATATACAGAATTCTTAAATTAAATAAACCTCTGAAGGCTACTGCTGGTATTAAAGTTACAAAGTTACCACTTAGTTTTAATATGTTAAGGTTAGATAGCTTTGACAGAGATTCCGTGGGTATTACTTTTAAGTTATTATTACTTAAGTCGAGACAATATAGATTTATAAGGTTTGCTAAACTAGCTGGATGAATTTCAGTTATGACATTATCATCTAAAAGGAGGGTTTGAAGATCTGACAAATTTGGTACTGCTTCTTCTTCTAACTCTCGGATGTAATTTTTTGATAATGATAAATACATTAAATGAAGTGTGTCTATTAAAATATCCGCTGGTACCTCCAAAAGCTGATTATCGTTTAGATAAAGCTCTTTCAAATTTTTCGTCGTCATTAATAACCCTTTGTCGAGATGAACAATTTTATTTCCAAATAATTTAAGAACGGTTAAGGAGTAGACATCTCGAAACGCTGCCATATGCAATTCCTTTAAATTGTTTTTACTAAGATCCAGGTGAGTTAACGATTTCAGTCCTTTAAAAGATTCTTTGGTTATATTCTCAATCTGGTTATTACTCAGATCCAAATTGGTTAAATTAATTTGAGAGTTAAAATTACAATTTCCTAGAGTTCTTATTTTGTTGTTGGATAAATTAAGATAAATTAATTTTTCATAAAATGGAAATGAAAAATAAATTTGATTGATCTTATTGTTAGAGAGATCCAGTTCGTGTAATTCGGGATTCAGTTGGATAGGAACAAATTCTAAAGAAGCGGAAGAACAGGATGTTTTGAGAACGTCATTTTCGCATCTGCATGCAGTTGGACAGATAGCTGCACTACTATATAATCTAGTCATAGTAAAAACCAAAGTCATAAGTACTGTCCGCCAATAAATGTAATGGATTTTGTCATCCTCCATGACACAAGCGCCGCATCGTTATGACACCTGAAACAGACATTATTAATTACAATTAGATACTAAATTTTTTATGCTGAAACCGCTGTGTATAATCACTACTTTTACTATTGTAATTTTATCATAAAAGAGTCTGGATGCCCTAAACTTTTGACAGATCTATCAGAAGTGAGGTATATATATATATAATTTACAAGAAACAGTTTTAACAGTTTTTCTAAACTTTCTAAACTTTCCTCCTATCCCGCTTTCTACTATTTTTTGGGGTACCCTTTCATTTTTCATTCTCTGTATGTGGCCAATCCATCTCAATCTATTTCCATTTGCAGTACCTATAATGTCTGGTTGACCAAATAGTTCTCTCAGTTCTTTATTGCTTCTTCTCTGCCATATGTCGTCTATTTTCTTCCCTCTAAAAATTTTG
>CAJUYI010000002.1:881369-917024 GCA_910591695.1 Galerucella pusilla | reverse complement strand
AGGATAGCATCATAAGTTTTTATCCAGGTTTTCTTATGATTTATAATTTGAATAGTTGTTAATCGATACACATTTCAATACACAAAATCACAAAACTGAGTATACATATTTCAAAAACTTAAATATTCATACACAAAAAACTATCAAGAAACGCGTTTTATTAACAACATTTCCAATATAAGCGAAGAAACGCGCTATCTCAATAAAAACCGTTCCTGGAACGTACACTTCACTGGATTCCATTTCTAGTAGACTATCATATCGTTGGAATGTCATAAAATGAAATATTTCATTTCACATTTTGCCACAGATATGATCTACTATGAATGGACCTTAATAAAAATTTGATAAAAAAATTTTGCAGCCTTAAACTTCAAAATAATTTTTGATTGTCTAGTTGTCAAATTTTTTCTGTTGTGTCAGTTAGGGATAAAAATTAATGTCTACTTATTTTTTCTTGACAACGGTAGCTGGAACGCTACCGAAACGTTGAAATAAAGAATTTAAAAATATTGTGGTTTAATTTCCCAAGAAATTAAAAAAAAAAAAGAATATTAATTAAAATCGAATATACAAAATCATCTAAACGTTAAACAAAAATCTTCCTAGCTGTCTCAGAAATTGTATGGAAAAAAAACTTTTTACCTACGTCCTTTCTATTGTTTGATATTATACAGAAATAATGATTTCAATAAAGGTACGAAATGAATCTTTGATAAAAATTTCCAGGGTCGCAATGGAAAGTGGATTTCAAATGGGTTGTTATTTTACGATAGTTGATATTAGGTGATATTAAGTGTCTTTTCGTTGCAATGATTATTGTTATAGATTAAACACATTTTTAATACCTAAAATATTTCATTTAATCAAATCCCTCCTATATTTTTCCAATAACTGAAAAGTATATAAATTGGTTTCTCATCATCTCATCACGGAGTTACTGTAAAAAATAAGTTAGTGGGTAAACTGATATTAAAAGTTATACCTATATAACTTTTGAAGAAAAGGAATTCAAAACTATTACTAACAGAAACTTTTTAAACCACATATATTTTTATATGTTCTATCTACGGAGAAGTTCGTGACTCGATTTCGTTTAAAAATAGCAATATTGAAAACTTGAAAACATTTTTAACTTTGGTTCACAGAAAGATGTGACAATTCGTGCTTCTGTAACAAAAATAATCTTAAGACACCTTCAGTTAGTTATATTAATAACACTTTAGCTTATGAACCATATTATGTACAGGTACAGCTGATTTATACAGCTTGTCTACTTAAGTTGGAATTAGATGGAAAGCCTATATTTCAAATGAAAACGTCTTTATACCATTCGATCAGCAGGAACTTTTAGAAATAAAAAAATCGCTGGTGCTGCAGAATTTTCAGCTAAATATTTCCAAATATTGTCCCATGTTATTGTGAGATACACCCCTATTCCTGCAATAATACCTATTTGTAAGTTTTCCGAAATGCAGTTTCAGCAATTTATATTACCGTTTTAAGTATACGTACACAGAGCGTTTGAAAAAAGATCCAGTCCAACAATTAACAAATACACCAACCAACATGTTTCCAAATTCTCATGGCTCAGGTGAATATTAAAAAAAATGCTATTATGAAATCGATATATTGAATATAAAAAAATATTTACCTATGATAAGCCTGATATAAAATTATTGTGCAGCTACAGTGTGAATTCAATATAACAAATTTACCAATAAAATAGATCGTAAAGAACGAATATATCTTCCGCAGACAAATTCAATATTTAATGGCATCCTAGTCGTTAAATGGAAATAAATTGATTCATGTCAGAAAATATTATAAGGTATTATAGATAGAAATTGATATTTTAGAAATATTATAGAATAAATATGTGCAAGAAGATTCGAACTAGCTGTCATGCAATAAATTCACAAAATTTCTGCTTTGAAAGCAGAAAATTTTATAAAGGAAACGAAAATGTATCGTGTATATCAGTGGCGTAACAAAATGACTTAAAAGGCTCCATGGCGAGGACAATAAGCCCTCATATTTTTTAATTACTGGGAATACTGACTGTGCAGGGCTACAGGACTGATTTGTTCTTTTATAGTTACACCACTGGTATAATTGTGAATTAGTATAGGTACTCAGTCCACCGTAAGCTGTTAACTTCAACTTAATTGTTACGCCGAACCAACCAACCAACTTTTCTATAATTGTAATTGCAGTTCATTTACAAGGTGATTAAGATAATAAAGAATTCAGTTTTCCTAAATCTGGAAGAAAAATTTTTAAAACAAAGTCAAGCAATTAATATTTTTAAATTTCTTTCTAAATAAGATTGGTAAAAAATATACCAGTTATAAAATAAGTGTGTAACTGGAGCCATAACCGTTGAATCGTTTTAATTATGATTAATTATAAAACAACTATTATAAATGTTATCAACTAATAACAGTCAGGTGGTTTCAATGGTTTACATAATTTTGAAATAATACTGAGGATATCTGCGTCTGAAGTTGGCGAAACGTCGGGTGTTGAAATACAAATAAACCATGGTCTAGTATAACCAGCAATAAAATTTTAAATATACTGATACATATCAGCAAATATATATACTAATATATTGAATATATTCATTAACTTTTTGATTCACACTATTTTATTTATAATATAAACATGCATGTCGTATTAAATAGTGAATAATTATTAATGATTTATTTATCATAGCTCGGAAAACTGCAATCAATTTTGTGAATATAATCGAACTAATAAATTTTATTAATAAAAATACAAAAAAAGAGATATACTTTTTATATAAAATCAAAATTCCCATTTGCCTACTTTCAAATTGTAATTCTTATGTGAAGATTCAAACAAATGATAGTTTTTGACAAGTTAAACAATCTTTTACAAATTGTAGTTGGTTTAAAATGTTGCTGTGTAAAAAATTATCCAATACAGATGATAGATACATTTTTTCACCACAAATATAAGAAGAATTGTGGGACAGTTTAGACAACGAATTCGAATGCAGCATTGCAGCTTAAGTCAAAATATCAGTATATAATTATTTTGTATATCACATTAACTTATGTGACAAATTGACTTTTAATAACTGATGGCGTATATTTATAAAAGCTAAGCGCGAATTATTGAAATATATAGTATCTTACCTAAAAAATACTGTCAATTTTCTCTCAATAACACATAGATAACGTTAGAAAGTTCTAGAGTATATTGAAGAGGAAAAACCGCATCAGGAAAAACTAAAATAGTATTTGTAATCCTAAATATATTGTAAGGGCATGATGGAAACACAAAATACCAGCCGTCTAACTCTGGGCGATAGACACTACTGCGACGCACAGCTTCGACCGACTCCCGAATTGCGCGCCCCTAACAAGCTCCCGCGCTTCCCCTGGGAACAGATATCATCTCTGCATCCGTTCACTACAAAAAATTCGAAACTGAATTGTTTGGAAGTTTAGGAAAAACCTCAGAAGTGTTTCATGAGTTCACTTTTTGTATATCTATATATATATAGATCATTACACGATTTTTATATTTCAAAACACCAAATTTAAAAGAGAGGGGAATGAATAAAAAATTAGATATGTGTTCAATGAATTAATGTACTCCTGGAAAAATCTGCACAGGTCCCATTTTTCATGCAATGTGTATTGAAACGTATCGATATCGATATTAAAAATGTATGTTTGCGGTGGCGTACACGGTAAATACAGAAAAATGTCAATCATCAGAAAATTGATGCTCGTAGGTAAATATTTTTAGGAATTGATTTGTTAGTTTGGTTCGATGTTAAATAAGGTTTATACATGCATTTACTTTTAGTAAAACAAACTTTTTGAACAATAACGAGACCTACTATTTTCTTTTTTAATTGAAAAAAACTTAAGACTTGATTTAAGAGTGACCAAAGTTCTGACAATGAAACTATAAAAAGTCTGTTCAGATTTGATTTTCGCCCGATGTAAACAAAAACACGTTGACAGTTAAATTAAGCAGGGTCTTGCAAATAAAGTATGTTCTGTTCAACACAAAGCTCCATTTAATATTTAGTAAATAAAATTAGTTGGGAATCTTAAGAACAAAAAAGAATTGTTTTATTATTAATTATAAAATCATGTTCCTCAACTACACATAACCATATCTTTGGAAAACATGAATGCTTGAGATAGATTGATATTTACTTGAGATATAAAAAGAGCATTTTATTCAAAACATTTCTTCAAGTAAACTGATTGTGAAGTTAATACTAATAGAAATTTCACAATTTAAGAACCTAATATTTTTTAGAGGGCGCAATTTTATTTTTGGGACATGTGGGGGGTCAATAGAAGCTTAACTCCAAGTTTGTGAGGTTGTCGCTCTTGTCCCCCGGCCGCCATCTTGGGTGCAAACACCTTTTTCGCGGAAACTATGCGACCTACAAAAAATTCGAAAAGACATAATTTGTAGCAAATCGCTTTGCCTACAAATATGTTCATAGAACTTTTTGCCCTAGAATTTCAAATTAAGAAATTTATAAGCAATAAAGTGAGAAAATTTCTAAAATGTTCTTTTTTGCTCTATAACTTTTTTTAAATACATTTTACAAAAACATTACCTCACACCAATCTTGTAGATCGTCTTTTGAGGAAATTTTTTTTATAATTTGTTTTAATTTCATTCATTTAAATCGTTGTTACAGCGCTCCAAAGTTGACCGCGTTCGTTAATGCTCATGAGAATCCGGTCAAAACGAACTGTTTAACTTAGTTTTATGATCTTTTTCTTATTGAAAAGCATTTTTCAACAATTTTTGTTAAAATTGTACAACTTTACTGATTCATTCCTAACTGTTTTCCTTAATATAGAACTTATCATCATTGTGTTAATGTCGTTAATGAAATTCAGCATTATTGATTTTATACAGTTACATTAATTTATTCAAAATTTACATGACACGCAAATTATTTTTCTTGACAAAGTTCAAAGTAGATAATTTAATATTAGATGCTGTCTACAGATTAGTCTCGGTTATTTTATAGAACAGCCCATTGGAATAAATTAAATGAACATTAAAAAATTATATAGGGTGTGACCATTACCAAGTTTCTTATTTTAAATGCATCCTCCTGTATATCATTTATTCCATTAGCTCCTGAGTTAGCATCATTTTATAGGGATGCATTTTAGTTTCCTTTAATATTCGAAAAATTGATGTGTGGCTCTGCTCTGCTTTTCGAACAGAATTATGTGGGTTTTTGCTCTTTATCGTAAGTTGGTGGTAAATTGTATTAAAACAAAATTATAAAATTATGGAATTTGTTTAATATAGAAAAAATCATATAACTTTTTATTTGATTCACATAAACCATAATCTCTTATGATTTAACAATAAATTTTGGTTGCCAAGATAGAAAATTGATATCAAATTTGAATTATGTTAATGTAAATTAGAATATTTTTGTTACATAATGAAAATGATACATCAGATTTTGCCTTAAATACTTTAACTTGTCTATGGTATAGAATGAATACAGATATTTTTTATAATTATATGTAATATCCACTGCCTTCCTACAGTTATCAATTATCACGAATAAATTTTGTCAATACATGACACATTTAATATTGCTTCTATGTAATAGGATTTTAATATTTGGTTTGGATTTATACTGGATATCTTGATTAATTATCCGTGGAGACAGATATTTATGCTAATATTATAAAATGCAAAAATACAACAAAACTTCTCAAATAGTTTCCAATTTAATTAAATTTAACAAAGGAAATTACATTGCAAGTTTGAGTTATACAAGGTTTACATCTTGATGAGTGGCTTAAGCCAAGAGTGGCAATCAGTGGTAAACAAGCAGTTGAATAAATTTTTCTATTTTATGGGTTTTTACAAATGTTTGGGGAAACCATACTATGTATTTTCTTTCGAGTTAGCACAAATAATTGTTTTAAATAAATATCTTCTTAATATTAGCAGTTTCTACCTTTGAAAATATCAAATTTCAAAGATAACTGTGTTAATCAGGCCTATATATTGGTATCTTGGGTAAAAATTCTATAACTATTACATATTCCATCATCGAGGATGAATCACAATGTTGTTTACTTAATCTCCAATGCAACCCCAACTTATTATACAAGTAACTGTTCTCCCATTCCAACAGTTTGTTCAAGGAATGTTGAGTCTAAAAAAATCGAAAACATTACTAATAACTAATAAGCAAGTACTTTTATATCATTCAAGTATATAGTATGAATATGAAATAAATCATGAGGAATTGCATCAACATTTAACATTGATGAAAATGACTAAAATCAGAAAATGATAAACTCAAATACACTTAAATAGACATATTTAAAAAATGAAACTAAATTGGCTTTGTTTTACAATATTTGAACTGAGGTTGGATAACTGTTATTTCATCAAAAAGTTGCATAGTCACTCCTATTATTTATTGAAAGTGGAATTAGAAAATATTTACAAAATTTTCATTTGAGCTAAGGTATAAAAAAGTATGTTTGACAATTTCACATTTTCTAATGGGATAACTCAATTAGGTCCTCTAAAGTTCACTTTTAACTGAATTCAAGACATTTAAAATTACCCAAATTAACTTATTCAAAATGAGTTTTTTAAAATATTTCAATTTTACATACAACAGCTTTCTTCATCAACCAGTGATTTCATTCAGATTGTAATCTAAACTACTTGTTAAACATTGAATTACAATGAAGTAATAATTATTAGCTACCCAATAGTGAATGAATAAAATAAACATGTTTATTTAACATTGACTCAACAGGTAATAGAAGTCTCAATTATGTAGCAAAAGCTTGTATATTTAACTTACTCTTTTACTCAAACAAATAACAGGCCACAGAGAGCAACCAAGTGTACAGCAACAGCAGAGACACCCACAAAACAGCCATTTTACATTTATAGGAAGTGTTTTTTTGAGAATGGCATTAATTCTCGATACAGTTTCTTTGAACTCTTCTGGTGCTACTCGTGACACTAAGCCACTAGGAAATTCAGTACTAAATCTATTACTTAATCCAAATCTAAAAGCACAGATAAAACAAGTTAGTTAGATATATAGGTACCCTTCTCCATATCTCTTAGATTTTATTGTAAATATTCTGGGCCTAAGAAGATAATTTTACTTATTAATTTATTTTATTGTTACTAAATAAGTATATTTTATAAAATACCCATTCATTTGCAATAATATAGTGGGTAGTATGAAGGATGTGGATAAAAAGTTTTTTATTTTTCATCAAATAACATTGATATTAATAATTACATACTAGAGAATGTTTGCTACTTCTTTAAATAGAAATTATTCAATATAACTCGATATGTAACTTCAAACAATAAAAGTAATCCATGAAATTGTTGCATCTCCGTTTTATACACTTGGAGGTTTGCTTTACAATAATATTTTAAAATATTTAACCAACTTACACTGTCATGTTACCAGCACCCCGTATGACAACAGGATCCGGAACCAATGAAGGGGTATTTTCTTCATTATTTTCTATATCTTCTTCATAATAAATAGCATCAAAACCTTCCATGTGTCTACAAATAAAAGTTATCGTGAACAATATTTTATTAAAACCATAATACATACCTTGTCCACAACTATAAAATATAAATTTATACAATTGATATTATCACTAGAAATAATGTATAAATATTCCAATTTCCAATTTGACTTTCCTAATATCCTAAAAACATTAAAATTTAAAAAACAAATACAACAGAAGAACCTGAAAATGACAGTTGAGTGAAGGATGGTCTTTTAGTTTCTACTTCAGAGTAAGGCTTCAACCAGTATTATGAATATATTGGGAAATACATTTCCATATTTTTTTATTATATCCCTAGAAATATAAATTTATAAATATAATGTATTCATTTACACGGAATGATATTTACACATTTTGATAAATAAAACCATAAAACGTGAAATGTAGTTAAAATATTTCTCTATGGTTTTAATGGAAGGAGCAGGCAATCGAAAAGAAGATGAAAGAAAGAAGATTGTACCTAGTGGTTCTGTTCTAAGGCTGTCACCCGTCTCTATACTATCTATGATCACAGTATATAAGTATTATTCTATGGGTATCACTGTCAATTATATTTGTTGTGTTATATGTGGTTAAATGTTTATTATTTAAGTATCAATTGTTCATTGTTCATCCATTACAAAATGTCATTTGTATCACGCAATGTGAATTTAGAACCAAAAAATAAAAAGAAACCTCCCAGACCACCACCTCCAAATTTCTCAAAGTATAAAAGTAAGTCAACGTATAATTTATATGAAAATCTAATAGAATGGACACCACCTAATTCTCCAAAGATGGAGAAAAAAATTGGGGGGAGTGTATCAAGTTCTTTCAACAGTAGTACTAGTAGTTTGGCTTCTAGTAAAAATAGTTTTGAATGTGATAGTCCAATCTTTAACAATTTATGGCCTGCCAATAGATCTAATTATCACCATAAGAATATCTCGGATGTGCCTTCTATACAAGCAACCAGGAAACCTAGTAATATGCCATCAAACCAACTACATTTGTCTTCCACACAGGGACCTACTATAATCAGATCTATTCAAAAGAAAAATAATTTGAAGGAGCCAATTAAGTTAAGTCCACCTCCATTGCCAATGCCTTCTGTTCCTCCTCCAGATCCTCCTAAAGATATTCAAGATGATGATATCCCTTATGGAATTGCGTTGTACGATTTTCAATCTAAAGAACCAAATGACCTGCCATTCCAAGTAAGTATACAACAACGCAAATGAAAAGTATTTAATTTTGTATAGAACCCTCCGTGAGTTTTTATTGGATAATACATTGTCACCTTTAAAATCGATCATTAACGTGATTTTTTACTTGAATACAAATTTCTTTATTTTGAACTAATTTCAGTATATCTTCAGTTATACTTTGTAATTAATACTGATCTTTTTAATGGTTCTAGGTCAATGATATTATTTTACTTACACGAAAAATTAATGATGAATGGTTTTATGGCAAAACAGGAGAGAGAGAAGGTATATTGCCAGCCAATTTTATTGATGTTGTAGTACCTCTGTCTAATGATTACAACCGTGTCAGGGCTTTATATGAATTTCCCGCTCAGATGGATGAAGATTTGTCATTAAAACCTGGTCAATTAGTGAATGTTATTAAGAGAATTAATGATGATTGGTTATATGGAGAATCTTGCGGGAAATTTGGTCAGTTTCCCAGCAATTTTATTGATAAAGTACCAGTTTTGTAATATATTATTTGTATTAGTCTTTTTAAATAGTATAAAGTTATGTATAGTCGAATTCACATTCAGATGGTAGTACCAATGTTTAAAGATACTATGGTAGTACAATGATATACTATTCTGCCATTGATTTTTTTTTTGTAAAAAAGCAGGAATATGTTTATGAAGAATTTTGAAACATCTGATTAGTTTAAGAAGTTTCAGAATACCATTTAAGTCATCATTTTATGTTATTATAATAGGTTCAACATGATCTTGTATGCTGTTTACTTTCTGAAAATTATTCTCGATTCTCTACAAATATATCACCACAATATTACTATATAGGAGTATGAATAAATACTTTGGCAATATTGCTAGTTATTCTTCCATATTTTAAGAATTGTTATATCCCTCCATCACTGCCATTTGAATGTGAAAATTCAGTATAGTATTTTTCAAATTCAATTGAACAATATTTTAAATTATTCTCAATGAAAACTGATAATATCACTTATTATTAAATGGATGGTTTCAAACCATATTTTAAAAATTAATCTTCCAACATCTTAGTTCAGATGTTTTGAAAATAACCCATTATATTAAACCACTTTATACTTTCATTGTAAAGAATATATATATTTAATTTTAAAATGAGAAATACTTAAAACTAAACTTGATAGTTTACAAACAAGTTTGGATCCAACATATTTCATTATCATCGAACTAGTTCACTGAAGGTGGTAGTAATTTGATCCTATCAAAAACTAACCATCACATCACATTTTAACAACCAAGTATATTTTGCACAGCAAACTGCACATTTTTTTTTAATTAATCTTAGTTTAGGGAAGTTAAGGATAAGTTTATGGCTGTGAAACGATAAGGTAGTTTGATTAAAAAAAAATTTAACTTAAATTGATATGCAACTGAATATTCACAATTATGCTGAACTACAAAAAAATTTAATTGTTTTTAAAATTGTGGAAGGCGTAAAGAGTGAGAGGCTCAGTTAGTGGCATAGTGCAGCTCGGCACAGTATATTTGTTGTTATGGAAGAAAAAATTTCTCAACTTGCGTTAATAACCCTTTCAGACACTAATATTGTTTATATAAAACATACGCATTTAACATTAACCTGGGACCAATTACAAGGTTAAGACTAAAGTACATATTTTTACAATTTTCTAAGTCATAATAATTTCGTCCAATGGCTTTTGTTACTTCAAAGATGGTAACAAAAGATTATGTCTTACCAAGAGAGAATTGTTTGATGCCATGAAATTTTATACTAAATATGTTTGATAACTCATTATAATAATTGAACAAGATGTTTATAAAATCTTATGTTGAAATACTTGTGTTTTATTTTTTTCACAACCATTTTCATTTCATGTCAGTATTCCATACATGTAAAAAAAACATCATGTTTCGCCAATTTTCTCCGGTGATTTTGTCAATTCTTATTGTTTTTTACTATTCCCTGTAATTCCATTAGTGTTGTTGTCTCTTCATGGATTCTCTTTTCTGTATCCTCCATCACATAGTTCTGCCTTTCTCCATTGTTTAACAATTGATCAAAATACTGTTTTCATGTTTTTGAAATAATCTTCGTTTGCCCTACTAATTTTAATTCCCTGTCTTTAAAAAAATATGGTTCTTGTTGAAACCCCTTTCTTTCTTTTTTATTTATCCCTGTAAATTTCAAACTTTGAATCCAATATATTTTATTCTGAAAATTAACTTGAATGATTAAAATGTATGCAACTTTAATATACTGGACTTTAGCTCCATTACACCATTATAGCATCAACTATTGTAAGGAATTTGTGTAGTAAACAACTTGCAGTATATGTTAAATATTTTATTATCACAGTATTTTAAATAGCTAGAACATCATTTATATTTCAACCAAGTATTAATAATACAGACACCGATCTTAACGCCGAGTTTAGTTACCCTAATTCATAGCATACATAAATAGTGATAGTACTAGATCTGACTGCAAGATTCTACAGGTATCCGTTTCTTTTAATACACGCACATTCAAATGAATGATTAATTAAATTGTAATGCATTACTTCCGGGTTGCCTTCGCGATTACCTTTATGTAAACAATTAAAACAATCGCGTCCATTCATTCAAAGGTAAACCAAAAGTAATTTTTATTAATCATTATCTTGCATTGGGTTTTATCTAAAAAATATAACTGCAGAATCTTGCTGCCCGATATGAGACTATAAGTGTTCAGAGAATTTATATGCACGCAATTTTTGACATGATTAGTTTGACATATTATGATAAAAAGTAAGAATCTAACTTATTGGACGCTATAACTAACACTTTTGACACAAATACATTACACTTCATAAATATAAATAACTTAAACAAAAGTCATAGGAAATAGATAAAATTATAAATGAGTTAGTTATTATTGTAAAACAAAAATTATACTTATATAAAATGGGGTAAATTTGTGAAATCCATGACAAAATTGCTCAACAACATAAAAGGATTGATTCAATATTTACATGAAAAATCTAAAATCAAGGTTCAAGATAAGATTTTGGATATTTGCTTCCAATCCCCCATTTATCTAATAAATGTTTGATAGAAAATAAAATACAAAATGATTTTGGTTGGATGTCAAACGCATAAGATTAAAATACTGTATAGAAATATCATACATAATTTACAAGTATTTTAATAGATTATTGCAAGTGTAAATGACATCCTTTTTATAATCATTTCCACTTTATGAGACCTTACAGTCATATTATTTTCTGGTAATTGATTGGAATCAGTTTTAAAATGATTAGTTTTATATATTCAGGCTACTTTGTATAGATTTTTTCAAGAAAAATTAATCTTTTAGCCAAAATAAAGTTTTAATAAAAATCGTTTGTTTATAATATGTAGAATATAACTGAACTACATATTTTCAAACAGTACTATAGATAAGGTTTAAATAGTTCAACTTAAATTTTCCTATGACTTTTATTTGTACATTAGTTATTATATTAAATGATCCAATAGCTTTTTTAACAATGAATGATTGCCAACAAAATCAATAAAAGTCCGGTATTGTTCAATATTGTTCACCCAAATTTTATTCAACAACCTATTTCTACATATTTGATTTTTTACATTAGTAATGTATTTAAATATGTGAGAGTTTCTAATTACCAACATACAGAATATTATAATAATAGCAGCATAACATCCATTCAATTTCTAAAAACAACTTTCACAACTATGTTTTTGGTAACTTAATACACATAATTAATAAATAAAATAATTCATGTTGATGTAACACCTTTCCGCGCTACTAGAAGATTTAGAACAGGATGTTTCTTTATATAACTAACCGCCTTTTTGTGAGTTACCATTGTAAAATCATAACCGTTACACTGCAGAATTTTGTCATGTATCCGAAGCCCTGCTTTTGATGCTGGGCTATTATCATGCACCTCTGTGACATAAATTCCCTAAAAAGAAAAATTTGTTTTAACAGTTGAAATTTAATTTTTTGATTAAACTGACTACTTAATTTGGCTTCTCTTATTCTAGAACTGGAGTAAATTTTTGATTCAATTGAAACATGTAAAAACTGAAATCATATTGCACTATACATTCAAGACAGAAAACATCCTAAAAAATTTAATTTGGAGAAATTGTTAATTACATTATCTGTATATCCCTGAGGACTTTTATGAAAATCCTGATCTATGCCACCTCCAATTTTAAATCCACAACGTAGGGTGTCCCCATCAACTTCTTTGTGAAGGGTAATTGGAATCTAAAACAATATTTTCAATAGACGTAGCCCCTCCTGTTTAAAGTATTTATATAGATGATTCATAATTTATAATTCCATTTAAATATTTGTACTTACACTTAAACATTCCATTGCCGTTCCGGCTTGATGCTGAAATGCCATTTTCGCACACATTTTGAATTATTTTTTTATAAATACAACAACAAGAATTTCCAAAAGCACTTTATTTTTCAAATATATTATGTTATTGTGTATTTTTAATTGTTTATAATTTTAACAAACTTCTACTATACACCTTCAGTGTTACCAAATCACATCACAACACATTTGTGACTTGTGACACATTTAAGAAAGAAGATATAAAAGACAGACAGTCTGACCAAACTATTTTTAGTATTTTTACATTTGCTATTAACAGTGATAAATCACAGTGGCAAATAACAGGTGTATCTACTCTATGATCTTATTTTAGAATCCTAGAAACCATAGAGAAATATAATATAACCTTTTATTTTGTCTATGCATGGCCATCTACAACACTAGGTGGCCATGGTCTATGCTAGAAACCTAAAGTACATATCGAGTTAACATTAACATTGTTAGCAATTCTATTCATAGAAACATCACTTAACTTTATTTCTTAATTGAAATGAAACTTATCACAACCACATTTAAAATAAAAAAAAACAGCATGTACTTCAGCATGACGCAAAAGCTTTGATGTTTCAATTCAAGGCACTATTTTTCTTTATAAAAGATAATAATCTAAGGTATTTCATGAAATTAAAATAGTTGAAATCGAATTCAAAATAATTGTTTGCGAGTAAAAATGTCCAACTAAAAATAAAAAGGAATGTTGGCAATAAAACCTCACATTATTAGTGACATAAACAGAGACAAGTGAGACAACACTGACATAAACGTCAAATTTGAAATTTGTGTTCAAAATAAATATTTAAATCCGAGCAATAACCGAATTGTTTATCAAATATCTAAATATGCAAAATCCGAGCCATGCAGTAAATGAGAATGAAGAAAATAAAGATGTCTGCTATAAAGAGGTATTCAGTTTTTTTCAAGAAGTGGCAGAATTTACATGTAAGTAATCAATCTGTAAAAATACAAGATTTGTGGTAATAATATAAAGGATAAACGCAAATAGTATTCACCCAAAAATGAATTTTTAAACAACTCTATACTACTATCATTTATTTATACATTAAATATTGCTCTAGCACTTGTTATATATAACATGTTAACTAGTTACCAAGCCTATGCAATGTATTTCAGCTAGTGTCAACTCTGAATTAAATGATGTTAAAGTGGTATGTCAACAAGTTCAGAAACAATTAAATCAAACAACAGAATCTTCTGATGAAGATAAATTGAATTTAGGGAGTACTCATGCTAAGCTATTAGTTGATATCAAAAGAGCTGCAGATGGAGTCATTCCAATATTGGATGGAATTTCTGACCAAAGATTTTTTCAGGTAAATGAATATTTTAAGAGTTTTTAGTTTATAATGTAAGATATTGAATCTTGAAAATTTTCTATTGTGGTTGGTTTTTACCTACCTATCTTTAAAATAATAAACAGAAAATTATTTTTGCCATAATTCCTATAGAGGGATATAAACATCCAGTGCTTGGAAGATTATTTAGAGAAACTAGAATATACCAAAACCGATAATATGGAACTGAGAAAACTCTTTACTGCTTTCTCAGCAGGAATTAAACAAATATCTTGCAATACTAATTCTAGCCAAGCAGGTATTATATTTTCTTTATATTTATTAGTAATTAGCTATATGGATTTTATTATAACTCTAAATTGTATTTCATTCAAACAATCTATAGTCTACTACCTATGTAATAGCCTTTTAATTAAACAATGCTATTTAATAAATGTAACAGTATATATAGACATATTTATCATGTTCTTTTAGATAACACTCCAGAAGATATTGACTCATTGTTTGCATTCAGTGATTTCATTGAAGAGAATCCAAAAGTGGCAACCTCTTCTCCTTTACCTGATCATAATAACATGATCTAACGTACACATTTATGGATGACATTACATTTATATTATTTTTGTTATTGTTAAAAAGTTTGTAGTGTTCACAGTTTAGAGGAGGTGTTTTAGTTTTGTTACATTAGAAACTAAACATGCTAATAAAATATAATAACAGAAAAATGATATTCTTATTGGAACTTTAGTTCTTTATGCCAGGTTATGTTTGAGCGACCAGGGGTCGCGACGCAAAAGATCTGACCGTTACGCGTTACGTTACGCTGCGTTATGTTATATTACTTCGTTATGTGCCTTGCTTTTGCGTGCTTGTGCCTCCTTAGTCTCTCTCTCGTTTACGAAGCAGCGATTCATAATAATAAATATGCTCATACCCGGATTCGAACCCGGGCCGCCCGCGTGCAATGCGAGCATTCTAACCACTGAACCACCGATGCTATATTGATATTCTATGCAAAGCTGGTATTCGCAGTGCTAGTGATCTACTTGAATTTGTTCGGATAAATTTTTACTATTATTTCCATAATTTTTTTTTGCGCGATTAAGGGGTCTAGCTACTTTTCGAAATACAGGGTGTTGAAATTTTGAAAACTTAAATGTTTTAATTCGATAAATGGATTGATAAATTGATTTGACATTTGGCAGGTAGTTTTTAAATGTAAAAGGGCATATTTTGAAAGAAATTGTAGTTTGTGCAACTAGTGTGGATATGATGGCCATATCGCACGAGGACGAAGATGAAGCACGACGCCGTAGGCGAAGTACTCAATCTTTCAAGTGCGATATGGACAATCCACACGAGTCGAGCAGCATATTTTTTCTACGACCCACTTAGGAAAAAATCTAGAAAATAAAAATTTCTATAAACTGTAATATAACTTCAAATTAAAAATTTAACAATTCAATTTTATGTTTCCACTAATTTTGTGGTAAACGAATGTCCAATTTGTATAATGCTACGGTTTCCTTTTTCAAATATACGTTGCTGTTATAAGTAGATGTTGCCAGTCGGACTCCCTCATGGAGGGTACCGTACCATTATCTATAATAATGAATATTCTGCTAAATATTTCAAACGTCTACCTGTTGTCGTTATTAATATTAAGCAGAATGATTATTTAAAAATAAGATTAACAATAAGAAAAAATTCCTCGCGGGGAATCGAACCCGGGTCTACCGCGTGAGTGTCTGGTGTGCTTACTACTCAACCACCAAAGAATATGCAAATTGTTTATCTATAACGTCAGATGTATTACATAACTTTTTCTTAAAAGGAACTAAAGTTCCTACCGTGTGTCCCGCGACACGTTCTACCTTATTTCTCATATTGAATTTATTGAGATATGAAGTCTCTATATATACAGGTGGAGATGGTTTTTTGTAGCAGTATTTATTTGTCAGATCATAGACATTCAAATTAGATACATTATTGAAAGTTAGGTATTTTTTATAATGCGACTTAACGATGTATTTTCCAGTTAGTGTTTTTCTGCATATTATGTGTAGTGGAGGCTTGAGAGCTTCTATCATAAGGGGCTCTACTGGTGTAGAGCACATTGCACTCAGACTTAGCACAGCTATAACATGTGTAACCATAATCTACAATTGACCTGAAGTATGATCTATAAAACATCAAACATATTTGGGGATCT
Organism: Galerucella pusilla; assembly: GCA_910591695.1. NCBI lineage: Eukaryota > Metazoa > Arthropoda > Insecta > Coleoptera > Chrysomelidae > Galerucella > Galerucella pusilla. The sequence continues at coordinate 900,280 of CAJUYI010000002.1, read as the reverse complement.
GCTCCACACCATGTCCTAACGAATTTTAGGAAATTAACGCCCTTATTACATACATACAACCTGGATATACTAATAAAATATGGATTCTGGTTAGTCAAGGTATTAAAAAAATTGGTATTTTACTTGTAAAAAATATTTTATTAACAAGACTTGATTAGTCATTTTTATATATAATAATTAGCAGGTAAGTAAAAAACTCCAATACCAAAACATATATCACTATCATATTGTCAACAATGTTGATATTAACCATTTCCTGAAATATGGAAAGTTTCAAATTAAAACAGTGAGAAACATGTACTTCTCAAGATACACTTGCGCAATATTCTTCAGATCTTTTTATTGTCAAGAGATAAATAAATTCATTTTTTCTGTACTAAGTCCAAAATTTACTTACATTTGTAATTTCATCGGGTATAATTGGAACTCTTATATGAACTTGAATTACTAGCTTGTCTATGAGAACTAGATTTTGCACATTTACTGCTTGTTGTTTGGTTTGTACTACTTGCTAATTTCAGTTTTTTACTAGCTTCCTAAAACATGTAACATATTCAAACTGGTTGTTTAATGAACTGCATTTACACCTAGAAATGTACAGATGAGAGCAATGATCAACACTACCACTCTCCTGTGAAATCGTTTGAGGCAGTAGCAAATTTCAGTTGCATTTAGCAATGCTATGATTTTTCACGTTTATGATGCATTTTAGATGAGTATTAAAATTTTATAGTATACTAAACCTTTTTCCAATATTTTTAAATAAACATTCTTGTTTTTGTAATTTTCTCATGAATTCTATAGTAAAATAATGCTACATAATAACATGCAAATTAAATATATTAATTGAATGATTTTTGGTAGCTATATGTGTTTAACTCAATATTGCAACATTATTATGTCAACTAAAATCATACAATTTATATGAAAAGTACTTAATATTTTCCGGTTTATTACATCTACATGAGGCATATCCTAAAAAGTATAGAATAAAATAAATATTTTCAGGATAAGAATGAAACTTTGCAGATAAATAATGGAATAATGCAAACTGATTATACAAATGGTCCCTGGTTTCTGTAGGTATATAAAAAATAGGACAATAAACCTCTTACCTGCAAAGTTTCATCCATATATTTATTTCAATTTTAAAGATATTTGCTTGAGTCCATACTTTATCTTAGCTCTATAATAAAATCAATTTAGTTATGTGTAAGCAACTCAGTCAAATATTACCTTGCAGTTAAAGCAAACCCAGTTTTCAAAAGAATCTTCAGTAATTCCTGGCTGATGACATTCTTGATGATAAAGAGAGTGACAATCAGAACATTCCACTAATCTGTTTCTAGCTCCAACATCCATTCCACTAAAATTAAACTTTTATTTATTTTACAAACTAAAAGAATAGCTCTGAAATATTTCTAAAACTACCTACGATTACATAAATGCATTTATATTACTTAGACTTAGAATATATAAGAGGTATTGATAAAATGTTATGGTAAATATAAAATTGGTTTCACTTTCAACACTTACTTGCAAATAACACACATTAAATCTTCTTTCAATAAATCTAATTCAAGTTCATTATCAGAGTTTGAACCTTTACTTTCCTCAAATCCAGTATTAACGATAGACGTAAAATTATCTTCTCTTGCCGTTAAACAGGACTGGACAAATTCTGTATAATCTTTAACAATACCGTATTTATTTTTAATAGCTTCCTCTAAGACATACTGCATGGGCACTGGATCACCTCTTCCTAGTTTTGAACTAGCATGTAAATAGCCGATACATTTAACAAAATGAGAATCTATTTCATTTAAAGGAGTCATATCTTGAGATTTTTGTACTGTTTTGTTTTGCTAAGGTAAGTGAAAATAAAATAACTATCATAAGGCAGATGAAAAAGTATCTCAATAAAGAAGAAGAAGAAAAGAAGATAAGATGGGTAAGGTTAGGTTGATTTCGACTGACTTGTCAAGTTGACACTCTAGTGACTCTCGAGCACAGAGTACACTATCTAAGATGGTGTACTCTGTGGTCTAGAGTTCTCTTGATCTTTATAAAATAGTTTGTAGCTAGTCGTACAGATGGCATATACTGTTCCAAGTTCCAATGTCTGAAAACTGCTCGTCAGAATTTCGCGTACATACAGAACATGAAAATGTAAATAAAGTTTTTAGTTCATGTAAACAAAATACATGGTATTCAAACAAAGTAGCAAATACTTATTTTTAGCCGAATTTTGTACTAGACAAGATCATGAACTGATCAAGTAAATATTGCGTAATTTCACTTAGAAATAAATTTGGTAAAGTAAGTGGATTGAAAACAATTTTAAATTTTAGGTTATTGCTTTAGTTATGTATTGGAAGATAACTTGGAAAGAAAGGCTTTTTAGGTATTAGTATCGCTTTGCACTGTAACATTCTCCCGCAAACTGCAATGACTACTCTTAAGTATTGTAAAATACTTCAATACATTCAAGAGGAATGAAGCTTAAAGTACTAATGGTATGATTCAGACTTATTAGTATAGTATAAGTTTAGTATTAGTGCATAATAAGAAGGTATATACTTTATAGAGGGGCCTCAAACATCATTTGCTATGTATTCCAAACTTACATGCACAGCTTAATGTATTATTTTTAACAATCTACTAAGACATTACCAAAACAAGTTTAAATAATGCAAGTGCCCAATAAAATGGTATTTTTTTTATCATTCAGACATATTATTTAAAGAATTATAATATATGAGGTCCTTTAGACTAAATTGGTATTGGTTGTTGAATCTATTTGTATTCTTTTCATAATTGCATTTTAACTTTGTGTACTTCAGTGCAACAAAAGTATAGAGGTAATCTAATAAGTTCAAATAAGTTGAAAAACTAACATTTAATCTACTTACAAATTATCTGAACACGTTTGGTCAGTACAATTCAATAATTTGTTCTATTTACACAATCCCAATAATTTACAGGAGGAGTCTATCATTTGTGATGCAATATTGAATGGGGATGGATCACAGAAAATAGGACAAAGGGGGTCTAAGAAGGTATAATTTTGGGTTACATATATTTCTTTTTTACATCACCAACTCCCATTAATATAAATGCATATATTAACAGTTTTGTGCTAAATTATACAAAAATGACCATTTCCATTTTTAATTCCAGAATATTGTGGGAGTTTATGGGTTTTTGCAGAAGTTTATCTCAATTTTATGTCAATCTTTAAGTGGCAAATGTTTAAGTGGTGCCCAATGCATGGGTAGGTAGGTAGGAATGTAATATTAATCCAGTATAATTGTAAATCTGATATTTATTATTATTTGTTTTAATATAGTATTTTGTTACTTCTGTTGATTGGTTGCACATATATGATTTGGCTTAAAGGTATTTAACTAACATGTTTAATATGTCACATTGTTCATAGTTTAATATTGTTTACTAACATAACTAGTTATACTGATTGTTTCAACCCTTAATGAGTCATATTTATTTAAAAAAGAAAGTAATATTCTACCTTACGGACATAAAACCTCATGTAACTCTTGTTACTATTGAAGTTCTTGGGTTGTTTTTCTTCCATGTGGGACTGTATCAGAATTTGCATATTTGTTCTTGGTAAAATTGTTACAAGGCTTATATTTTGTTTTTGTTAGATTCATGCCAGCTGGTAGTAATGTGAATATTATTTAATTTAAAATGGTTAGATCCAGTTAGCTTAACGAATATTATGTAATTGCAAGGTCCAAAATGGGAGAACTATATTGCTGCAATAATTTGTAAAAAAAGGAAATGTTTTGGTGAATTTTCTTTATTCAGTTTAAGAACAAATATGATTATGGATGGCATCATTTCTTCGAAATGATAAATATTCAAGCATTTAGTTTATTCAATTTAACATCATAGTGGTCTTCGTGGTGACAAAAATGTTGGTGGTTTGTAGATTTTGGAGATATAAGTAACAATTATTTAACTTTACGTTTTGTAATAATTTATAGTTGTGTTACGTATTAACCAAGAAACTAGGTGTGTCCATTCCTTAACAGATTAAATCTAGTAAAGTCCTCAAATATCTGTTGGTAGGTTAACCATTTATTATACCAGCATTGACTTTTATATTATTGCATTTGATTTGAATAAATCCAGTAAAAATTGTTGTTTAAATCGTTGTATCTTGTTAGATTACCTATACGTGGAAGTTGATATGTGGTATATGCGAAAGAGTGTGTTGGCATTAGAGTAGTCTATTTGCCAGACTTTGTAAAATCTGTATATATGTAACTTGTATTTCAGTTAGAAATTCAAAGCAATTTTGTGTCAGGAGCCAATTAAAGTATTTTACTGGTAGTGTAAAATGATTTGTTGATGAAGTTTCTATTAATAAATCTGTTACATGTTGTACTTGGTGTATTTTAAATATAGATAAGTAGTTACCAAATGATTTTTTGGTATAGTCCCGGATATTTTACTCCCGATTTTGAACAAATAAGAAAGCTATTTATATAATTTGTAACTTTCTAGGTGATTTGAGTTACTGATATCTATATAGGTATACCTAGTCCTTAAAAAGTGACCATACCTGTTTAAAGTTTTTTATCAAAAGTAGGTATGTTGGATATGAAAGAATATCATACTTGAAGTGTAATTAGTAATACTTATCAGTATCATTAGTAAATGTCTTGGTGTTTTTTGAGTATTTTTCTAAAATTCTTAACTCAACGATTACTAGCTTTAAAATTGTCGCCCTGTACAACAAAAATACTTTATGGATAGTTAATCTGGTATATGTAAACACCAGCTGCAAAAGTTTTGTATCGGTATTTTATGACTGATTCTGATATCTGAGGCCCCTTTCTAGTTCATAATGTATTATGCATTGTTTGATTGTTGTTTACAAAATAAAATCCAAGTATTGGTTTCAATAATGCATTATTTTTAAGCATGTATACCAAGCAGTCTGTGATGTGGACATGTAATTTGATTATTTTAATATTTAATATTCAATTGGTACTATCTCGAAATGATCCGAAAAATGACCCTAGAAGTAATGGAGATTTAGCACTATGGATAGACGAAAAACAAGTCAAGATGTTCAGTGGTAGGTCAATTTCATTTTATGTTGTGTGTAAAATATTCTCTTCAAATTCTCAAATCATATCCCATCGTGAATATTATTTTTCAAAATAAAATTTAGAGATTATAATTTTCTTCAGGAATGTCGATGGAAATATATGCTATCGTAAACGGAAATGTACTACCATATATTTTGGATCCAAACTTTGAAAAATATCTTCCTGTTATTCCATCCGAAGTTAGTTACGTGAATTTTACTTGGAAAGCTGGAAATAAAAAATACTACTACAACTTCGACAGACTTCAATCTTATGACCAAAGCATTTTGGAGGCTCCTGTTATTTCTATTAAAACTAAAGGTAGAGTTCCAAGGCGTCCCAAAGAATTTAGCATTTTACTACCATGCCTCGGTAACAGTTCTGGTATTGCTAAATTTGGAATTGGACTACTTATTGAAAGCAGGAAAGGAAAACCTTTATATGGAACCCCTTTAAGATTGAAACTTAGAAAAGAGTGTGCCCAGCGAAGTAAGTTTTTTAATACATTTTAAAATTTGAGAAACAGGTTACAAAAGTTAAAAACGTTAAAATTAATTGAATGTGGAGAAGATTGATATATATTCTGAACATATTTTGAATGTTTCAGATCCCGATCCTGAATGTGATAAAAAATGTGCTAATCAAGGTAGATGTAACCATGAAAAAATTTGTCAGTGCCCTGATGGTTATATGGGACCTTATTGTCGTACTGCTTTATGTTACCCACAGTGTATGAATGGAGGAAATTGTACTTCTCCTGGAATTTGTAGCTGTCCTCCAGGATTTCAAGGAAGACATTGTGAAGGAGGTAGTACTTATATTTTTGTTGACATGTTGTCTGTAAAATATTCTGGTGATGCGATAAAAATAAATCATTTGTTGCTATTTTTGTATGCATTAAGATCCATGTATAATCTTGCTGACACCACCAGCGTGACGAACCATTTGATCATACCTAATTTTGAAAATCTAATTCTAGGTATTTGCAGTGAAAAATGTCTAAATGGTGGAAAATGTATTCAAAAAGATACTTGTGAATGCTCCAAGGGGTACTATGGTCCTCACTGTGAATACTGTAAGTATCCATTATTAGAACCTACCATAATGGTATGATATTATTTTTAGACTTAGATATTTAACTATTTGATCGTTAATTCTTTCATAATTGATTCGATTGCGTTTTCTATACTGTTTATACTATATTTAATAAATATAAAGCTTAATTCTTGTATATCATAATATATATATGATTGAATTTAATGTTTTGCCCTTTTTATGTTTATTTTATTTTTAACTGTGTTTCAAATACTATTCACTTATGTTCCTTGATTCTCTTAAATAAAAACATATCTTATAGCTCGCTGCATTATACCTTGTTTGAATGGTGGAAAATGTAAAGCTGTAAATAAATGTCGCTGTCCAAGAGGATTTCGTGGTGATCATTGTGAAATTGGAAGGGCAAAACCAGCTAGAAGTAATTGTCAGTTGGCCTGCAAACACGGTACTTGCGTAGATGATGCTTGTGCCTGTGATCCTGGTTGGTTTGGTAGGCTCTGTCATCAAAGTAAGTGTTCTTGACTTTAATGTAGGTAATGGGGAAACCATAATAAAATATAAGTTTCGCAAAACCAAAACATCCAGCATGAATTATGTTTAATTTCAATTTATTTTTTATTTCAGTGATCATGTGAAAGGAGACACGCCTATAGTGACTTTATGATTCTCCTAGACCCTCTGATTTTGTTCTATGTTTATATGTGACTCATTATGGCAGTAAGATGTATTAAATAGCTTGTTAATAAATGTTCTAATCGCATTACGATATAATATATGTTTTTATTTATAAAGTTTATAGCAAGCTTTAAATCCAAAGCAAGCCAAAATATTTTTTTATAATTTTTTAGAAATATTTATATTTTTGATTTTAGTGTGATATGACAAATGTACGTAATTTTCTGAAAAGTAACAATTTTGAATAAGTTTGAAAATAAATGTTTCAATAACTGCTGTTGTTTTTTTTACCTAACGATCTATTTTGGCAAAATATGGTAGTGAGGATGAATCTATATTATTTACTAAGTGAGATCCTGGCCGTCTTTTGGGGAATGAGGATAAACTCTCCTGATTCTACTTCAAATCGTGTTATGTTAATTAAAGTTTTATCTAAAATGTCATTTCGTTACACTGTGCATTAAAATCTGTAGTTTTGTTATTAAGAAGGTAGGAGATTCCTTAAATGAATTCAAAATTAAAATGTTCATTGGTTTCTCACCATCTACCGAGCATAGACAAATAATAGGAGGGATTCAATATAAGCAAGACAGGTAGGCAAACAACCAATTTGTTTAAACCCATATTTTAATTTATTCGCTACTATTGACGACACGAGACAAACTGCCCTGAATTTAATGCCAATCTATAAATAGGATGGAGGAAAACGCTATTCGTGTTATCTTTTTTCACTTGTCTATCAATGTATTCTCTTAAACTCCTTAGTCCGGATCTGGCGAGTTTGTCATATCCTTTTACAGCAGAGGTAATAAAACTTTCCCTTGGGGACATTGTATTTCTGCAGATATTGTTGCACCTGTCTATTTATTGGTGTAATACAAGCTAACAGAAAATTCCCTATGATCCAGAGGTAATAGAGGGGAAATGGTTGTTCCTCAAGAGAATTAAACTGAATATATATTAGGAATTGAATCCATCACAACTTCAGTATTTTAAGCTATTTCTTTGACCACAAATCCGGAGTGCTATTTGTGTTTTTTTTTCTTTATATATAGTTGATATATTGGCCACCATATAACATATACAGTATGCGAAAATTATTTCGAGTCCATTCAGTTTACACAAGTACGACAAGGAAAATATGAGAAAAACTGATGAAAGAGGGAGAAGAATAATTGTGGGCGTATCTAGTTCATCGAGAGCTGAATGGATGAACTAGATACGCCCACAATTATTCTTCTCTCTCTTTCAAGCAGTTTTTCTCATATTTTCCTTGTCGTTCTTGTGTAAACTGAATGGACTCGAAAGAGTTTTCGCATACTGTATAAGCTAAATCGAATTAACTGCAAGTAGCATGCGTCATCTTTTTAAAATTGATAAATATACATATATATATATGTAAATATTGAGGCAACATTCACTGATACCTAAAATATCTATTGTGTCCATTCTTTTACTAAGTTCCTATTAAATATATTATATAGTTCCATTAGTTCCTATTCCTTGGAAGACTTTTAGGATACCTGCAGGGCTCAATTTAGATAAGGTATTCCTCTTATATTATGCAGCCTCGCAGGTCCCAACAAAAAAATCAATTGGGAGATTCCAAAGGAGAATTTTAGTCATAAAGGTGGAGAAAACATGTAACTAGTTCAATAAACCTAAAAAAAAAATAGGTAGGACTTGTAGGAAAAAATATCAATGTCCAAATTGTACCTATGATACCAAAACACAAACATACAATATCAAAGAGTACTAAATATCTGTAAAAAATGTATATCTTTTTATCAAATTATATATGACATTATAAAACACGTGTATAAATAAACAAACATTAACTGAACGTAGTAGGTATATTAAACTATTGCAAAAATGATGGTGATAAAACACCTTTGAATTGCCGCGCTGTACGTATAAATAGGCGAAGGACATTTTGCCGCCCAGCGCTTGCGCACGTTGCATATTGTATTCTTTTACCGATGAAGGTGGGCCTTTACTAGTACGAGTAGATGATTGTCTGCAGTGAATTTACTGGTCGGTGAACGCAAAAATTGGTTATGTCTTAAAACACGTGCAATATAACCCTTTAATTAGAAAATGGTGTCGAGATTATATACTGTTTCATGTATTTGTGCAATTTTGATGTGGGTTTGTGTCAGTGCTTCCAGTGGAAATTCGGAATTTAACTTCGAACAGGGTACGTTATGCTATTGTTATATTTGGGGTTTTTTCGAACTTCAAAACCCTCTTTTAATAAATTAAGATATGTTATTATTGTGTTTTAAAACATATTGTCTTGATTATTCTGTCACTTCCATGAATTGATCATATTTTGGTGCATTTGCATTTGTTTACTTTTCACATAACATACTAGGGTACAATACATCTACCTACAACTTACAACGTCAAATCAGGTGATATACGAAATAATCACACCACTCTGCTGTTGCCGTCATTAGTTTAATTAAAATTTTGTGTATTATAAATAAATTCTACTTTTTACGATCATACAACTTAGTCTCAATTTACAATCGACGTAGCGATGTTTTTAATTGACCATTTACTTGTTATTAACTTACTACCAATTAAACCACATTAACTTCTTTGGAATATGTAGGAATTCGGTCCGGTTATTTGTTGTTTTTCAAACCTTCTAAAAAAATACTTTAATCATTAGCAAATTAGTGAGAAAATAATTGATTGCAAATACAACTAACAAAAAATGTTTTCCACAATATTGGGATATTATCTGATTAGGTATTTTTAAAAAAATAGCTGTTCAAATATAAAATAGTCCAATTATACAAATAAAGGATGCGGGATCCTTTGTAATGACCAACCTATGAGCAAATTTTTTTGTATGAAGAAAGTATGAATGGATTGGAAATGTGAATATTGTACAGAGTGTACCATAAATGATTACATTTATATAAATGTTACTTACTAATGTTATGTTACAAAAACACCTGTCACTAGATTTGCGATTAATCTATAATATTTTAATCTTTCAAGACTTTCTATACCTACCTAATTTTTTAAGGCAAATGTAGTACGAACCATAGCTTTGGTCTTTCAAATATGTGAGCTTTTTATCGAAAATAATTCCTAAAAATTTACGTCTTAAACCTGCTTTCAATTGTGGCTTAGTAACGAAGAAAGATGATTGTGTTTTCTGCTGAATTGGATAACTTTGAATTTGATTTGTAGAAACGAGATTTCTCAACATTAAAGCCGGTCTGCTTAAATATGGGCTTAATAGCTTAAATTACCTTTAGTTATCCTAACTTACAAGTAATGATTACAAATATTAGATAAATATTTTCATCACGTGTGATTAAATGTAATACGTATATGTTAATATTTGTTGGTAAATACCCACTTTCATTAAATCATTTCGTAATAAAATTGTTGTCAATTTTACAGCTTTCCGATTTTAAAAACACGAGTATTTATGAGAAATTGTTCTGCAATTTATCAACTTTACTACTATTATTTATATACTCACTTTTTATTTAGGACCCTTTTTTTTTCTCTGATTCCTAGTCTACTTTCACCCTGTTCCTCTTGCTAACAATTTTTTATTTTCTTATTTTTTATTTTCATTGATTTTTTCCATTATCTAGGTGCATACCATCTTAATTTCTTCTTTTTGTGAATTTTTTTTTGGAAAAAAATTATCAAAAAGGATATTGAATACACAAGGCTTAATTTCTTACTCTATCCAATATAGGTATTCTAAACTAGGATCTACAGGGTGCGGCAGATAAACGGTCAATTAGAGATATCTCGAGAACTAAAGGTATCTGAAATATGAAAATTGGCATGAAGGGGTTTTGAATAATGAGCTATTCAATGAAAATATTGCCGTAACAATTCTACTTCCGGTTATACCGGAAGTCGCACATAACTTTGTAATTTTTAATGGAAGACCCTGTATATTTTTAAATTTTAGGAATATTTACGTTATTCTGAAGATTTTTTGTTGATACTTCCCTATACCTATCTTGAACCGTTTTTGAGTTGTAATGTTTTTTATATGAAAATGACACTTTTTTACCATGTACATAAAATTCAATATCCTCTAATGTAATTTGAATAAAAGTTTAAATTTCCTAGGAACTATTTACCACATACCGCTTTATCGTTTACACTGTGAAGTTACCTTTTTTATAATACAGGGTGCTGTCAAAATTGGAATAAAAACGGAATCCACAATCTTCGCGTAATTCCTTTTTTTCAAATTGGACACCCTGTATGTGATTATTTATTTTAGAAGAATACGTTGTCCACTATCGATATGTATTACTATTCCCTATACCTATCTCCAGCAGTTTTCAAATAAATCAGCTTTATACATTTTTGTCAAAAAAAATTAATTTATCAAGTCGCCTATGGAATATTCTGACAAATGACACTTATTGTTAATGTTTAATAGTCACCTTGTTGTATACCGTTGTGTGAAAGGTATAATAATAGTTTGCCTCTAATTTTCTTAACAAAATAATAATGGCACATTTAGGATATACAAATGATGATTTTTTAAATTTAATTATGATTCACGGTGAGTATAACAGAATGATATCCAGAACTTGCAGTGTGTTTGCTGAGAGATATCCTGAAAAGCCTCGACCAAATCATAAAACTGTAAAACGTTTGCTACACAACTGTAGCAAGTTTGGTCCAGTTTGGTCAGTTTAAAAGTAAAAGAAATAATCTCAAGACCCATGTCGATAATGAGGATTTACAAATTGACATCCTGGGATATTTTGCAGCTCATCCAAATTCATCCTTAAGAGAGTCTATAAATGTTTGGAAGTTGATGGGCAACACTTTGAACATTTGTTGAATTAACAAGCTAGTACCTTATTATCTTTGATAGTATCTGTATAATTGTTCAATGTTTAACCGAGTGTTTAACTCAATAAATTAATACCACATAGCCTATAAGAAAATTAATTTTTTGTGACAAAAATGTATAAAGCTGATTTATTTGAAAACTGCAGGAGATAGGTATAGGGAATAGTAATACATATCGATAGTGGACAACGTATTCTTCTAAAATTAATAATCACATACAGGGTGACCCATTTGAAAAAAAGGAATTACGCGAAGATTTTGGATTCCGTTTTTATTCCAATTTTGACAGCACCCTGTATAATAAAAAAAGTAACTTCACAGTGTAAACGATAAAGCGGTAAGTGGTGAATAGTTCCTGAGAAATTTAAACTTTTATTCAAATCACATTAGAGGATATTGAATTTTATGTACATGGTAAAAAAGTGTAATTTTCATATAAAAAACATTACAACTCAAAAACGGTTCAAGATAGATATAGGGAAGTATTAACAAAAAATGTTCAGAATAACGTAAATATTCCTATAATTTAAAAATATACAGGGTCTTCCATTAAAAATTACAAAGTTATGTGCGACTTCCGGTATAACCGGAAGTAGAATGGTGACGGCAATATTTTCATTGAATAGCTCATTATTCAAAACCCCTTCATGCCAATTTTCATAATTCAGATACCTTTAGTTCTCGAGATATCTCTAATTGACCGTTTATCTGCCGCACCCTGTATATGAGATGTTTAATTTTTGTTATTGTATTCCTTTTGTAACGAAATATCTTGAAACATACGAAAATACCAAGCAGGTATAGATTGAGAGAAAAAATAAATTAGCGTCCATGGCCTAGGTATAATCACCTATTTTTCTAATAATCTTGTTTATGTCCATGTAATTTTAATACAAGTTGGTTAGCAGTAGTTGCAAGGCTACAAACATTATCATTATTGAATTTACCTCAACATTCTACATTTTTTAAAATTACTTTGAGGGATAACAATAATGTTATTTATCTTTAAAACACATTTGGAAATTACTTTGGGAATAACCAATTTCGTCGCGGTTAGATAACGAAAAACCAGCAAAAAATTAGAAATGGATATTTTTCAGACCTACGATAAAGCACCAAACTTTTCAACAGCAATATATAAAATTTAATTCAATCTTATTATAAACCGTAGCAGATAAAATTTGAAAGATAAAACAACGTTAATAGGAAGTATACTTTTGATTAGAAATAATTTTTTGTTTCAAAATTTTGGTACAACTGTATCTCGAACTGTATCGAACTCTAAGTCTGGATCATTATTTGATGTTTTTCTAATAAAAAGTATACTTGAATATCAATTAATTTTTATTGTGAGAAATTAGGATAAATGTGGGATGTTCTGTATGTATGTACAGCTGGCGGATTGTCACATGGCAAGAGCATACATTAACACGTGTTCGTTGCTCCTGCAATTGATTTTGGATAGACTATAAATATCTGGTTTTATTCCTCCATCGACGTGTGCTTTAGATTTATAATACAATAATACCCTGGAAAACTCGAGATGTATAGATTTTATACATGGAACGCAATTGGATCATAATAATTATGAATATATACATCTAAAAACGTCTCTCATCACATTCCAAACGCTCGCGGGTGACGCGAGAGCTACATTCATCTTTCTAACGTTCCTTTGATGTTGCTTGAAATATAATTTTTTGAATTAAACTTACAGGGATAGACTGTTTCGGTATAACTCAACATAACTTGGGTTGAAACTCGGGTTGAAATTAAACCCTCTCAATGCGGTAATCACCGAGGGGTAAACCACTGAGGAAAATAGTGTACAAATTAGAAAAAATACATCGAAAGTACAGAAAATACTCTAAAAATACTAGTATCATTAGAAAATACCTGGAAAATACAGAAAATTTCTGTTAGAACATTTCTTAATCGCATATTTTTTTATGAAAATATAGGTTTTCTTAAAAAAAATACTTGGACAATACCTGAAAAATAAAGAAAATAGCCAGGGGTTAACCACTGAGGAAAATAGTGTACAAATTAGAGAAAATACATTGATAGTACAGAAAATACTCTAAGAAATACTAGTATCATTAGAAAATACTCCTGAAAATACATGGAAAATACTGAAAATTTTTGTTAGAACATTTCTTAATCACATATTTTTTTATGAAAACAGAAATAGAGGTTTTCTTGAAAAAAATACTTGGACAATACCTGAAAAATACAAAAAATAGTGTGCAGATTTTTTATCAGTGGTTTACCCCTCGGTAATCACTTAATAATTAATTGTGAGTGCAAAGAACATTGCATGTGGTGGTAACTCTTCGATCTATTTTGACCCCAGATTAAATTATTATGATTAGTTAAAAGTTGAGTTTCCAAAAATTGCACCCATCTTTGGTTTGGCACGAATACTTATGATGGCAGTAAGACTGTAAATAAAAAAAAGACTACTTTTGTTCATATATTTGTGACGAAAATGTTACCTTGGAATGAAGATCTACTTACACTTCAAATTTATTATTGCGACAAAAGGAAATCCGTTTAAAAATATGTCCACATTATGCCGCTGTTTGCCAATTGAAAAGCCGGCCGATTCGATGTAGAGGCGACCGTGCCAATAAGCCAGCCGTGTGCCAATGAAAATCGCTGAAGTGTCGGTCTCCTTCAAGGAAATCCAATGGGAACAATGAGAGTAAGGACGTCAGACGTGCCAACCAATGGCCTCTTGCGGCTTTAATTGTGATTCAGATTGTTTGCCAGTTAGCACGTGCTTTCAAATGGAGTGGACGATCAGGAAAGTTATTAATTTGACAAGTCTATATCGGCAATATCGGGATCGTCCTGTTCTGGGAACATTGTGCGACTAAACTAAATGAATGCCAACACATAATATGTAGACGTTTTTACAGTCGCTGGTTTTGCTAATATGGCATAGTGTAGGTAGACGCACCTATAGTCATACATTCTATAAATCTATTCACTATTTTTATCATATCACCTGAGTACGGAAAACCGCTAGCTATGTTTACATTATTATGTTACTTATCTTCTTAGTATTCAATAAACGTCAAAATACTCATAATTCATAGAATGTTTGCCAGTGTAAAATATATTCTAAACATTCTTGGAAAGCAAGTACCTATATAGCGTGTTCCGAGGGTAAATGAACTAAGAATTATTTAACAGTAATATCAAAAAATACTGAAACAGCAAGATTTTTTATTTAAATTTAATATTATTTAAAAGAAAAATGTGTTATTCACGGTGAATAACCTGTCAGTGATAAACGTCAGCATCACCCTTTTTTTCAATTAAACACCCCTTTTTTCAATATGTGGATTTCTCTTGCTGAGCTGTATTCAACAAGACGTAATTTTGCCAGCATCTGCGATCCACACTGTAGATACAGTGCGGGGATTATCTAGGGATTTGGATGTTGGAAAGTCTTCGGTATAAGATATTTAAAAAAAAGGCTAAATACCATCCTTATTTAACGTAATTTGTTTCGATAAATCCCTTATAGTAGCATATGTTTTATAGTACCTCTGTTTATAAATTAAGAGTAATTTAAAATTCCAAAATATTGCACTAGATTGTCAGTAAACATACGTTAAAAGTGAAAATATTTATATTAAAATTGATAAGTAGTTTATGTTTTATTCAATACAGGGCGATTTGTAACAAACACCTAAACTTAATGATAACTGATGTTTAGGTTTAGACTGTTGTAATTAGTTGATAATAAATACAGCAATCTGTCACAGTATAAACATCAATTATCATTAAACCGAGTTTAGGAGTTTGATACAATGCGCCCACAGTGGAACCCCGGTAATGCGACACACCAAATGTTTTGCGGGGCAGTGTAGAACTATGCAATTTGTCGGATTATAGCGAATTGTGCTACCTAAGACCCCCTAAAGTTGTACAGATCCGCAATCGGTAAAATTTAGATACCAGAACTGAATATTATTTGACCACCCAAACATTTTAGATCAGTTATAGTCACTGGGTCAAAGCATCTGCCAAGAAAATCAAAACTAAGATTGTACAGTAAGTACTATATTGAAGCCTACGACATTGCATAGTTGTGAGACATGGGTTTTAAACAAAAAACAAAGAAAAAGTGTAATTAGATGGGAAAGGAAAATGTTAAGAAGAATTCTGGGAGGAAAAAAGTAGAAGGGGTGTATATGAGAAGGACTAACGAAGAATTATACAGTGATGGGCAAATGTGTGGAACCAAGTAAATATCTCTGGAATTAATAGAGGCATCAAAATGAAATTTGGAAGGTAGATACTACAGTAGATTGCCTATTTGTTTTCATATTTTTTAACAATTTTGAACTTCCGGTTTTACCGGAAGTAATGTCGATTTTAAAATTTGCAATGGAACACCCTGTATATTATTTTAGTTTCTGATGGAACATTTTATTACGAATACAAAAATATCGGGTTCGATTTTTTTTATTTCAATACCTACCGAAATTTCATCACAGATGGATTGGAAGAAGGGGTACTTATGCTTATGAATGGCCTTCACGAAGTCCCGACCTTAATCCACTAGACTTTTTTCTGTGGGATTATTCGAAGTCTAAGGTTCATGCTGATAGACCAAATAATTTGCAAGAATTAGCTTCAACAATAACTCAAGAGATCCAGAGAATTCCACCAGAAGAAATAGCTAATGTTACTAGAAAATTCACAAGCCGACTTGCAAATTGTCAAGAAGTAAACGGTGCTCAGTTTGAACATCTAATACATTTAGTTTAGCTAAGTTTCAATGTTTTGAAAATCACTTAGTTTCAGTTAATAATTATGATTATTTCTTCAATGGTTATTAGATTTTTCCTTTCCTTAGTTACTTTTCTGTTAATATCTCGGTAGGTATTGAAATGAAAAATATCGAACCCGATATTTTCGTATTCGTAATAAAATGTTTAATCAGAAACTAAAATAATATACAGGGTGTTCCATTGCAAATTTTAAAATCGACATTAGTTCCGGTAAAACCGGAAGTTCAAAATTGTTAAAAACTATAAAAACAAATAGGTAATCTACTGTAGTATACACATTCCAAATTTCGTTTTGATATCTCTAATAATTCCAGAGATATTTACTTGGTTCCACACATTTGCCCATCACTGTATAACATTTATCGTGAACCCAAAATAGATGCAACTATTACATCATGAAGACTTATGGTTAGGGTTAGGTTAGTGGTTAGGGCACATAGAAAGGATGGAAGGAGGAAGAATAGTGAATCAAATAGCATGGAGAGTTCCGGAAGGCAGGAAGAAAAGAGGCAAACCAAGGAAAAGATGGAGGGAAGTTGTACTAGAAGACCTGAAGGAAAAGAATGTGAACCGATGGAGAGAAAAGGCCAAAGATAGAAAAGTATGGGGAGGAATTACAAAGCTATGGGCCTAAAAGGCCTGTTAAAAGCTATATATATATATATATATATATATTATGAATTGTTCTAAAAACTTTTTAACTAGATGACTTAGCTTGTTATAGCTTACACATTATGTATTTTTCCGTATGCATTAAGCAGATATAATGTTAAATTGATGTATTTTAAAGTAATATTCACAAACTAATTTTCCTATAATTTTAATGGATTATTGATACGATAACTGTTACGATATTCTGTTACATAGTATTTTTACCTTTGCGACAGGATAAGACTTTGTTAGTTTTTGGTTCTGGTTCTTCGCAAAAGGACTGGAATATAGGAACTGAACATTTGACTTTTACTATTGTTGATTGTTGATTTTTTAACCCTGTAGCACTAGCTTCAGAGTGCAATGTGATGCAGATATGGTAAACATTTAAAAGGTATTTTATAATTTATTAACTGTATCTTATGATTCGAGTTCTAGACTATGATTTAACTAACTACTAATATATCGGTGTGCAATACTTACATGGAAATTTGTACCTATATTTCGTAATTCGGCTGAAAAATATACACTCAAAAAAATACTCACAACATCAATAAGTCTATCATACCTACTTTTTAAATTTCAAAATATTAAAAATTCTGGAAATTTTTAAGAATCCAATTTTAGCAAGTCATACAGGGACAAATACATATTCTGATACGTGAAATTTTATTCACCATTATTCGAATTACTAACTACTGCGATTTGTTATTCATCTTCAGAGAATATGTAAATCTTGCTAATTGTAAAAAAAAACAATATATTTGTTTATTACTTATGGCGTTTAAAATTATTCATTCATTAAGGCACAAATTCAAGGATTTAATCAACATGTAAATCAATCGACAATTCTAATTGTAAACAAAAATTGATTGTCTCAATTGAACATTTTAAACTACTGTGGCATTGGGAAAACATATTTTGTTTGTCGTTGGAAATTAACGCTCTTAGTTCCTGAGTACTACCAAGAATTATTTTTTTATCAAAACACTGTAACAGTTATGTTTTACAATAGAAGGTACATGACACTGCATCAGTGATGGGCAAACTGTACGTCGATCACAGATACCTACTTTAAACAATTTACTAAAGTTTATTCCAACAAGTACATAGAGCATTGGAATGCAATAATCCCCTAAATAACAAGGGTTTATCGACTATTACAGGTCACATATTTGGGAGATATAAATGTACAGTTTCGTCATTATGACCTACTTATATTAGTTATGGATCCAAAACAAACCATGGTACTGGGGCTGGAAAGAAACTTTCTCTTAGCCTTGGTCAATACACAATTGTGTTTCAAGCAAAGGCGATTGCCGGTATAGCAAAGATTACAGAATAAAAATATAAGATGTTTCACTCCAGGGCGGTTTGATTCAAGTTGCTGTCCCAAACGCACGCCGCTCTCATAAATTATGTTTACAACTCGCTTTTGTTGTCAATAACGAGACCGGTAGATACCACAGAAGTTCAGAAAGCTTATTTTATTTTAAGCTATACAGGGGTAATTAGAGAAATATATATTTAAATTAATAGGATTCTTTATCACAAAGCTTTATTTTTAAATGTTAATTATTTCGAAAAATGTTCGGGATATGAATTTGAAAAGGTAAGTAAAAAATAAACTTGAATTTTTAAAATGAATAAATTCAGTTTTTATCCAGCATCTTAGTAATTTTGTGATACTTATTGATTTTTTTTTCCATTTTGGGAGCCGTTCAGATGCCGGGAGCACTGC
>CAJUYI010000002.1:718094-880969 GCA_910591695.1 Galerucella pusilla | reverse complement strand
CTGAACCTCTTTTTGCGAGTTCATCAGCTTGTTTATTTCCAGAAATAATACTTATTGATAATCTAGCAGATATTTATCACAAATTAAATTAAATATACTCATTAGCCACCAGAATAATAGGGCCACTAAATCTTAAATTTTGATCTTTAAATAATGCGTATTTTTTGGATTGACAAGGTTAAAACAGTAAAAAGAGAAGCAGCTGCAGGATACCTTTATTAAAAATTTTTATAAAAGTTGTAAAATACTAGGTTTGGAGTTTGGTTTATGTGTTAAATTTAATCTATTGTTTTTCAAATCTTTCAATATACATTTGAGAGTAAAATATATACGGACTCTGGTATAGAGACTTGAATAATATTTGAAAGAAAATTGATTACATGAATGATGAAAAGAAAATTTAGTAAATTAGTTCAAAAGGAACTCATCAATTCCACTTTGGTTAGCTATAGAATTGAATTTTTGTGTTTTCTTGCTTAATGTACTTGTTTATATAATATCCTTATTATAAAAATGAATCCGTAATTTTGTATTAGCAAATATTACAAAATATTTAGTGTTTAAGCTTTGCTATTAAAGAGAAAAATACTAATATGACTTTTTGCTCATTTCAACAATTAATTAATAAATTTAAAAAAACTGGACACTGTACCCTGAGGAAGCATTTGCACAGGATGGGCAAAGTTAGGGTATCTATGTGTAGAAAATATGAACTCTACGATGAAACACCTAATCACATACTCTGCTTCTGTGAGAACCTACAAGGACTCAGACGGAAGCACTTTGGAGTGGAAATAACACAACCATCACCCTACTGAATATCCCTCCAGATAAGTTGGTGGCCTATATAGAATACACGAAGCTTCTGGAATGAAAGTAGGTAGATCACATGGGTAATGGCACAGATATTCAGTTCAAGTGACTGGGCTGTTGTGTTGAGACTAACCCAAACGTATAAATGAATGAATATGGTTTTAGTTCTGTTCTTCGGGGGTTGTACAGAAAGAAAATCGCATGTCGTTTAAACACGCCTTCTTCTAGTGCTTACTGTTTGCAAAACAGGAAAATGGACTATTTACAAAAAACAAAGCAGGTTTTAAGCGAACCTATGGAGAAACTAGGACGAAAAGTGAAGAAAACTAATGAATTTATAATGGTTTCTTAGTATATACTGACGGCGACTATCATAAAGAAATGAACGCATAAGTGTTTCAAAATTGATTTAAGTCGTTTTTGGAAAATATTACACAAGGATCTTCCATAGTTCTCGATGATTTCCAGCTACCATATTGTCCTAAAAGAAAAATTATCAACCTCCTCATGGAGAAAAGCTGAAATAATGGAATGGCTGTAGAAGCAATCTCGACGTATATCGACCAAGGCTAACATTATCTGTCTAGGTCTGTTTGTACCAGCCCCATGGGACTTTATATAAGCTCTGTAACAAATATTAACAGCTACGAAGAATAATAAAATATTTTTTCGATTCTAAATGATGTCGTGGAGTTCTATACACTTTCCGATCATCAATGATTGGAATAAGTAGTATGTGGGTGTAAACAATTAAGTCATTCGATTGTGATCAAGATGCCAGTCAAGGATATGTAACGTCTGTGTACTTGATTAACTTTTATCTGGTAAAATTCGTTAGAAAATATTTCAAGGAGATAGGAAAAGGAACAAATAAACTTGAGAATGTTGGAATATTATTGAATCCTGCCACTCAACGGTCCTATAAAGCTGGAAGTAGTGAAACAATTTAAGTTTCTTACAAATAACACTCATGTTATATTTCTTGTATATTATATTTATTATACAACTCATTAATATACTTTCGAACACTTATTGATCTTATCACTCGTAATATATACCGGACCAGATTAAAAATGCAGACAAGACAAGTTTAGGGTTCTGAAAAGTGAAGTGGTCATGTAGGAATTTGATTATTTTGAATGTTTAGTCTAGGTATGGACAACCGTGGGATTGAGAAGAGTAAATTCAGTGCCGTCCTCTCCGGCCTCCCTCTCGTTAAAAAATTGGTTGTTATTCCAATTCATTTATTTCCTATTATACTAAAATTATTATTTATTATACATTATTAGGCCTATAATAACTTTAAGAATAAACTTCATTGTTATTATTCTGTTAATTGCTCAAAAAGACAAACCACACAACATCGGAGAAGAGTTAATTTTGCCAGCAATAAAGGAAGTAATAACTACTGTGCTTCATAAACCGGCCGCAGATATTATCCGAAAAATTCCTTTGAGTAATAATTCTGTGCAAAGACGAATTAATTAAATGGCTGAAAACATTGAAGAATCATTGTGCAATCATTTATAGTCAATTCTCAATTCAGCTCGATGAATCCACTTTACCAACTAATGAAGCGTTGTTGCTATCTTACGTGAGGTTTATTAAAGATGAGAAAATACGTGAAGAACTATTGTTTGCCAGAAATTTGGAGACAGATACAAAAGGCGAAACCATATTCAATACATTGGAAAAGTTTTGTGAAGAGAAAGAGATTCCTTTGAAAAATATTATATCAGTTGCTACGGATGGCGCTCCGGCTATGACAGGGCGCCATAAAGGCTTCATAGCGTACTTGAAAAATAAAATTCCAGATGTCCTTGCTATACATTGCGTTATTCATAGACAACATTTGGTTGCTAGAAACTTAAGTGAACGACTATTTCAATATCTGCAATATGTCATCAAAGCAGTCAATAAAATCCGTAGCAGCTCTTTGAATGATAGATTATTTCATCAGCTTTGTGTTACTAATGACGAAGATTTCAACCGTTTGTTGCTTCATACTGAAGTTCGTTGACTGTCAAGAGGCAATTGTCAGATTCGATTTTACAACCTGTTTGACTCTGTGATAGAGTTCTTGGAAACTAAAGATACAGAACTGCGCAACAAGCTCATAACATCAAAGAATGATATAGCTTACATGACAGACCTGTATAAATTGTTCAACGACATGAACCTCCAACTGCAAGGCGATGAACTAAATTTAATTAAAACAAAAAATCTCGTTGCTGCTTTCGCAGCCAAACTGCTTCTGCACAAAAAGAATATGGGCAGACGTGAGTTTCACAATTTTCCGAATTTATCAGTATCCTGCAGTAACGACGACTTGTTTGCCTACTGCCAACATTTGGAAAACCTCCACATTGACTTCACCGAACGATACCAGGACATTTTAAACTTGGAAATACCAGACTGGGTGTTGGATTCGTTTTCAAATGTCAACACAGCAATGTCATCTCAGCTGGAAGAAGAACTTATAGAATTGACAACAAACGAAGAAATAAAAATCAAGTTCAAAAATGGATATCAAGAATTTTGGCTACAAAAACCGATCCCGCAATTGTACCCTGTATTGTGGTCAATTGTTCAACGATTTTTGATAGCATTCCCATCTTCATATTTGTGTGAACGTGGATTTAGTGCTGTGGCAACGCTGCTTACTAAAAAGAGAAATCGTTTGCGTGGCGACTTGCAACTGTTTTTGAGTAAATTGGAACCTGATATCAACAAACTTATTGAACAGCAGCAGATTCAACCTTCACATTAGTTTTTATATAAGAATTGATTATGTTTGTTTTATTTTCAATATAAGATACTCTGTCCGAATACTATAAAGTTGCGTTTCAATAATCAGTTATAAGTACTTAGCGGTTTTTAAGTATGTTTAAAAAGGGGTGCGTTAAAAAATAATTTATTCTTAAAGTGGGCAGTAGACAAAAAAAGGTTGGGAACCTCTCTAATAGATTAATATGAGAATACGTAGCCCGTTTTTGTAACCAATTCTTCACCCATTTCGACCGAGGTTTTCGTAATAATACATTTTTCCTTAATAACTACACACGCCACTGCCATTAACATAAGATCTTTTTTCGACGTCATGTCACGCTTGTCACACATCCTCACTCAACAAGCAAAAGTGTCTGTGTGTGGGAAATATGAAAGTACACGTTTACTTTGTACTTTACAGCCAACATGCAGATTTCTTCCTTCCTAGTGAGTGGGCCCCTTCAGATTCAGACGGCCTGCACAAGAAAGCTTTTAACACGATTTGCAGCTTGCATGGATTCTGCAGGAAATAATTTTGAACACTTGCTGTAACTTTTGTTCGATTTTTGAATTGCATCAGAGGTATTTTAGTTGAAATTTATACTTCCTGAAATATTGATGCTTTTGTTATTATTAATTGAAAAAAATACCAAGTATGTGCTATCGTTGTATTCCAAATAGAACGACATACGCAATTTTCAATGACAATATACAGGGGGTGCCATTTGAAAATAAAAAGTGAGGGGTAGCTTCGTAGCTACCATAGGGCTGTCAAATGTAAAATCTTTAATGCCATCCAATGTCTTTTATCTTGTCAAATGAGCGAGATATTGCCTGTATACGATAACTTGGGACACCCGGTATATGCGAAATTTATATCTAAAGATTTTCTCTTCCCATGCTAAAAACGTGTGTGTAAAAATCATCCGATATTATTTAACTGCGTGGTCACGGATATGACGAATGAAATATAATATATTTTCTTATTGATAAACGGTTTCGATGTGGTTTCATGACTTGATAATTGTGGAGCGATAAAATTCCAATTTCACTATTTTTCACCTTTCGCTCATATGTATGGTATAAATGCAAAATCAACGTACCGTAACCTTTGTGATTTTTGACATAAACAATATTTTTGCTGCTCTAATAATCACTTTTTATTTGATAGGATTTGTTATGTTATTGAGTTATATTAATGTACAGAAAATAATTCATTGTAAACGATTTTGGTGTAGGCAACCAAACATACAACCATATTGGAAATATTGAGAAGTTGTTTTGTGTAATGCCGACTTCACTCATTAAATCGGTTATAGTAAAATCATGCAATTGTGCTGTATAATAATGATCGAAGATCTGTCTAAAATAATATTTAAATCATTTTACTGCATAAATAATATCAATGATAAATCGATTCACGATAATAACACTCCAAAATAAATGTTTTTTCATTATTATTGTGTATTTTTGTTTCGAAAATTTTATGTTGAATGTTTTTTTGGAGAAAAAAGAATACGTAGTTAAAGGAATAACAAACTGTGTTGAGCGAATTCTGCGGTACTTTCAGCTCTTATATTCTGTATGTAACATAGAAACTATTTAAAAAAAAATCCTATTCTTAGACTAGAATGTTTTGAAATTTTAAATTATACAGACACGACACAAACAATAATGTGTCATCAAACACGTCAGAAGGTGTGTCGGCACGCCACTTATTCCTATTGGCTGTTGGATTATACTAATATATTGGAAACATTGTTGTGTTCGTTTTTATTTTTATTGAGTTGTAATTAGTTTTTTTTATTGCGTGAAGTATTTATTTCCTTGGTTATTTGTGTTGCATGTTCAAGTTACTATTACAGAAAATAATGATTTAATAATCTACATGTTCATTCATAAATTTAAAATCAAATTCCGATACATTCACACACCTATAATGTAAGTCTCTGGTCTCACATTAATTTGGTACCTATACTATGGCAGAATCATCAATCAATGATTGTAAAAATTTCATATTTTGGCAGTGGTTTTAGTGACCGTAGTTTTAAAATAATAGTTGAAAGTGAAATTTAGCTTAGCTGCTTTTTGTTCATGCCGTTACTCATAATTATCTTACACAAAATGGAAGAGGGTTTAGGATACTTTTATTTGTGTTTTTTGGTAACGCAAAAGCACATTTTCCGCCATATTATAAATCCAGATTACAATAATTCCATTTGCTGACTTCATTTAATTTAGAAAATTCATCAGTCCAACAATATCTAAATTCTACAAATTTTAATGGAGTGTTTCAATTAAAGTAATTAAACGCAGTATTTTTATCAGAAAAGAGAGTTCGTACCGTGAAAGTTTTAATTTAAAATTGGTAGGAAAACCTCTGCAAAGATCTGGAAAATTAAATTGTTCAATTACACTAGATTAGTTCTATTCCAGCGTTGCTCGTTAAAGAGCGTAAGATAAAACCGGAAGTTTTAAAAAGTGCATTCTCGAACTCTTTTGCTTGGAATGAAATTCCATCACGGTTGAGAACTATGGTTTTTAGATTTATACATCACGATAAAGTTGAGACTTCTTGACAGACTACAAAAAAGTAGTTTTTCAATATTTTTATTCCTTAAATAATTAAATAAATTCAACATTTCAGCTTGGGACCTTCAAGGAAACATACACTTGTATCCTTTCATCAAACAAACTTGCCACTGCCTATTACATCTTCAGACAGTTTTATCAGTTGATGATCGATGTATAGAAAACTTTGCGTCTGTCCATGTTCATGTTTATTGTGAACTAAAACATTTTACAGTGAATGTTTCAACCACTGGCGGATCTAGGGAGTAATTTAGGGGGGGGGCATGAGTTAATGGAAATTTGTAACCAAAGTAATAAAACCCATAGAAATGAATTATATATAAATATATATTTTCTTTATTTGAAACAACTGAAACCAGTGAACAATAATATAAATAAGATTGAACAAAATATGGCGAAACAAGCAAAAACAAAATTCCACAATTCTAATAAATAATACACTCTCAAAATAAAACAACTGGAACAAAAATTTGATAAAATTATTGTTCAGAAAGATATGTCTTTGGTCACTGTTTGAAAATATACTGAAAACAACTGAAACTAGTGAACAATAACATAAATATCCAGACTCTGGTTGTTGAACCAATATCAAGGGGGGGGGGGGGGGCATGGCCCCCATGCCCCCCCCTCAGATCCGCCAGTGGTTTCAACCCTTTACTTTGTGGACTCTGCCCAGTCATTTGTAATAACACTTTCTATACTGATTACTCAATGTTCTTGAATAATTTGAAAACAATTAACATTGAATTAATTATATGTTCAGTTACATACATCAATTAAGTTGATTGATGAGAATCCACCTTACTTAAGTGAGTATTATTCAATAAATAGACTGTAGACTCTTCTTTTTAATGCTTGCAAATGCCATTTTTTAATACATAGGCTGTTAAAGTTGGTCTAATATCAATTGTAAAAACTAAAACACGTGTACAGTCTAGAGATTTATTATATGTAAATGTATTCAAAATAATGTAAAATATTTGTTATTTTCTTTTGAAATATCAGGACACATTTCTTATTTTAATTAATTAGTTTAGTTAAATGATTTTTCATTAGACGTTAGATTATTACACGTGGAAATTGTATTTTAGCACATTCTTCATTATGGACTAGTTACATTATGTCAGTTAGTTTTATAAGAAATTTATTTATGTGGTAGCGAATTAAATTTGAGAACAATTCAAACATTCAACTTCAGTTTATTTCTGTAATCATTGTTAACTTTAAAAAATACTCTGTTCTAGAAGACTTGGAAACTAGCCTAAATTCAAATGGGTCATTCTATTTAAAAAAATGTTTATCTAGAAATATGGGACATTTGTAAATAAAAATAATCAAAAACTGTAATTACCGATAATCACTTTGAAAAATGTTTCCAAGGCCGCTGCAGGCGTTTTCGACTAGACACGGAAATTTTGAAAAATGCCAAGTAAAAGTAGTATCAGCAATATTGTGTGGCAATATTCCAAAAATTCTACCATATATCATTCACCTGCCTCATTTTTATCATCTCCATCTGAGATATGTGCAATAATATGCTCAACTTTTTATTTGCTTTTCCTTATTAAAGCAGTGGCGTAGCTAGGTAACCAAAGGTCCTGCGCCATAAAATAAACTAGGGTCCCAACTAAACTAGTTAAAATCGTTTGTTCAATATTCGTCGTGTTCAATAACTTGGAAGTGGTGGGGGAGAGGTTAATTAAAATCTGCGAAGAAATGTAATAAGGCAGCCTATTTTTAATTTTTGTTTTTTAATATAAATAAAATTTATTTAATAAGTTGAGCTTAATGTTTTGGAGAACTGTATTAAACATCAGGTAGCCATCACACCAAATGTAACTTCTGTCATTCTGACGATGATAATATGTCAATATCGAACAGCAACCGGGAATTTTTATTAATTTAAATGCAGCACAGGTTTGTTGGATTTTTGTCACTACTTTGGAAGTGTAAAGAAGGATGTTTACCACTGCTGTTTGAAAAAACCGTTTCAATTGATATACCGATTACTTTTTTGTTATATGTAGTATCTAAATGTGGTCTGACTAAACGTAAAAATAAACAAAACTAATATTTGTTTCAGAAGATGTGGATGCATCATGTTCCTTGAAGCAGTTTCAGTGTGCAGACAAAAAATGTATACCAATATTTTTTTTGTGTGATGATGAGAGAGATTGTGATGATGGATCTGATGAAGATCCCAAAGAATGTATGAGTAAGTATATATAACTAATATTTTATAATGAATTTAATATTTGGGTTGTTACAATATAATGCTTATAACTATAGACATCTTATAATTTACCAGGATAAAAGAAATATTATAATTTCTAGTAAAAAGGTGTATGCGAGTTACAGTATACAGATTGCGAAAAGTCTAATCGAGCCATGCCATTTACACAAATGTGCGACAAGGAAAATATGAGAAAACACTTGAAAGAGAAAGAAGAATAATAAAATTATGCTCAGTCAGCTGTTGCCATATGTTTTTATCTGTAAAAGTTATTCCCAATTTTTGTCGGCAACAATGTTAAATACCAATAATTGTTAAATCGAAAGCAGTGTATAGATTTTATTTATAGCAGATTGTAATGTCTCCATTCATTTTCTTGAACTATATTATTTTATTCTTATCTGTGTTGATCTCACTTATATTTCAAAAGTCAATAATATTACCAATCTCGAATTTCTCCCAATAAATACGGCGTTATCCCATTATTAAAAGTTGAATGCAAAATAAGATAATTATTCCTTAGAAAGTACCAAACTTTTTAAACTGGCAACCCTGCTTTCATATCAGATTGGTAGCTGGAACTGAAAACCATTCTAGAGGGAGAAAAAAATTGTCAAGAGCAAGACTTGTTTCCCGCTCATTTGTAAAACTGGGTAAATTATCCCTCATGATATAGCCCAAAAAAGGAAGAAGAAGAAGGAAATGAAAACCTGCCCAACGCTGACTGTGAACAATTATTCTTCTCTCTCTTTCAAGTAGTTTTGCTCATATTTTCCTTGTCCTACTTGTGTAAATCGTATGGCTCGAATAGATTTTTCGCGATCTGTATGTGCAATGAAAGAAATTATAATACTAGATTTATTAATAGTGGGGCGAAGCATATCCTGTTATACAAAGTGCTATAACTCAACTGTAGATTCGTTCAATATCATGTCAAATATGTATCTTACAGGGATCTACAGGTACACAAAAACGCTTATTTTTTTACTGTTATTAGGCAAAAACAAACAATTATAACAGTAGTTGTATTTTCGTCACTCAGAATTTTTACCATGAAAGTTTTTTCTTTGATACTGAATAGATGTTAAAATGTATTGTGTCAGTTCAAATGTTATCTAATAGGAACGCTCATAAAGCGGATATATTGTTAATTATTCTCAAATCTAGTTTTGTTTTTGTGATGCGATCATGCAGTATCGGTGTTATTTAATTATGGAATTACTAGCTATAGCTGAATTTATTTTATTGGTAAATATTAACTTTGCTGATTGCGTTGAATCATTAACTGAAGAAGGTTAGTCTTTAGTCTATTATATTATTGGTTATACATACATTTCAAATATTTTCTTTCATTTCATTAAATTTAGTATAATTATACATACACATCCACTAAAATATTTTGAGAACTATGATTTAAATTCAACAGTTGTATTAATTTTTGAGATGGCATTTAGTGAAACAAAAAAACTACCAAAAATAGGATTAACAGACCCAGTGAACTGGTATTTTTAACTGTCCAATATTATATTAAAAAACAGTTTAGATGTTACAGGAATTGATTCAAAATTTTTTTTTCCTTCCCTTTAAATATATCCAGAGATTTTTCATTTATTTTTTTAAATTATAATATTCATCTATACCTAAGTAGAAGCAAAACCGGTTTCAGAATCATAGAATTTTCAGAAAATAATTTCCAATTTATGTATATTGGGGTGACACTAAAATATCTATTGTCCCCCCTTACTTCCACTTACTTCCTGAAGAAAGTCTCAGATTCTAGTAGCTACTTTACTCCTATTTCCCGTAGGAATTTTAGGATATCTTGCAGGCTTTAGCTTGGGTAAATATCCCTCTTCTATCCGGAAATCTTCTAGGTGTTCCCTAGGATTCTGACGTGCAATTCGCAAGTTTGTGGATGGATATTTCTTCTTCTTCCACCATTTTGAGCTTTTTCAGATTACCAATCAGGGACAATGTACCGTAAGGATCCCTGTTAAAACTATTTGCAGTTTTACTTTGACTTTTACATTAATTTTAACTCAACGGTTTGTAGTCACGCAGAAGAATAATTGATAGTCTAAGCCCTACAAGATCTTTCCGATAATCAGATCTTCTTTTCTTCGGCATCTGGTGAGCTTTCTTCATCACCAGATGTGTCATCCAGCTCAATGACAAATGAAAGAACAGGAAATAGCTATTTGTGTATCAAGAGCAGAAAGTAGTACTTTGGCAGTCGAAACAGACAATCTGTCGAGTCTACCAAAGGACTTTCTGCTTGAAATACACACAATATTCTTTCTACGATCACACCAAAATAAAATTAATTGCTATTGTTTGTACTTAGCAGTTTCCAGATTGTAGTTTCGTGTGCCTGTGTACGTAGGCAACACTTATTACATTAATGTCAGATATTTTTTAGATTTCCCTATTTCTCATTAAATTATTACGGAAAATACTGTTGGATGCTTCAACATATTAGAAAATCAACTAAAATATTTATTTATTCTACAGTTTATATTAAAATAACTACTGGCTCTCTTTTATCTATAAATAAAATTAGGTGTGCGCCAAAGTTACTTTCTGCTTAAGAGCGCCAATAATGTCAAATTATGACAGCTCGCAGAAAACATCAACTTTGCAGTTGATTTTCAAGGCACAAAAGATGACTTTCGATTGTGGTCGTAGAAAAATGCTGTTTCTTTGAAATTAGATAAAATATCTAGTCACATTTTTTAAACTTTTTCCTTCTAGTTTATAGTATACAAAGATTACGAAATACCAGAAATTATAAATGTTCATATCAATAACAAAAAGTGACAACAAATAGGATTTCAATTGTTGATAGACAAATTTCAAAAATAAACTTGTAGGCCATGGTCGTTTAATCTGTCTCTGTTATTATTGTCGTCTTCGTTTTTCTAATAAATAACGAGGAAGTCTTATGTTGGGTCAATTTTTTTATTAAACATGTGAAGGATGCTCGTTTATATAGATTAAATTGTTTATGTTATACATCAATCTAGAAATTAATTTAATTATTGTTTATATAAACATGGGATTTGTTGATTAACTCGATCAATATTACGTCTAATTAATTTGGTTATGATATTTTACAATTAAAGCAACAATCGCAATAAAGTAGGATATAAACTATGTCATATCAGATGTGAATAATACGTAATTATTGTATTATTGCTTCAAGGATTCCACAATATCTACCAATAATTTATTGCCTTTATTTAGTGCAAAATAAACAAAAATCGTATAACTACAGTGGCAGCCAAAAGGCAGAGTTCAAATATCTACAGAGTACCCAACAAGTCAGATAAGAGGTTCGTTCCCAACGATTATACACCCTACAGGATTGCTTATTTCCATTCAACTCTGTGTTCGCCTCGCTCAAGTCGGACGAATACGTCATCACTGGACCTAACCTTTTTAATTTTATAGTTTATCGTTTGTTTACAAAGTGTGTTTTGACGATATTTTATCCGTTTTTTCAATTTTGAAGGTGTTGTTTATTAGTAATTGTCAATCAAGAAAGTGTATAAATACGAAGCACATTATTTCAGTGTAAATACAAAATTTTTGGATTCGCGTTTCAATTTATACATTTCCCCATGCAAGCAAAAATTAAAATTAATTTGAAACTAAAACAGAGCAGAGAACTATGTAATGTATATGATCATGCAAAAAAATAAGAAATTAAGATATAAGCTAAAACTAAAAAGAATGCCTTAGCTTCTCAGTTTCTGGCATAAACATCTACATTACATGGTTTTATAAGTTCTTAGTTTTAGTTTTAAAGTAATGTAACTTTTAATTTTTGCTTGCATGAATCCACCTTTGTAAACTTCGAACAAGTATTAGGATTATTTATAACAACTATCAATCCCAGAGAAAAAAATGTTTGAAGAGAAAATGTGTGAGTACCACAAGAGATGATGGAGGTTTTAAAAAATTGTTTATTAATAAATTTTTTATTAGTGCATAAGGCGTCTATTTTATTTTCCCCATAAGAAAAAAAATATATAATTCTGAGTTCACCCATCAATTAACCCATAAGCACATCTCGTAGATTTGCTTCTGTTTCTGTGCAAAATAAATTATAAGCAAGTTTCTTCAATTCGAAGTTATTGTTTCAAACGTCTATTTATATTTTATAACTACTTATACTACTAAATATAACTTTTTAAAATAACATATCACCAAAAAAAATTAATTTATTATTATTTTTTGCAAATAAACTAGAACAAAGTGGAAAATATTAACGATTGCAGTATATTTTAAATCGGTCGAGGTCCACTGGTGACGTAAGCACCGACGAAAGATTCAAGCGAATAAGCAATCCTGGTAGGGTTTATAATCGTTGGTTCGTTCCAACCTACGATAAAACACCGTTCTGGAACCGCTTTGGAATCGTTATGAATTGTTTTATACGCAGACGCCAACTTTGCACCGTCCCAGAACTGATAGAGGCTGGAACGGTTTTAGGCGTACTTTATTATCGTTTAGCGACCGTTTTGTTTATGTAATAGTAACGAACAACAGAGAAACTAAAGTATTGATATATTTGTATAGCAATTATTCAAAAAAGTGGGTACGTTCGAAATAAAAAATCAAAAGATTTTTTTCATTTTTGGTTGGTGTAAAAGAAACTCCCTCATCTTCACTGGTTTCTTCAAATAAAAAATCGCTATCTCCTTCGTCATCCATAGGTATTTCCTGAGTCACAAATATTTAATTTAAGCTCATATTAATTTTTAAGTGAGGTTATTACTATTTTTATAATGTTTTACCTCTTCAGTAATTTGGTTAATACTTAATTTTTGATTTCCTATCACAATAGTTGAGTTACGAACAAACACTTCATTTACGTTAATCTATAAAACAACAATCTATGAAAACAACTGACAAAATACTTACAACAGCGCATGTCAGTCCTCACAGTTCCTTCTTTCGATAGAGTATCGAAATTACCGTTCCGTTGCGGCTCTAGAACGATCACCAAACGGTTGGAACGCAAATAGAACCGTAATATTACGGTCACGAATAGCTTGGAACGGCATTAACTGTATGCACTTGCGCAGTGCCATTCTAGAATTGTTCTTTGCGAGGTTGGAACGAACCTAAAATAATTTCCTCTTTTAAGACTGTTTTAATCTAGGTATACATTTTCAAGATTGTGATTTAAATTTTAACATATTATATTAAGAGTTTTCCGTTAATTTCTTAAAGCTCATTACGCATTCATAATATTAAAATGTAATTAGCAGATTGTCTAGTTTTTAATCTTGCGTTAATAGTACGGGTTTTTAATGATTTGTTCATCTTCTGTACGTTCCTTGTGCAATATTCAATAGTTGGAATGTTTTTTTATGGAAATTAAACCACAAAGTTTTTTGGAATTTGTTTATTTTCTACGTTTCGGTAGCGTTATTACATACACACCAATAAAAACATTTTGAACTTCAAGACTGCAAAAAATTGTTATACTACAGATACTAGATTTAATTAACCTGTTAATAAGGTAATAGTTAGTGTAATATTTCACGAAAATACGAGACAAATCTAAATTACCGTTAAAAGTTATGATCAAAAGAATTACGAGTCAAAACTCCCCCTGTATATTAAAAATATGGGAGCAGGAACTTTTTAATTGATATTTGACATTCCCCATACGCGTAGGGATACAGTACATTTCCTCATGACTCACCCTGTATTGATAATGCTTTTCTGGTAACATAAATATTGATAACGCCAAAATAAAAGATAAATCTTGATGCATAATTGCTGTTTTTTATTTGTCTATACTTTTTTTTGGTTGTGAGCGTTGTTGTTGGTGACATGTACGAAATTTTCCAATTAGTAATTTTTAAAAAATTTTCGTATTAGTAATTTGTAGGAAATTTTCGTATCAGTAATTTGTAGAAAATTTTCGTATTAGTAATTTGTAGGAAAAAATGTTTGGAAAAATGTCACGACAAGTTTCAAAATAACAAATATCAAAAAATCACGATATCGCTCATCACCACTGGTGACTTGGCGATACAGAATGTCGCAGTTTCTGCTTCTGCTCGAGAATTCTAGAGAAATTTGTGAGCGAGTCGGGAAAAAACTAGACTTAGATCCATAAATCAATTCCGTGCGCTAGGCAACCAAAAAAACAGGTTTCATTCTTCATTATTTTGCGAGTTACTATTTTAGTTTTAATTGACATACTATGCTCAAGAAAGTTAATTATGATTTTGTTTAATAGGAATACCACAGTATAAAAACGAACCAGTAGTATAACTCTTATAAATTTCATTCATATGTTGCCAGAGCTTTTGATGACCTTGAACGGATCGCTTTACGATTCATTTTACCATAGGCGGTAGGTGGCATAAGTTTTAAAATACCTAACTTGAACGTGTTAAATGTTTTTTCTTAAATATTGTAGAACAGTACACTGATGAGTGAATAAAACAATAGACTTATACCAAATATTTATTGGTTTTTCCATATTACAATTTTCATTTTGTTATGATTTTTAAAATTTTTATTGACAAATTTTAATGTGTAATATGTACCCTGAAGAAAAGTTTCATTAAATATTTTAATGGAAAATCTACACAAGGATGTACAAACTCTGTTGTTTGACTAATATTTATGAGTGATTCAACAATATTATCTTCCGTAGCAACTTTCTCAAAAGTCATTTGGAATAATGTTTCTAATAATGAGATGTATTGTACAAAATTTTCATGCGGCATATTCTAGTTTCCAAAAGTATCCTTATTCGTATAAAGACGAATTGTCTAAATTCTGATACGCTTGTGAATACGTCTCACATACGCTGCATGTATGAATTTCCGAACATGTTTCAATTAAATAACCACAAAAGTAGCGAACAAAATTCTTTTCCAATACATCATTTGTCTGAAAGTCTTTAGGCATTGCAGTATTTGATGAACGGAATATTTTTAGAACAGCCTTTTTTAAAAGAAGTTTTCTTTTATGAGCTTGCATAATCATGTCTGGTTAAAAATGAGCACCACATAAGCGATGACTACTATTGTATAGAGTTTATAGTTTTGGCATCAAGTCAGGCCTATCGCATGCTTCGAGCAAAACTTTAGCTTTGAAACAAAAACAACAAATTAAATCAATGCATGAAATTAAGGCTCATAAATGTAATATGAAGATCAAATAATAAAGTATTATACTAACAGTTTCTCACCTTTCTAAATCCTTTGGAAAAAGGTATAATTTTCCATCACAATTATAATATTTATTGTTACATCCACGAACTACACACACAATACTGTTTTCTTCTTTTTAATGGTATCCATTGCAAAAAAATCGTCCCCTTAGAGCAGAACTATTCCATGTCACAAATTTTAAATTTTACAGGAGAGGTTTTTTTTGTTTTCCAGTCAATCTAATAAAATATTTTGTGTCCTAATATTGTGATGAATTACTTTGATTTCTCTTCTTTTTCATCAATTCAGTTCATATTTGCCAAAGATGCGTATAAAAAGAAAAATTGGACATAGCATACTTATAGGTAAAGTCGCCTATTTCATGTCCAAACATAAAATATTTTCCGTGTTTTTTTTGGACATGGAATAAGTCTGTTCTAATGAATAAAATGAAATACATGAGAGTATTTTGTTATTCTTGTTTAATTTAATATCCAAATTAATCTCAAACATTTTTCAATGTGAATTATAAAACTCTAACATTAGAAATTTTCGTGAGAAAATGCAAATCAGAACTATTCTATATCCACTATAAATGATACTATGTACTGACAAAAGTGAATCAGAAGTATTCTATGTCCATAAAAAGTCAATAGCGAATGGCACTCAACAAGACAGAACTAGTCTATGTCCAAGATTTTATTCGCGCCGACCAACGAAAAGCACCTTGTGGCAGTTGAACTAGTTCTGCGTCAAGATGAAATCTATGTAAGGACATAGTCTTTTTCAACAATCGGCATTTTTCGGATCTTTCCGTCGGCTTGGACATGAAATATTTCTGCACTAGAAAGAGCAGCCCTTGGAGTACACTTAAAATAGAAAAACCGAAAATTGAGAATTTTGGACATGGGATAGTTCTGCCCCAAGGGGACGAAATGCTTATAAACTATGAAAATAATACCGAAAACCCGTAAAAATATAAGCTGTAATAAATAATTCAATTCGCAAATTTACCACTGGCACTTTAGTTGAATCGCAGCACAGCACTGGCCGCCGGATGAGATACTCATCCGAACGACGTTGTAGGTCACAGAGAGCTCGGTAGTGTAACGTCACGAGATAACATACTGGTTCGTTCGTTCCTATACTGTGGGAATACCTTATTAACTTACCTTAATATCCTTATAACCTTATCATCTTATTAACACGATGTCTTATTTTTCTTTCCTATTTTCGTTGAAAGTTTGTGGGCATCGCAATTAAATTGGGAAATATTTTAAAATTAGATGTTTATGTGTTGACGATACCAACATTAAAAACAGATAGTTAATTTCGAAATAAACATTTTTATTAACATTGTAAACAAATTTTTTTGAATTTTCAATTGAGATATCGATAATTATTTGGAAAACTAATTACAAAATTTTATTCCAGGTAATGTCACGTGCTCAAAGGATCAATTTAAGTGCAACAGTGGCAAATGCATACCAAGTTATTGGCAATGTGATAATGAAAAAGACTGCAATGATGGTAGTGATGAAGATGAACAATTATGCCGTAAGTATTTATATTAAAATACCAATAAATTATCCGTTTAGGTTGACCTAACGCTACGATACCAGTCTGGATGTTATAATAATAATTTTAAATACTCCCCCACTGGCGATATCTTCTACAGCAGCTATTATTGGCCATATGATTTATTGCAATAAGCCCATTAATTTTATGATTGCCGGCAAAAGCTAAGACGATATATTTTGAGACAACTATACCTTGCTTATTTAGAGCTGCAAGGGATGCCTGGCTGTCAGTTAATATGTTTGTCAGTCCTATGTTTGTTGAATACAGAGGTATGTTCTAGTGGAAAGCAATATCTTGTATTCTTCATTTCACTTTACACCTATGCTCCTGTCCCTTCCCCAGTCCTTGACCCGTCTGTATACCCTCGAAAAAACGTCTTGCCAGCCCTTTCTGTGAGGTATCTCCATCTCATATTTGTTTTTCGTTACTATTCACTCTTTTGCGTTGGCTTTGACTGTCTTTTGAAAAAAAAAAACAATATGATAGCAAATTCACTTTTACAAAAAATTTAAATTCTTGACTTAGCATATTTCACACTAAGTTTAAGATAAACTGATACTTGTATGTTGTCAAATTTGAAATGCCTTTATATTTTACAGAAAAAAAAGTTTGCAACTTGGACGAATTTACCTGTAGATCTGTTCCTGGAGAATGTGTTCCTCTTACATGGATGTGTGATGATAATGAAGATTGTTCTGATGGAAGTGATGAAAAATCTTGTAGTGAGTGAAATTAATGAAAAATATTGTTCTAGGCTATATTCACAATTCATAAACACCCCCTTAGTGGCATCGATATGTAGACAATTAGATAACTCATTACTTACATTAAATCAGTTCATAAAAATATCAAATTTACAGTAGAAAATTGGACAAAATAAAGCTATAAACTTTCTAGACCTTACTATTTTAAATATAAATAATAAACATGATTTTTCTATATTTCACAAACCATCACATACAGACATTACAATTAATACTAGTAAGATCCACCCATTCAGTCATAAATTAGCAGCTTTCAATAGTATGATACATAGACTTTTAACAGTTCCATTAAATATTGAAAATTACAACAAAGAGCTAAATATAATGAAACAAATAGCAGTTAATAATAATTATTACGATCCAAATTTAATAGACAGTATCATAAATAAAAAGATCCTAAAACATACTCTAGAACAAGTTTTTCCTTCTGATAAAAACAAAAATAATCAATTTAAAAGCTTAACATACTTTGGAAGACCATCCTTAAAAATCACATTATTTTTAGAAACTTTAAACTCGAATATTTGCTTCAAAACCGATAACAATTTATCTAAATTCATTAAAAACAACAAATCTAAATCTTCAAAATTGAACAAAGGGAGTTTATAAATTAAAATGTGGTAATGACAACTGTGATAAAATTTATATAGGTAGAACTTTTAGAAATTTTAAAACTATAATTTCAGGACACAAATGTATCTATGACAACTAAAAATCAGATTCCAACTACTCAAATCATTTATCAGCAAACCAACACACTTTCGATTCAAACTTTGAAATTTTGCATATAGAACCTAAATCCTTAAAATTAAATCTTTTAGAAGCTCTTGAGATAAATAAAAACAAATATTCAGATAATCTTAACTTAACGACCAAATAGATATCAACAATTCTCCCTTATTAAACCTTTTTACCTAGAAAGGTTCCGGTGAGATTGTTGTGAATGAATTTCCAGGTAAACTTGTTAAATACTTTAGTTTATCCCATATTTAGACACTTTTTGCTTTATATTTCCATGTAAACAAATTATAGTATTATTTTGTCAAAATTAAGTATTAAGGCACTGTATAAATTAAAAATTTTTCATTTTACTCGTTTGAGAAAGCTACTTTTAACAAATTAAATTGTTTCATTTCATCTATTCATTTTCTAGGCTATTTTTATATTAGATCTCTTTTTAGATGAAACTTGTCGGTCTGATGAATTTACATGCAAAAATGGTAAATGTATACAAAAACGATGGGTTTGTGATTTAGATGATGATTGTGGTGACAGTTCCGATGAAATGAATTGTCCGAACATAACGTGTGCTTCTGAATTCCAGTGCTCACAAAAGTTCTGTATAGCTGCTAAATGGAGATGCGATGGGGAATATGACTGCCCAGATGGAAAAGATGAGCAAGTAAGTTACACTTATAAATTATTTTTATACTTCAATTATTATTTATTCATGTAGTGCTGGTTGCACAACTTTTGGTGTCAGTCAGATTGGCTCATTATACATTCCAGAATGTGCGACTTCCTTTAGACACTCAAATAGTTTTGCTCCTTAATTAAAAAAAGAATAAGAAAAATACGGAGGAAAAGTTCTGGTTACAATATACGCGATATTACACACAACTTTGTATCTTATGTTTTTATTTAATATATAATACAAAAAGCTCACAGTTAATTTAGGGCCCTAATCCTGAAACTACAACAATTTAACCAACAGAATATGTGTATATACAGGGGTTTTCATTGGGACTTGAAGATTGAATAGAGGTCACCATGGCTTTTCTAAAAATACCCCATGAAACACCCTTTATATTGAAATATAGCAAAAAATTATACAACAAAAAATATTAAAATAAATTTTCAGGGATGTCCAAAACCTGATAAAGTATCATTTTGCCTAGCAGAAGAGTTTGAATGTGCTGATAAATTTACATGTATTAATAAACAATGGCTGTGTGACGGTACAAAAGATTGTCCAGATGGTTCCGATGAAGCTCCAGACAACTGTCTGAATATTACATGCAGGGTTGACCAATTTCAGTGTAACGACCGATCGTGCATTGTTGGACATCTCCATTGTGATGGTAAGAAGAACTGTCCGGATGGGAGTGATGAGGAAAATTGTGGTTAGTAAATTTTTAATTATTTTTAACTTTTACAATAAAATTGAAAACAATAACATTTTTAAATCAATTCCTTCCAAGCGATATCACGGGACCCTACTGTATATTAATTTAATTGTGATTATCCTTCTTGTACAGTTGCATTGTACTGACATTTTAGGATTTGGCATAGAACCTGCTCCTGACTCATTTCCCATAGGAAATTATTTCGGTAACTAATTAATTGTCTAGATGATCCTCACTTGAAATTAACTGCCAGATTCTATAATTGAATGCGTTTATTTGTTTACCTTTACTTGTATCCTAGATTTTTACACTTGCTTTATGTACATTAATTTGAATTAATTACAATTGGTTTTAATTATGCAGGAACTAATGATTATAATTCAAAATATCCGACCTTTCGTCTCAACAGCTAGAAGTAAACTAGTAAATGTTATTAAAAATCATAATCATCAAATCCTATGACTATTTTTTTCGTAAAATATCAAGTCTATTATATCTATTTAACTGTATGGTGCAGTTACATTTTTTATCGATCTATTGGGATTAGCACACGAATTAAATAGGTTTTTTATATGTAATCTATTTATCAGATGGTATAGTGTTAGGAACCCCAGACTTCGATATGCCAGCATCTTTCAGGCGGAAATTTTTGCAATAAAAATATGTGCACGATTCATTTTTTAGCAGCAGCCATCAACATCAGCTCAAAGATCTGGTCTTATAGCAACCATACACAGCTTTAATTCAGTTTTTGGTTAAATGCTGATCTTTAAGTAATTTACTATATTTCCAATATTCTTAGACTCTTTCTGCTATCTCTATGTCATTGTTGCCCTTCTATAAGTTTGCTATCCTTTTTGAAGTTACAGTACTGTATTCTAATTTCTGTTGTTTCCTGGCCGACTATCTTGTACCAATTTAATTGTTTTTTATTCATTCTTTCGGTATTCCTCGTTGGCTATGCTCTGATTTTAGTACTTTTGATTGACATTTTTGTTAGATTAGCTTGCTTAGTATCACATCCTCTAAGAGTTGGAGTCTTCTAACAATTTCAAATGCTTGCTTGAAATCAACATTCATGGCTTCCTTATAGCAGTTGAGCTAAAAAAACATTTTTCCTTTTAGAACTGCCAGCTCCAAAATGTGATCCAAAAACTCATTTCGATTGCGGTGGCGGACAATGCATTCGTTTTGCTCAAGTTTGTGATGCTCGCCAAGATTGTCCAAACTGGGAAGATGAACCAAAAGATCTATGTGGTGTCAATGAATGCAATAAGGATAACGGAGGCTGCACTCAAAAATGCGTAGACACCCCCGCTTCATTTTACTGCGATTGTGAAACTGGATATAAACTAATAGATAACAGAACGTGTAAAGGTAATAATACACTTAATTTTTGAAAAATCTATTAAGTTCAATGCATTACATTGTTTCAGATGTAAATGAATGTGAAATTCCCGGTACTTGTTCCCAGTTGTGTATAAACGACAAGGGTGGCTATAAATGTGAATGTGAAAATGGTTATATGAGGGATCCTAGAGATTTAACGAAATGCAAAGCGATAGAAGGTCATGCATCACTGTTATTTGCACGTAGAAGGGATATTCGTAAAATCTCCCTAGATCATCACGAGATGACTAGTATCGTCAATGAAACAAACTCAGCAACAGCTTTAGATTTTGTATTTCGGACAGGAATGATTTTCTGGAGTGATATTACCGATAAAAAGATCTATAAAGCTCCTATTGATGAAGGTAATGAAAAAACAACTGTTATTACGAATGATATTACAACTTCCGATGGGTTAGCTGTTGACTGGATTTACAATCATATCTATTGGACAGATTCCGGAAAAAATACTATAGAATTAGCAAACTTTGATGGTAAAATGAGAAAAATATTAATAAAAGATGGATTAGAAGAACCAAGAGCTATAGCATTAAATCCCATGGAAGGCTGGATCTTCTGGACAGACTGGGGTACTATTCCGAAGATAGAACGTGCCGGAATGGACGGTTCCCATAGACAGACAATTGTAAGTTTTGATGTAAAGTGGCCTAATGGCTTAACTCTTGATTTAGTTAAAAGGAAAGTCTATTGGGTAGATGCTAAGCTTAATTCAATTTCCTCTTGCGATTATAACGGAAGGAATAGGAGACTAACATTATTTTCTACTGAATCGTTAAGGCATCCATTTTCCATAACAACATTCGAAGACTGGGTGTATTGGACTGATTGGGATAAAGCAGCTGTTTTTAAGGCCAATAAATTTACTGGGAAGGACGTTCAACCAGTTACTTCAACAGAAATGGTATGTATTACGTATTATACAACCATTGCTTTGTTTATGACTAAAGGAAAGGAACGAATTTTTTAAGTCCTGTCCTGATTTTTTTCTAGTTTCATTGAATCACTTAATAAGAGGTAGTAGTGTAACATTTTACCATAATATGAGACGTTATGATCCAAAGAAATTTCTGTCATAATTTTATTTAGAACGTTTTAGAAAGTTGAATGTAATTTTCTCTCGTTTTCTTTATAGATTCAGAATCCTATGGTTATTCATGTATATCATCCATACAGACAACCAGATGGAGAAAATCACTGTCAAGCAGTAAATGGCCACTGTTCTCATTTGTGTCTACCTGCTCCTCAAATCAACAAAATGTCTCCGAAAATTTCTTGTGCATGCCCTGAAACACTCCGAATGCTGAAAGATGGTCTCACGTGTGTTCAGGATGGTAAGTTCTAACAGTATTTTAAAATTACATGGTAAATTTCAAAAGTAATATCTTTCCGCTATGGCAATTCCCATAAGAAGATTGTGCTGTATGATCTTATTCAGTTTGCAATTTTCTCAGCGTTAATTTTAAAAAGATGATTAATAACAAACAGTCACTTCAGTTTTAGAAAAATATAGATGCGAGATAAGGGGGGGAGCACAGTACTTTCATCAACAATGATATGAAAGAATTTAGATTCAAGTGTATTTCTAGTTGAAGTTAAATATACAAGGTGTCCTAGAAGTTCGTACCAAAAATCTTTCTTACTATCGTCCTCTAACGTTCGAAAAAGAAGCTTATGGAGCGAACTCCTGAGACACCATGTATACAGATATACAGTGTGGAAACCACTCATGGAATTAAATTCTTTATGTCATTATTTTAGAAAATTATAAAAAATGCCGAGACACGTCAACTTTTGAATTGAGTTGTGCGTTATGTAAACATAAATTTAAATGTACAGGGTGATTCACGCAAGTATGCCATAGTCGGTGTTTTTTTTAATGAAACACCCTGTATATTTGGTCAATTATGAATTATACAGGGTGAAATTTTTATTTTTACAGTTATTAAACACATACATAAAATACCTGATGTATTTGATTTTAATACCTTGAAATAAATGCTCAAAATGTTCTCCACCTAGTTGTTGGCAATAGCACAGTCTCCTATAGAACTTCTCCATAACTTTGTTTACAGTTTGAGATGAAATATTCCGTATCTCTGTAGTTATCCTGTCTTTGAGGTCTACAATGCTACTTGGTTGTGTTGGCATAACTTTGTTCTTGAGATAAGCCCACAGAAAAAATCTAACGGCGTAAGGTCTGGCGATCTAGCTGGCCACTCAATAGTACCTCTTCGTACAATCCATTTATTGGGGAAGATTTCATTTAAATAAGTTCTTACCATTAAAGCATAATGGGGTGTTGCCCCGTCTTGCTGGAACCAAACATTTTCATTCAGTAAGCTAGGATCTATTGCGTTGGGATATAAGTTTGCCAACGCAGGAATAACTTCATTTTTAAGCATATTTAAATATTTTTCAGCTGTCAAATTTCCATCTATAAATATAGGACCAATAATATGGTCGCCTATGATACCGGCTCAAACCTTCACCTTTTGGGGGTACTGATTATGTGTCTCACGCATCCAATTAGGATTCTCTGCTGACCAATATCTACAGTTCTGTCGGTTTACCTCTCCATTCAATGTGAATGTTGATTCGTCAGAAAAAAGAATGGTACCAAGAGCTATCTCATTTCTGTTCAGCTTATTCATCAATCTTTCGCAGAAATCCATTCCATCAACAACTGACAGAATAGAAAACAATCCACATTATTTACCAATTTTGTCTAATTATTGGCGTCTCTAGGCAATTTTTAGGTATTTTGATAAAATTCATGGGCGTAGCAGGATTTGTTTAATATACAAATACGTCTAATAATTAGTTAGTTTAGATTTTTGATAAATCCATATTTAGCTAATTTAAAAAAGTACCAATATTTCAAGTGTAATAAATTATTAATTTTAAAATTTCACCCTGTATAATTCATAATTGACCATACATTATTTAGTTTGTTGGAATCGGTTCTTTAAGAGGATTTCAAAAATATGCAAATATACAGGGTGTTTCATTAAAAAAACCAACACCGACTATGGCATACTTGTTTACATAACGCACAACTCAATTCAATAGTTGACGTGTCTCGGCATTTTTTATAATTTTCTAAAATAATGACATAAATAATTTTATTCCTTAAGTAGTTTCCACGCAGTATAAGGTTCGTTCCAACTGATGATAGAACCATTCTAGGTATCGTTCATGCAAGTACTCTATCAATTTCTCGTTCCAGCTAATTAGTTCTTGTGTAAAAACTAACTTCTTGGAGGGGTGAAACAGTTGATGTGTCCATCCCTAATTCGAGTTTTTGCACTATACAGTACTCGATTCTATAACGGTTCATAAATTCCGGCTGGAACAAACCTATACAATTTTAAATTAGATTTGAAAGAAATACATTTTCTTTCTTATTATCATTTTGCTAATTTATTTAGTTATTTTCATTTATTTCTTGTTAGCTTAGATTTTATGCATGTGCTATTCTACATATTATTTTCATTATTTTGAAGCATTTTTTTTATTTATTAACAGAAAAAGTTACAACGTCTACCTCCGTGATATATCCTGAAATAACCACAATGTCTATTGACTCGAATTTGGAGAGTGAGTATAAATATGAAATTTGTGGAAGGAGTTTAATTAAAATCAAAAACAAACTATCGATATTAGCAAACATAAAATTGGTATCCTGACAAAGTAAATTTATTCTATGGAACAATACTTGATGACTAAATTTTATATTCCTTTCTATGAATAAAAAAAATGATTTAATTTGAATATAAACAGGTATAAATGTTTGTTTTTGGTTTTATAATTTTGACAATGAATTGTCAATCTAATTCAGTAAAAGGTATGGCTTGTACATTATTAGCTTTTAGCATTT
Source organism: Galerucella pusilla (assembly GCA_910591695.1). NCBI lineage: Eukaryota > Metazoa > Arthropoda > Insecta > Coleoptera > Chrysomelidae > Galerucella > Galerucella pusilla. The sequence continues at coordinate 855,620 of CAJUYI010000002.1, read as the reverse complement.
AAATATTATTTTGCATTCGATTTATTTAGTTGAGTTTGCTTTTTTATAGACCTTACAACTAGCTTGTACTCTGTGACTCCCGAATTAACATCTGTAGAATCGGTTTCTATGAGTAAGTACTGAAAAATGATATTTTGATATTCTGGGAGGTATAAACTACTAATTTGGATTTCATAGATCTGTTGGTGTGCCGTGATTAATTAAAAAAATGTTCGGACGTGAAAAATTTATTTCCGTCATATCTATCATGCATTGGGATGTCATTTTGGAATCCTCAACCATTAGGGCAGGACCTTTCCTGACTGCATACATACCATAGTTGGGTATAGTTGGTATTCCTTACAATGTTAATTTGAGAGCATGAATCGCCTACTAACCGATAAAGCTTCATAGCTACTAATCCTAACTTCTACTTTACAAAACTTGTGTCTTTGAGTTATTTTTCAGTAGATAAGTAATTACAAATTTGAATTATTGAAATTATGAAAAGGTAGACTTGAAGTATTTATTATACAAACATTTTAAGAATTTCTAAACGCAAGTGACACAATTTTTTGAGTATAATAATTTTCATTTGCCTTATTGTTGTTTTAATTTACGGTAAAAGTATTAAGCTTTGACCCGAAAATTTTTTTCTGTTAAAGGTACTACAAATAAATCACATCCGAATACAACACAGCCAGAGAATGCTGATGGTGTTTTAGCTGGCATTACCATTATGATATGTCTCATAACTTTTTCTTTCGTTGGAGGGGTAAGTACTTTATTAGTATTTTCTATTCTTGAACCATGCATTTTATTTTTCTTTCCCATGTCTCCAATTTTTGTTATTTGATTACTGATTTTATGTTTGCGATTTTCACTAGAAAGTTCTTAAGGTAGAAACTAACTGTGTGATAAATAGTGGTAAACATGAAATATTCTTTGTCCACGACCACCTAATAATAAGTCAATTTTTACCTCCTAACCAAAGGTATATGGTACCCATGTGTCAACTGTCGTGAATTATGGTTCATAATACACTGTAGTGTATTATGGTTCATAATTCACGACTAGAGATGGGGGTACAATATGAAATAAACTATTAAATCTGTGTATTTTGTTCAGGAAATTTGTTTCTGACATATATCGTATCTATAAAATATTGTAATTTTTAGTATTGATACTTTTGATAACGATATTTTCTTATATTAAGTATTTTAAAACAATATATTTATAACGGTACGTTGTATTGATACTTTCTACAGTATCGCCCATCTCTATATATGTCAAATTATTTGAAGTAGCTGCCACAACATTTTGAGGTTAGTAATATGTCAAATCGCTACTGACTTTTATTTATTAATAAAAAATTGAGTGTCGTGGACAAAGTATAGTATTCTACTCGCAATTTATGGCCATAATTCACTTGGGTGACGTCACCCATCGTGAATTATGGCTATCATAAATTGCTCGTTTAATAATATACTATTATGACAAGTTTTTTTTTTTATTTTTGGTCATAAAACATCTTATTTAACGTATTACGGTGAGTTTTATTGAAAGTATTCAATTTTCAGGTGATTTACTTCCTGTACCGACATTTGAAAAATCGCAACATGACGTCGATGAACTTTGATAACCCAGTATATCGGAAAACTACGGAAGATCAGTTTTCTTTAGAAAAAAACCAGTTCCAACGTCAGACGCGACCATATCTGAGTACTGTGGGTGAAGAGGTAAGAGCACTTACTTTGGATTATAGTAACATGATGTCAAGATAATCAGTCCCTTAATTTTTTATAAATATATAGATATATGTAATCTTTGAATGTTGCATTAAGAGTTTTCAATTCGAATTTTTTTCTTGTAAATAGCTTACATAAATTGTTAATGCGTGAATGTTCCCAAAATTACAGACAATGCACAAACTTAGTTTAAAGGGGCTTTAAATTGTGCAAATGCGCATAAATATCAAAACTCAAATCGTCTATAAAAGTTTATTTAAACAATTTATATTATCGCTCGCATCTTAGAAATGGAAAAAGAATAACTGCATAATATAAAGTACCCTTTGTTCAGAACTGTTTTAGATAATATTGCACTTTTAAAAGTATTCTTAGAGGTTGCATATTGAATTAATTCACATATATTATATGTATTCATTTTTAAATGTTTTTAGTTTAATCAATTTACTTGAAATATATATACTTGGTCAATATATTATTTCAAAAAGGTTTAGAAGTAAACGTTATGAAACGAAAGTTAATTATTTAATCTAGTTTTAAAACATTATTAACATTGATAAATCCTTTTTTCTGGTAGACTAATAAGGTCTATGAGTATTATGGAATACATTTTTTATATATTCGTCTTCATAAAAACTCTGGATCAATCTCTGATCAAACAATTAGAAACAACATGCTTATAGTCCAAGCAACGAATGAAAAATAGCGGAAATAATTCATGTAGAAGCCAATTTTGGCACACTTGTAGGGAAATGTGTTCTTAACAACATACTAAAAGTACTGAGGGGTGGGAGTGGAGCTAAGAGTGCGGGGGGTCTTTAAAGGTCCCTTTTTTCAGTTTTTTGTTAATAACTCAAAGAATACCGCCTCTACCGAAAAAGTGTTCGTATACTAAATTAATCTACATAAAATTCTCTACACCCTTTTGCTAAGATCAATGCTTAGGAAGATATGGAGGCGGAAGATGGAAAATTGAAAAAACATCGATGAAGATGAAAGTTTATAGACGAAATTTAATGTTCAAGATACATCATTAATTTACTAATTACTTCATTTTCAACAATCAACATATTATTTTTAACTACAAACATTCATTTTTAACAATAAATATTTCATTTTTAACGTCTTCGACGGGGGCTCCGTTCGTACATGAGCTGAGGCATCCACAGGAAGCAGAGCAGGCAATCCCTGCTTTGCGGCAACCGCAGCGCACCCCACACCCAGTCGTGCATCGGCAAAAGATCATTTTCAAAACGGAGTCGGGTGCCACAGGGTCGTTCGTGTTAACTGGGTTAAGGATTCCTTCTTCTCCCTTGACCCAACCCCATTGGATGGGTGGTAGAGGGTTGCCGACCCACTGCTATATCTGTAAGAAAGTAATGAGACCAATGTAAGAATTTATCACAAATTAATATTGGTAATTTAAAGAAAGCAGTGGGTATTTAAAGCTACATGTGAATGGATTTACCTGTAGATATACTCTGAGCGAGTGTTGCTTTGAAGCTCCTTTGGTAGGAGGAAGAGTTGCCTGTCTGATTTGAACTTCATTGACGCTTTCAAAAATGCCAAATACCTATGTCCGTTCAGGTTGTCTTGATGAGCAGGCGCTTTTTATATAGCCAAAAAAGCTTCTCGCCAGCCTGTTCAATATCCTCAGGTAATGCTGAGGGATCCTTGAATATTGTTGAAATGTCTTGAGTAAGGTCAGGATTTTCTGCGAAGAGCATAGCGATTCCCACTTTACTCTTTCCATGTATCGCCGAGGTGGTGTCGCATCCGGAGAAGCTATGGAGAAGGAGAATTGTTTTGGCGATTGGAAGTTGTTAAAATTGCCGCACTGAAAACAATTTGGTCTCCACATTCCCACGGCCTGGCTTCATAAAGTACATATTGATTGATTGTGGTGCCAATTCAATGAGGAGAACTATCAAGCCCACATCCTCCCCAACTATTACTACTGTTGGATGTATAAAGTAAAGTAAAGTAAAGTAAATCTTTATTTAGCAAAAAAAGCTAATTACAAACATTAATATTACAATATATACATTACTATGTAAGGTTCTTGAGAACAAAACGGAACAAGAAGAAAAATCGTGAACGCTTCCCACAGCACGAAATACATAACAACAAAAAGCAATTCCAAGTCATTTTTCGTCTCTCAAATAATCGCATATTCGTCTATCAAATAAAGTAACCGTATTTACGTTCTTAGCTTCCTCGGGCAAGGTATTATAAAGGCGAACTCCTTCAGAAAATAGTGAGCCCTGCAAAAAGGTTTTATTTACAAACTGAACATTTAAATCGGTTTTTGACCGTAACATTCGCGAGTGAATTTCAAATCTGGTGGCAACCATTTTCCATAAATATTCTGGAACTTTCTTGTGAACAATCTTGTAAACAAATAACATATTCGCCCTCCTAATACCTTGCTCAACTGATAACCACTTCAGCTGTTCAATCATCACATTTATAGCAGTGTACCTGCTGCAGCCTAAAACTATTCGCATACATTTATTTTGCAGTATTTGTAATCTACCTATTTGCTCCTTGGGACATGCAAGCAGAAGAGATATACAATAGGTAAAGTGGGGGTATATAATTTTATTGTAAATCAGCATTTTTGACCACTGTGATAAATTTAAAGAAATACGTTTAAAAAACCCAATTTTTTTCCCTAATTTTTTACACAAGTATTCTGCGTGATTGGCAAAAGTCAATTGAGCATCCAAAATAACGCCCAGATATTTAATTTCATTCACACACTCTATCGAAATTCTGTTTATACCAATTTCAAAATTATTAGCTAAGTATTTTGCACAGTTAGTTTTAGTGCCAAATAACATGTATTTAGTTTTATCTACATTAAGTTTCAATTTGTTTGCACATAACCAGTCATACAAAAGGCTCAGTTCGACATTCATGGTGTCAGATATTATTTTATAGTTACCTCCAGATACAGAAATCACTGTATCATCAGCAAAAAGACTTACAAGAGAGTTCTTACATACACTGTATAAGTCATTAATGTAAATTATAAACAGCAACGGGCCCAAAACGCTTCCCTGTGGAACACCATAATTACTGGCTATTTTATTAGACTTTATATTACCCAATTTCGTTAAATGGTAACGATTGCTTAAATAATCACTAATCAGATTTAATGCTGCATCGCGTACCCCGTATGCTTTTAATTTTTTAATTAACATGCTACGATCTATCGTCTCAAATGCACGTTTTAAATCAATAAAAACGCTAAGAACCACATTGCCGTCATTAATTTCTTTTCGCCACTGTGAACAAACAAACTGAATAGCGGTCTCACAAGAGTGTCCATCTCTAAACCCCGATTGTCCTGCATATAAAAGATTATTTTTTTCAAAAAAAGCTTTAATTTGATCTCTCATAACAATTTCAATTATTTTGTCAACTACTGGTAAAAGGTTTATAGGTCGACACTCTTCCGGACGTGTGGGCATAGGCACCTTCGCCACAGGCACAATAACGCTTGTTTTTAATTCTACAGGTATCTGTCCTTTTTCTAAAACTAAATTCACGAAATTTAAAAGAGGATAGCCTATTACACAAAACATATCTTTTAACAGTGACACTGTAAGATATTCGTCCCCTGACCCTTTATTTTTCAAAGAGAATACAATTTTTCTTAAATTACTAAAGCTAATTTTTTTAAAGCAAACTAAATGGTCCTCAATCACTCGGTTCTGGTTTGATAACACTGGAAGCACTTTATCTTCTATTCCATCTGCAATATTCTTTATACTATCACTGTAATAATTATTAAAGTTTTCCACTGCACTGCCGTTGTATCCATCAAAAGATATTTTTTCAACTTGTAGGGTCTTATTACTCTGGCCTAGTAACTCTTTGACCGTTTTCCACATTTTTTTGCTGTCATATTTAGAATGGTCAATTTTATTTTCATAATATAGTTTTTTTTCATTTCTAACAATAGTTGTTACTTGGTTTCTCTTCCTCTTAAAGTCCTTCCAATCCTCTTCATTTTTTGTGATTTTAAATTTTTTGTAAGCGATATCACGTATTTTCTGGGCATCCTTGATTTTTCCATTAGTCCATGGAACTAAGGGTCTACAAGCTATTTTTTCTACAGGACATATTTTATCAATACTATTTGCTATATTTAAACTGAAATTCTCATAGACAATTTTAATGTCAGTTGATGTAGTTTCCCAATATTTATCTAATAAATCCATTCTTAATGCATCGATAGTATTTGAATTTATTTTACGCATGTACCTATACTCAACGGACGTATTTACCTTGACGCCACTTATCTGAAAACCCACTATATCGTGATCCGATAATTGAGGAAAATCCCTAGGTATTTCAGACACACAAAAATTATTGGTTATAACCCAGTCAACAAGTGTAGATGTATTCTTTGTCACTCTCGTAGGCAGTTTAATAATCTGAGTAAAACCTGCATCTTTGATTATATTTTTAAACTTTCTGGACAACCCAGTATCACTTAAATAATCGATATTAAAATCTCCCATTATATATGCTTCATTATTATTTATCAAATCATATTTAAGAAAGTCATCAAGGAATCTCCAAAACTCATCTGCGCTGCCACTCGGTGAACGGTAAACAGATCCTAAAACTATAGTTTTGCGATTATAAATTATTTTTAACAATAAAGACCAATAATTTAATTTAATTGCCTTTTTTTCGACTGTGAAATATTCTATGTTATCTTTAATATAAACTATGCAGCCTCCAGTGTGTCGACTGTCTGATTCCACTAAAACATGATTATATCCTTTAATACATATTTCACTGTCATCTATCATAGATGTAATATGAGTTTCTGTCATAGTAATTACCAATGGATTTGTTTTAGAAACGAATGATCGGAGCTCGTCTATATGTGACGTTAAGCCTTGTATATTACCGCATATAATTAGGTCATCTTCTTTGCTGCCATTACTTAGTGTTTGCTATATATATTCGACTTTTGACTTACCTCGTTCAAGGGCTCTTTTGTACGATATACATTCTCTATCATGTACTGAATGATCAATACTTATGCCTGGAATTTTTAACACATCACGAGCGTATTTACAATTTACACATTGTTTCACGACAGAATTGCACTCGGTACTTTTATGTTCTCCTCCGCATTCTGGACATACATCGACCCGTGAAGAACAGTTGGATGCCTTGTGGTGATATCTCCAACATTTAAAACATCGCATCACACTTATATATTCATGTAATCGGTAACTTGACCAGCCAGAAAAAATACGACCCTTGCCAATCAGGTGATTAAAGACTTCAGCTGACACTTCGATAATAATATTATTATTTTTCTTATTTTTTGGAACATATTTTTTAATAATTTTCAAATCCTCATCGGCTATCTGCATATTTTCAGGAAAATTTTGCTTTATAACATTGTCGATAAAGGTATTTTCATCTTCAATGTCCTTATTTTTAACACTAACAACTAAAATTTTCGGTTTTAATTCCTTTGGAGATTCGATTTGAAAATTCTTTGAAAGTTCATTGACTGCAATGTTTTGTAGTTTTTTGCGCGATTCCTTATCTTCACAATGGATTATCACTTTACCTTGGCCAGCTGATTTTATTTTTGTAACGGCAACAGATATTTCAGCAGGTTTAATTTTTTGTTCCACTTGCTTTTTAGTTGTTTCGCTATCTTGCTGCTTTTTAGGTATAATTATTAACGGAGGTTCAATACTTTTACTTTTTGCACTCTCAGAACAGGAATTACTTAAATTCACACTTTCAAATATTCGTTTAGTGTTATCTATTATTTTTTTTACTAAGCCGTCTTCCATCGATTTTACCTGCTTAACAACGTCTATTTTCTCCTCAAAACTACCAACGCATTCATCACAACACCAAAAAACGTTTGAATTTTCATTGATAGACTTCAATGCATAATCTTTTAATTTTACACATTTGGCGTGAAATTTATCTGCACACAATTTACACGAAATTAATTTTGCGTTAACAATAAAATTGTCGTCGCAGAGAGGACATACTGGTGCGCTCTCCATGACTACCGACTACTGACTATAGCAGCTTTATCCAACCCGCACCTCACAATAGTGCCGTCAGCATCCCCTGGAGCAATAGTTGTTTCAATCCCGGCTCCTGTCATTTTCTCACTGAGCAAGTGGATCAGCCTTGTTTTGTTCCTTTCATTAGCAAGAAAATGCTTCTGTTGAACTGTGATGGCCGTGCTTTCATGAATGTTTATGTCAACAGAAGTTTTTGTGATCCCTCTTCGCTTCTGCTCCGCTAGTTTTGTGCTGTCGACATCACTATAACCATCAAAAACCACCATACAATTTTCACCGTAGTGTTTCTCCAACAATTCACCTCTACGGTCTAAGGCTCCAACGACGCACACAACAATAGGCACACCAACACCCCTCTCAATGCCCCCATTTCAAAATGTACTTCTAAATAATTTTATATTAACACACGAGTATTGATTTATCCATGTACAATATTTTGCAAACTAACAAACCAATTTTGAATTTTTGTATTGTTATTATTGAAAAATTAATTATTTAATTTTTAAATAATAAATTTAAATAATGAATATTCAAATAAATGTTTAACCTGTCTTCGCTATGTTTCATATTTGGAACAAAGGACGGTAAGAGGTTGATTAATTAAACAATAAACATTTCATTTTTAACAATAAAAACTTTTTTCAATTTTCCATCTTCCGCCTCCATATCTCCTTAAGCATTGATCCTAGAAAATATGTGTCTGAAACCTTTTTTATAGAGAATTTTATGTAGATTAATTTAGTATATAAACACTCTTTCGCTAGAGGCATTATTTTTCGAGTTATTAACAAAAAACTGAAAAAAGGACCTTTAGAGACCCCCCGCACCCTTGGCTTCACCCCCACCCCTCAGTACTTTTGGTATGTTGTTAAGGAAACCTTTCCCTACAAGTGTGCCAAAATTGGCTTCTACATGAATTATTTCCGCTATTTGGTACTTTCCGGTCTTCCTTGCCTGAACTATTAGTATAATCTTCGACTGTAGTTCTGTAAGGTAGTCGAGAGTTGCATACATTTGAGGTGTAAACAATGGAGACTGTTTTTAATGAAGACTAAGGTGTCTGTAGTGATTGATTGCTTGGTTCGGCACCATCAGTCAGAGGCTTAGAGTTCTCGGCACCTCAACCTTTATGATTTTTGTGCTTTTGGTTGTGCCGTTTATGTGAAGAGACCAGTAGCCCTTATCAAGCTCAACAGTCTTTTCACTAGGTCCTTCTTGGAGAAATCCTACCTTGGATGCTCTACTCCTAGGAGCCTATATCTCCAATGAGGTAAAGCTTTGCAATCGAAGAAAATGTTTCCTCCTTTCCCTTTTCCACTGGTTCAGGACCAGTGATTGCAGTTTCAGACCCTAGCTTTCCTACAATACCCTTGTACCCCGAGACTCACTTAAGAGTGTCTGTAGTACTTCCGTATATTAGTTTTACTCTCTCGACTGCCTAATAAATCTAACAGAAACTCCAATAATAACCTTTATGACAATTTTGTTAGGTGTTGTTTATTGTCTGTACTAATTTAGTTCAAATATTAGATTATGTGTGTATTCTAATTATTACCTTGATGTTTTAAGGATTTTAACAACTGTAAAGACTTGAATTTTTACTATACCGACTAAATGTTGAGAAATATTCTCCGGCTCATCAGTATTTAGCTTGGTATTGGATTGCAATCATATTTTTGTAATCAATTTATAAATTAAAAAAGCTGTGCCAAATGTTTTTAGCGAATTATTATATAAGCTCAATGAAGCTGTGCAGAGGAAAAATGTACCGTGTGATTTATGTGAAAATGATTGTATGTTCTTTAAACGCAGACAATGCCTTTTTAATTGCAATGCAGAATTATCAGTATTATATGTTGGAACATAAACAGGGTGTCCTAGGAGTTCGTACCAAAAACTTGGGAGCTGATAGAAAGGCTAAAAATAATGATGGTATTTCATATAAAATTTTTTCTTTACGCCCTTCGTTAACGAACTATAGGGCTCTAAAGTTGGGAATGAAAAATGGCTTTTTATTTACAATTATCAAATTGCTGATTGGATATTGGTAATATTTTAACCGTTAATAAACACCATAATTGCATACTTTTTGGCGTGATATACAAGTCTACAACATACTTGTGAACTCATGAATGAATTTTATATGAAATACCATCATTATTTTTAGTCTTTCTATCACCTCCCAAGTTTTTGGTACGAACTCCTGGACACCCTGTATTTTCTATTGTATTTTCATTGGGTTGCATTTTTCATTATTGAAAAATAATTGTTTACTTCAGAATTTTATTCTCCAAAGATGTAGTTATTGGAATTAAATAGGTTTTTTAACAGAAATTAGAAATAATTATAGATTTTACTCCTTGTTGTGTGCCAAATTGTACTTTATATTATAGATTCGTTGTTTTGAATATTATAAAGTCATATAATTTAAACTAAAATCATTGGGGAAAAATTGAGGTTGCGACTGGATTTTCATTGTAATAAAATTTTTGTTTGTGCTCGGGTTAGAAAAAAGTTATTTCAATATCTTGTCTAACTTTGTTTTTTTTTTCATGCTTCATGATACTCCAAATTGGTGAGTAAAATTTTGTTGAAATTCGTAGAAATTTGTAGTTGAATAAAGGGAAACATTTTTGGGATATGTACCGGGTGAAAATAAGAATGGCTCTCGTCATATCTTATGAACATTTTTATTATAAAAGTGACGTGAAAATTATTTACATGCTTGTAGGTCCACCGCTACAGGGCTTAATTCAATGCTAAATATCAAAAAGTCTAGAATTTGCAAAATTCAGATTTAACAAAAAAATCAGCGTATATTCCACAAGTTTTAGTCTGTCTTTTTAAATAAGGGAAGGGGGAGAGTGGGAATCTTGCTATGGAAAATTGCCTGTAAGTCCGTTTGCATACTAGGCCTTGTTGGAAACAGTTTTTTTTCACAAAAAAGTTACTCAAAATCAATACCTTGTGTTGATATGCAGTGCTATCCAAAGTCTCCTCCCCCCCCTCGTATCTTTTGAACGGCTAAACTTACATTAATAAAATTTGGAGGGTGAAAATAAAGTGTTGTAAACTTCTATACGAATGGTAACAAGTGACGTAATAGTAATAGATGACGTCACAGTGCCACTCTGGCCAATAATTTTAAATAGGACCTTATGGCAAGTGATATCTCGTTTGAAAGGCATTGACATTGGCTACATAGCCATATTAATTTTGTTTGGGTTTAAACTAATTTTGACGGATAAATTAAATAAATACCAAAATTATTTTTTTAAATTTAATTAATCAAATATCAACAATGGATTCTTATAGCAAGTGTTCGAAATGTGCTCCGTCTACTTCCTGACAGTAATACATCCTATTAGTAAACTCTTGTCGTACTCGGGTGTCATGTGAAATTGCATTGCATTCTTCAATAATTCTTTCTTTCAAAACGCCAATGCTATCTGGTGTCGTAGTATAAACCTTGGATTTCAAGTACCCCCATAGAAAAAAATCTAATGGTGTCAGATCTGGTGACCGAGGTGGCCATTCTATAGGACCTCGCCGGCCGATCCATCTACCTCGATATTCTTTATCCAGGTAACGTCTTACTGCACCATAATAGCACCATCTTGTTGAAATGTTATTTCCAGGTGGTCGAATTTTTCTGGATTATCTTCCAGAATTTCAAGAATTAACGGCTCAATTGCATTTTGTAACATCTCCAGATACACTTCACCGCTTAAATTTGAATTTAGGAAAACAGGACCAACTACCTATGTGGCTTAACAAAATACCTGCCCAAACATTGACTTTTTTGGAAATTGGGTATGTTGTTCACGAAAGGTGTAAGGATTTGTGTCACTCCAATACCTCACATTTTGTGTAATCAGATTTCCATTTAGGCAAAAAGTACTTTCATCACTAAAACAAACATTTTTAACTTGCAAGGATGAAATTTATTTTTAGCCAACACTCTGTACTGTACTTTTACTTACTTCACAGATATACGCAACTTTAGCTGAAGAGGAAGTAGAGTTTACTACCATTTCAGCAACTATATCAATTTTTTTATCATCAATAAATGTTGGTCGACCAGATCGTTTGGCATCTTGAACACTACCTATTGCTTCAAACTTGTGAAGAAGCTCCCTCAAATAATTTCTCGAGATAGGGCGATCTGGGTATCTCTCATTAAATAAACGTTCTGCTTCATGGAGATTCTTTCTAGATTCACCAATTATTAAGATATTAAGATAAGCTGCTACTTTGTCGGCCTGAGTACGTACCATTTTGCCTATCTAAACTCTTAAACGTCTCGTTAAACAATGATAAAATTAAATATTTAAGCTATTTAGAAAAACTTTGCAAAGCAACAAATACTATTAAATTAAAAACGTTAATTTTTTTAACAACTAACCAAAGGCGGACTGAAAAATCTTCAATATTTAAATGTGAAATAAAAATTTTGGCATTTATTTAATTTATCCGTCAAAATTAGTTTAAACCCAAACAAAATTAATATGGCTATGTAGCCAATTTCAATGCCTTTCAAACGAGATATCACTTGCCATAAGGTCCTATTTAAAATTATTGGCCAGAATGGCACTGTGACGTCATCTATTACTATTACGTCACCTGTTACCATTCGTAGTGAAGTTTACAACACTTTATTTTCACCCTCCTAATTTTATTAATGTAAGTGTAGCCGTTCAAAAGATACTAGGGGGGGACTTTTGAATAGCACTGTATAAAAATATCTAAGACAGTAAAAATCTAAAAAGTTTTAAACCAACATCCCAATTTAGGGTAAAAAACACTTTGTCACTTGAAGATTTTTGCCAAACTTTATTTAAAATTTTGATTCCTGTGTATCTTGAAATAGAAAAAATATAATGAAACAACTAATACTTTTTTTCGCGTTCGAATAACTTTTTACTTTGTTTTCAGGCACAAGAACCTTTAACAAAAATATATCGAACAGATCCGGTATAGAGAATCGAAGGAAAAGTTTCTTAGGCCAATTTTTTACCTTGTATCCAAAAATCCTGCAAGGCATTTTCAAACCTCTAGTTTTACATTAAGACTGACTCAATGACATGGTTTTTAAAGAATACTCATCATTGATGTATGCTTACAAGATTTTCTCTTATAATTAAGGCGTTGTTAACATTTCTGTTATTATTTATTTTCTTCAAAGTTTATTTTTGAAAATTAGAGTAAGAGACGATCTTGTAAAGAATTAGAGTTTTGAAAAGTATTTTTATTATAATATATATTAAATGATAGAAACAAACTTTACTCTTCTAAAAACATTTTTAATATATAATTATAATAATTATACTAAAACCAAATGTCATTTACCAAATAATAGTATAGAATAAACAAAGGGCGTTGCGTACAAGATGTATACTTAAATTTTAATATTGGGTACATGTTTATTTGATTCAAGTAACCTCGAGAAATTCTATTACCATCACTTGTTCCATCTCAGATTTGAAGTTAATCTGACAAAGTACCTACATTTAATATGTACTATATTTTAAACTTTTTGTACGTTTAATATAATGCTAGTCTAATTGTTTTAAGTTATTTTTAATTATGCCAAATGAGGGTGTTTAGCAATAAAAGTAAGCATGAAGCGTTCAAATTAATAAGCTATACAAATAATTTCGCCACCGACCAGTGCAGTCCTATTTTAAAGAGAGATCTTCAATAAAGAGTATTTTTGTCGTAATCTATTTAAACTAAACTATAGTTCCTATTAAAATACCAGAAAGCTCCAGGAATAAGCAACATCTTGATCTACCATGTATATATTGGCTATCGTTTTCATTAATGATAATCTTCACTACTTGAAATTAGTCTAACAATGATGATATTTAATACTGCAACTGTGGTAGAATCATCCATCTATCGCAAACCAAATGCATGTTGGGCAACGATTCCCACAGTCATGATCAGAGTGGAAACATCGTACTATTGCTGCGATTTTGTGGCTTGTAGAAGATGTTATATAATTGAATCTGGTCCGGTTTTTGAATTATAACCTCCACTAAAAACTTGTCATACTGCGAAGTTGCTTAATCTTTAAAAGTCCTCGTGGAAAATTGGATTGATTATCTTCTCATAGTGCTACAAATATCGCATTACAATACAGCATCACACTCTTCCTTACTTCACATAGTTTTTGTATTAACAGTTAGTGTTTAACAATCAATAATAACACCAGAGAAATATGATTTCTGATATTATATATACACTCTGATCATTCAAATAAAAAATACATCACCGTGGGACCTCCAAAAGCCAAAAATACACTTTATTTAAAACTCTGTTTTCACTTAGTTTAATTTATGTTTAGTGGAACATAAAAGATGGTAGCTCTTCACTTTCTGGCATAATTTTTGTTTTGTTTACATGAAAATGTGAAATTTGAAAGGGAAACAAACTAAAAGTTACTCCTTCCCAGATATATCAAATTATGTTGAAAATAATTCTTTGTTACTTATGAAATATATCATCGATTATGTGTCAAATATGAATCCAAAATTGTTGAAACTATCAAATAATGACCGACAACCAACCATTCTTCTGTGGAATCTATTCTATTTGTATAACAAATAACATTCCTCTTTTAGCAGACAAATAAATGTGAAATTTTATTTATTATCAATACATTGTGTATGTACGTATTTTGGTGAGAATTGCCATCTTTCTTACTGTTTCTTAAGATTTATCTATAAACCATTTAGTAGTTAGCTCTACAGCTACTTTACATCTCAGAATTTCTTCTCTGGATATGAAACCCCATTTATTTTCATGTCCACTTATTAATCTTTCAGGTGTTGATCTCAAATATCTTGCAAACAGTATTCCTAATCCTCGCATTGTGAATATGTCGCTCAGTGTATTTATAATAATATTGATTATGATTATCACACCTTTTTAAGATTATAATAACTGATTTCACATACTACCAATCACCTATATCATTGTATAAAGATAGTTATACAATGCCTATATTTCGATCTCAAACATCAAAGGAAGATTAATTAATTACAGTGTATTGAAAATGAAATTTTATTCGTTTTAAATTTATATTTCCTTTCATTGAGTTGAACGGATAAGGGTGAAACTATCACTCTGATTATCTCTTTCAATTTTCCATTAATGAAAAATTACAATTTTGAAAAATTTTATTACACAAACATTTTGATGAAAGAAATCGTACTTGCGTAACATAGTAAATGCCATTCAATGTGATTTTAGTGTAACTTTTTAGTTTGTTCAGATGTATATATTTTTGTGATTTCCCTGTATGAATTTTGAAGAAATTGTTTATATAGATTTCGTAAATGTTATTTATATATATTGAAATGTAGCCAATTTTTCTGTACATTTTATTTTAGAATAAAATCACTTCACACATCCCATTATTTTTTTAAAATTAGCGAATAAAAAATCAAATAGGTATCATTAATTTGTATATTGTGTTTGTTATAACCTGCCAAACTTGAGAAATAGGTAACTTGTATTTTTTTTCTTGAACATTTTTTGTATATAAAATTTTATTTATTTATTATAATTTATTATATGCAGTAGAAGCATTCGGCAATAATCTCATTTAAATTAAGTAGTACTCAATTGTATTTATATTTAATGTTATTTAATAACAAAGTTTGGCAGATATTACAACAAACCTTATGTTAAATCGGATTCGTTAATATTTTTAGCTCTAATACTCTGTGATTCCTTTAATTATAAATATATCATTAGGCAATGTTTTTACTAAGTTTTTTTTAAATTATTTATCGTATTTATCTTGGTTATTTTGTTTGTACATTAATTATATTAATATAAGTACAGAATACGAGCAGTTTTTATTTTTACCTATTCCTGCTTCATGAACGACAATTATATCTTCTAATGTGAGTGTAATGACAGTAAAATAAAGCAATGTTACCAGATATATATTCTTAAATTGTTGGCCCACTATACAGATGTTCTCCTTACTTCAGTTAACTGTTAGTTTGTGTTTCCTTTCCTTTCCAAAATTCGTCTGGAGGGGTTTTTTGGGACTAGAAATTGACTGCCACAGTCCCTTTTTGCATGGAATCATTTCTTCGCCTCCAAATGGGGTCATGAGATAATCCACTTTTCAAAACTAAAAACACTTGAATAATATGATCGAACGTTCTAGTCTTTGGCAATCAATTCAGGGGAAAATTTTACATATACCAGTGGCTTTTAAGTCCTTAGTTCCAAGCAATAAGGAAGTATGCGGAAGCCAGTTTATATTAAATATTTCCATACCTACTCCTTACTTCAAAATTTTCGACAAAAACAATGTTTTCGACATAAAAATGCTCAAAAATCGTCTAAAGGGGTTTTTTGGGACTAGAAATTGACTGCCAAAGTCCGTTTTTGTAAAAAATCATTCCTTCGCCTCCAAATGGGGTCATGAGATAATCCACTTTTCAAAACTAAAAACACTCATAACCCGAATAATAGGATAGATAGAACGTTCTAGTCTTCGGCAATCGATTCAGGGGAAAATTTTACATAAGTATACCACTATATTCTAAGTCCATAATTTCAAGCAATAAGGAAGTTAGAAGTTAGCGGAAGCCAGTTTATATAAAGTATATATAGAGGCCTAATTGATGCTTAATTGAAGATAGAGGAGTTCTGTTTCAACAAAATATAGTGAAAAACTAAATAATAATGGAAAAATAATAAGTGAACGGAAACACGAGATGCTAAAAAGTCACTCAACGGTGAATGTTCAAAATTTATAATGAAATGAGAATAACCTTCAGGAATGGGATGGGTGAATGGAATGGATTTTTAATAGCCTTCAGAAAGAAAGTGCAAATGGAATGGTTATTTTTCCTTCCCATTCTTGAAGAAAGTCGTATTAAAAATTTTGAACATGTGCAGTGAAGTAACCCAGAGTGACTTTTAGTGTATCTCGTAACGAAGGCGAGACATAATTCAAATATCTGGAAGTCAATTGTTAAAAAGTGCTGTTTGAAATCGGTTGTAATCTGACCAATCAGAGGTCTACAAAATTGCTATAAATTTCTCCTGGGCCCGTATTCTTAAGGGACTAGTGAGAATCTTACCAATGAGATTGGTGTATTGCATGGTTGCCTAAAACATGAGTGTTTCAAATTTGTAATATTTTTAAAGGCAATAGTGAGATCTGCAATATCACCGGACGAAATCCAATACGCATGTTTCTAAGCTTCTCACCGCTTTTGGCGAGATTCTCTATCGGTCCGAACCATGAGAGATTGAATCTCTCTCGTTTCAGGCAACCCGTAATGCACCAATCTCATTGGTTAGATTCTCACTAGTCCCTTAAGAATACGGGTCCAGGTTTTACTGTCATTCTTGTTTTCTTATCATGAAAACCACTTTTTGTTGGCCACACTGAACTACTCTATTTAGTTTTATGTTTTATGATCAAGGTGCTCTACACGTGCTCCGTTCTTGTCTGTGACGAACTGACATCTGACAAAGGGACAACGGACAACGGACACGGACAACTGACGTAGATCATATCAGAGATTTAGAAGAGATTTATTATTGTAGACAAAAATTGTATTTGTAGAATTGTAGATTGGTTAATTGGTAAGAAGGTTTATAGTATACGTACCTAACTTATTTCAAAATTACTATAAATTATTTGATGAAGCTGGAATATGGTAGCATTTTGTCCCTTTTGTCACAATCTACTATTTGTTGAAGAAAATACAGAAGGTAAATTGCAGTTCACGTGCAATATTTGTCCAGTATTTTTCCCCGTGAAGAAGCTAATATCATACAGAAATTTTTATAAATTGAAGGTAATTAGTTATCTAATATGTGTGCGTTTTAATATATATTTTACTAATACAAGATTCCAACTAATTGATTACCTATTAACTATTGAAAATCATGTGTCGAAAACAAACTGCATAGTAATTAACCTACAATATGTCAATTGGCAATGTTAATGTAAGTTGAATCCATATGTCTGTCATTAGAGAACAGAATTTTCTGAGAGGACAAATGTAATAATATCACTTAAATTGCAATAGACATGATGTCTATTTAGGATTTAGCTATCCAGAAATAACATTTAACAGGAGGGTCCTCTACACTTAGCTGCACTCGAATATTATGATGAGTAACCTCATAATCTTCTGTCCTTAGCTTTGTGTAGTCATATATAAATGGTCTTATGTCAACTGTTAGATTGTTACATACTGATGTAGCTAGTAACCTCTATAAAATAACAATAACAAATCGAACTATTGAGTTTTGGTGTTAAAAAATTCTCGTATTTGGTTTATAGGAAATTGATGATGTGCTAGGAGGAGAGGAAGCATGGAAAAACGTTGATTCTACTGAAGAGAGGTGTCCAAAGTGCAGTCATGGCAGATCATATTTTATGCAGTTGCAGACAAGATCAGCCGATGAACCAATGACAACATTTTATCGTTGCTGTAACCCACAGTGCAACCATAACTGGCGTGATTAAGTTAAATGTTAGCTAAAAAAACTTTTCTTTTTATTTATAAAGGTAGATTATTAACCATAAAAACTAAAGCTTTATTTTCTATGGCTACACGTATTCCAATAACAAATATATCAGCAGATGCAATAGGTGTCACATATTTGAAACGTGGTTCAGTTATAGCTGTCCCCACAGACACTGTGTATGGCTTAGCCTGTGATGCTACAAATAAGAAAGCTATAAACAATTTGTACAGTATCAAATGTAGAAATGAAAATAAACCTTTGGCTATTTGTTTAAGTGAAGTGAGTGATGTTAAAAACTGGGCACATGTTGATCATCTTCCAGAAAATCTTCTGAATGCATTACTTCCAGGACCAATTACTATAATACTTCTTAGTACTAATAATAGATTAGACCATTCACTTAGCATAAATGGAAAAGTTGGTATAAGGATACCAGATTATAACTTTATAAGAAATTTATCTCAGGAATTGTGTAACCCATTGGCTTTAACTAGTGCAAATTTGAGTAACGAACCTAGCGCCGTTAAAATTTCAGAGTTTAAGAACATTTGGGAGAAACTACCTGTCATATTTGATGGTGGTAAATTGAAAAATAATAATAGTGCATCTACTGTTGTAGATTTATCAGAATTGGGCAGTTTTCATATTATTCGAGAAGGCGTTGCCTGTCAAGATATAATTAGAACTTTATGCAAATTTAATCTGAAAGATAAATGTCCATTGAAGAATAAAGCATCTAATTAAATATGAACAAACTTCTAAAAACTGTTCGGTCTGTTACTAATAACAAGGATGAAATTATTAAAAAATCTATTACTAGTCAACTCTCTAATAGTTGTAAGGAAATATATTATGCTGGAGTGGAAGAGAACAAATTGCCAAATAATTCTGAGTACTTAGTTACTGAAGCTACCAATACCCTTTGCACTACAATTGAAGCTATATTTTTACATGGTTTGAGAGATACTTTAACCCATAAATTTAAGAAAGCCTTGGCTGATGTGGATGAACAACCAGAACCAAGTTTTTGGGCGCCTCTGTTGGTCATTTCTCATAGACAAATCATAGATCAAGTAAGTAATGTTATTCAACATAGTTACATGGGATTACCTTGAAGCTATAATACTAGTACATACCTGATTATATTTAGGTTCCTTTATTGTCTTGAATGTTTTTTAGTATGTGATAGTTTTGAAAAAATATTTTAAAATAAATTCCATTTCTTTTTTAGATAACAAGTTTATCCCAAATAACGACGGAAGTAGGACAATGCCGGGTATGGATCCGTTTAGCTTTAAATGATTGTCTACTATCTTCATATTTAATGAGTATACGCCAGGACTCATCTTCCTTAAAATCATATTACCGAGTAAACTCTTTTCTAAGAGATGCAGAACTCTTAGATGTAGCTCAACGACTTATAGAAGGTGTAGAAGCATCTAAAACTTTTACTTTACCCTTCAATTCTAGCCTTCTTAACACATGGCCTCTACCAAGTTTGATTCTAGCTGGTATATGGGCCCCTACTTTGAAAACTTGCCCTGTGGCACCATGTGATGATGTAGCTCAAGCTTTAACAATTTCAGAGTCATTAAGAAGTCAGGTGAATTTTGAAAATAGTTCTGACACTGTATCAGTATCTTCTTTTACATCTCTCAACTCCCAAAGTTCAAGCTTAAGGCAAATAATCCATATACCTGAAGATGAAGCATTAAAAATTATTTTAGCCAAAGATAATGATAGAACAGGCAGTTATTCACAGTCGTTTGATGATCGTAAGTCCACTTGTAGTTCCGATCAAGATCGAAGCAATGATTTAGAGAACATAAATTACACTTTGGGAAATTCTGTCGGTAAACGAATAGGCTGGTCTTTTGATGAAAGTCAGTTATCTGAAGCCAGTAAAAATGAAAAAGCTATTAACGAGGAAAGTACTCCTGATGAAGTTGATCCAAAATCAATGGAAAGTAGCTTTAATGCGTTACTTACAAGTTATAATATGTTGAGTGGTGCTTTGATAAAAACCCCAGATGTTCGTGATATTTGGCAGAAATTTGGAGACAGAAAAAAGGAAACGACAAAAGAATTGATCAAGGTGAGTCGATCTTAAATTGTATCTAGTAAATACTATTCTTTTATATTTTACCCAACTTATAATAAAATAATAAATTGAGAAACAATCAAATTTATAGGCATTATGACTTTAATCTTTACGTCAAGAACAACATATCAAAATATCAGTCAATATGACTGGTATCACTTTTCCATAACCTCTTTGCGGGTCCTTTCCTAATAGATTAGGTATACATTTCAAGAATATAAAGTCATTGAATGTAGCTTTCTATTCAGGTAGAATCCGAAGAACCTGTTGTTACAGTTTCAAGTCCCACAAAACAAGAAATTAGTTTGGCAGTACAAGTGGGAAAAATAGCAAGAGAAAGAGGACTAGATTCACAAAATTACAAATGCGCTGATTGTGGACAACGCCTGGAATTAGATAAGAAATCCAAGTGAGTATTACCAAAGATTACAGAATAAAGATATAAGATGTTTAACTCCAGGGCGGTTTTATTCAAGTTGCTGTCCCAAACGGACACCGCTCTCATCGGTAGATACCAGAGAAGTTCGAAAAGCTTATTTCATTTTAAGCTATACAGGGGTAATTAGAGAAATATATATTTAAATTAATAGGATTCTTTATCACAAAGGTTGGTTTTTAAATGTTGATTATTTCGAAAAATGTTCGGGATATGAATTTGAAAAGGTAAGTAAAAAATAAACTTGAATATTTAAAATGAATCAATTCACAGTTTTTATCCAGCATCTTAGTAATTTTGTGATACTCATTGATAATCTAGCAGATATTTATCACAAATTCAATTGAATATACTCATTAGCCACCAGAATAATAGGGCCACTAAATCTTAAATTTTGATCTTTAAATAACGCGTATTTTTCAATATACATTTGAGAGTAAAATATATACGGACTCTGGTATAGAGACTTGAATAATATTTGAAAGGAAATTGATTACATGAATGATGAAAAGAAAATTTAGTAAATTAGTTCAAAAGGAACTCATCAATTCCACTTTGGTTAGCTATAGAATTGAATTTTTGTGTTTTCTTGCTTAATGTACTTGTTTATATAATATCCCTATTATAAAAATAAATCCGTAATTTTGTATTAGCAAATATTAGAAAAAATTTAGTGCTTAAGCTTTGCTATTAAAGAGAAAATTATTAATATGACTTTTTGCTCATTTCAACAATTAATTAATAAATTTAAAAAATCTATACAACATAAATATAAAACACGAACAACCAATAAACACCGTTCTAAAATAACAGCGCTCGACGGGCGACGTCCCGTATAATATGCCAAATTAAATGCAAGTAAGGACGTGGCGACGTACTGTACCATCCAAGTCACCAGCGGCATCGGTGCTTTACGCGATAAATTCGAACGAGTGAAACATCTTATATTTTTATTCTGTAATCTTTGGTATTACAAGATTATGTTACTCTGTAGCTATACAAAAAATTTTGTTGTTCTGCTTTATATTAACGAAAATTGATAAATTTATATCGTTTTATTTTTGTTTCAGAGTGTGTGCCTTTACTGGTAACTATTTTTGTGATATGTGTATGAATAACGAATTGGTCCAAATACCCGCTAGAATTATTCATAATTGGGACTTCAAAGTTTATCCGATTTCTAAAAAAGGTATAAACTATTTAAATGAAGTCAAGGACCACCCTATCATTGACTTTAAAGTAAGATATCAAGTATTATTTATATTAATTTCAGTAACTATGATCCTAAATATCTAAATTAACGTTATTGTTGCAGGTATTAAATCCATTTATCTATGGCGTAGTAGAAGAAATGGCGAATTTGCAAATATTAAGAAATCAGTTGAACTTCCTGAGGGCTTATCTGTTCACATGTCGAGAACCTGTGATTGAGGAATTGCAAAAACAAATGTGGCCTAGGGAATATATGTACGAACATATTCATCAGTATTCTATCTTGGTATGTTAACATGATCAAAGTTGTATTGCTATCTTATTCTTTGAAAACATACAATTTACAATCAAATTGTGGGATTTTTGGGCAGATTCTGTCAATTTTACCGTATTAGTTTGTGTCCTTATTATTTACCATGCTCTACTTTTGGCGACTTTGCTGAAGCAGATGGAATACTAAAAAATGAACATTTTTATCTTTTGTAGGATCTTTCTGATGTAATGAATGGGTTACTAGCACAACAATTGGAAAAAGTAGTAGCTTATGGTAGAGACCATGTGTACAATTGCTGGTTGTGTAATCAAAAGGGATTTGTGTGCGAAATTTGTAATCAGCCCAAAACTTTATTCCCCTTTGATGTTGAAAAGGTATTCCGATGTGATATTTGTAATGCTGTTTATCATAAAACTTGTTGGAACCCGACAGTTGAATGTAGAAAGTGTAAAAGAAAAAAGGATAGAGAAGAAGTACCCCTTCTTGGTGCTACAACTATTGATTAATTATTCGTTTATATCATCAGTTAATTTAATTTTACGTGTTGACATCCGTTGAGAACAATAATTCTTGTATTTTTCAATTATCTTATTTATTACATAATAAATTAATACTTTGGTATTCATTTACACATTCAATATACTATTAGCCAGTCGATATGCTTGACGTAACTTGAGATGGGAGCGGCACGGCGATGCCCAAGCATTTCAAGCTCTATGGTCGGTGAGAAGGTTGGATAGACGGTAAGTCCAGTGACGATAAATTATTTTATTTTATTTATTTTAATACAATATCCAACGGGACACGCCCAATTCCAGGATAAGGTGAACAAACACAAATATGTTCTACAAAACAAAATCTATGATAGAAAAAAGAATTAATTAAACAAACCATATTAGCATGCATGCATAGGACACAATGAACACACACTGAAAAAAACTTTTAGAACAAGAAAAAAAAGTGTGTTCAGCATGCCCATTTCAGCTTTGAAATGAATATACAAAATTACAAACTTACAATGTTATAACCCCACTATAAGAATTAGATTTAAGTAGTTAAAAATGCACGATTAATTGTGGACAATTGACAGTTTAAAATATCTATTTTTGTTTCGATATTTGAGTAATTATAAATCATCTTATATACAGGATGCGGCAGATAAACGGTCAATTAGAGATATCTCGAGAACTAAAGGTATCTGAAATATGAAAATTGGCATGCAGGGGTTTTGAATAATGAGCTATTCAATGAAAATATTGCCGTCACCATTCTACTTCCGGTTATACCGGAAGTCGCACATAACTTTGTAATTTTTAATGGAAGACCCTGTATATTTTTAAATTTTGGGAATATTTACGTTATTCTGAACATTTTTTGTTAATATTTCCCTATACCTATTTTGAACCGTTTTTGAGTTGTAATGGTTTTTATATGAAAATGACACTTTTTTACCATGTACATAAAATTCAATATCCTCTGATGTAATTTGAATAAAAGTTGAAATTTCTTAGTAACTATTCACCACATATTGATTTATCGTTTACACTGTGAAGTTATCTTTTTTATTATACAGGGTGCTGTCAAAATTGGAATAAAAACGGACTCCACAATCTTCGCGTATTTCCTTTTTTTCAAATGGGACACCCTGTATGTGATTATTTATTTTAGAAGAAAACGTTGTCCACTATCGATATGTATTACTATTCCCTATACCTATCTCCTGCAGTTTTCAAATAAATCAGCTTTATACATTTTTGTCACAAAAAATTAATTTTCTTATAGGCTATGTGGTATTAATTTATTGAGTTAAACACTCGGTTAAACATTGAACAATTATACAGATACCATCAAAGATAATAAGGTACTAGCTTGTTCATTCAACAAATGTGCAAAGTGTTGCCCATCAACTTCCAAACATTTTTATATACTCTTTTAAGGATGAATTTGGATGAGCTGCAAAATATCCCAGGATGTCTATTTGTAAATCCTCATTATCGACATGGGTCTTGGGATTATTTCTTTTACTTTTAAACTGACCAAACTGGAAACAGTTGTGTAGCAAACGTTTTACAGTTTTATGATTTGGTCGAGGCTTTTCAGTATATCTCTCAGCAAACACACGGCAAGTTCCGGATACCATTCTGTTATACTCACCGTGAATCATAATTAAATTTAAAAAATCATCATTTGTATATCCAAAATGTGCCATTATTATTTTGTTAAGAAAATTAAAGGCAAACTATTATTATACCTTTCACATAACGGCATACAACAAGGTGACTACTAAACATTAACAATAACTGTCATTTGTCAGAATATTCCATAGGCGACCTGATAAATTAATTTTTTGTGACAAAAATGTATAAAGCTGATTTATTTGAAAACTGCATGAGATAGGTATAGGGAATAGTAATACATATCGATAGTGGGCAACGTATTCTTCTAAAATAAATAATCACATACAGGGTGTTCCATTTGAAAAAAAGGAATTACGCGAAGATTGTGGATTCCGTTTTTATTCCAATTTTGACAGCACCCTGTATAATAAAAAAGGTAACTTCACAGTGTAAACGATTAAGCGGTATGTGGTGAATAGTTCCTAAGAAATTTAAACTTTTATTCAGATTACATTAGAGGATATTGAATTTTATGTACATGGTAAAAAAGTATCATTTTCATATAAAAAACATTACAACTCAAAAACGGTTCAAGATAGGTATAGGGAAGTATTAAGAAAAAATGTTCAGAATAACGTAAATATTCCTAAAATTTAAAAATATACAGGGTCTTCCATTAAAAATTACAAAGCTATGTGCGACTTCCGGTATAACCGGAAGTAGAATTGCTACGGCAATATTTTCATTGAATAGCGCATTATTTGAAACCCCTTCATGCCAAGTTTCATAATTCAGATACCTTTAGTTCTCTAGATATTTAGATATTTCTAATTGACCGTTTATCTGCCGCACCCTGTAGAGGAGACGACTTATATACGTTTGTCCTGTAGTTGTTCTGATAAAATAACTGGTTTTGACGAGAGTTGACCCTAGAAACACGAAGATATAATAAATTATTGATATAAATGCAGTCAACCTTATAATTAATAATTTTAAACAAAAATATTACAGATTGCATTACTCGTCTTTTAATTAGGCTCTGTGCGTGAAAGCTGTCATAAAAGTATTCCTGATCGATACCTCTTGCTGGATAAACACCATCTATCATGAAGCAAGCTGATTTGAAAGTCTTTGAATACATTCCAGTAACGTTATGTGATTATTATATATAGGACTCCAAATTACATTTCCATATTAAAGTTTGGATCTTACAAATGTCGAAAATAACAAGAACACAGTAGAAAAACTTTTAAACAGTTTCATGTTTCTAATTACAAAACCAAGCATTTTGTATGAGGCTGCAGAGTTTTTCAAAATGTGCGACAAAAGATAGTTTGGAGTCAAAGTAAACACCTGCAAGATCCCTTATTAAATTGGGGCGAGCTAACACGGTATTGTGCAGTTGATAATCAAATCTTATTGAGGTGTCTGTTCTATGGAAAGACATGATGTTGCATTTACTGGCATTTAAGGGTAGTTCGTTTTCTATGCACCTTTTGTCTAATAGGTCTATATTGTTTTGAAGTATAGTACAATCTTGTAAACTATCAATGACAGAAATAAATTTGAAATCGTCTGCAAATATTAGACCCGTTGCTTCAATTTCATCGATAATATCATTAATAAAAAGTATAAAGAGGAGTGGTCCCAAGACAGAGCCCTGAGGAACACCAGATGTTTTAATGAATACTACAGACTTATGACCAAGGCATTGAACAAACTGGGGGCGGTTGGAAAGGTACGACTTAATTAGATTTATTAATGAGAGGTGAAGACTAATACTGTCTAATTTGCGAATTAAAAGTTTTTGATTAATCCTATCAAAAGCTTTAGAAAAGTCAGTGTAGGCGACGTCTATCTGTTTTCTTCTATCTAAAGCCTCAGCAATCATTTGTGTCTTACAAAACAAGTTGGTTATTGTGGACCGTCCTATAGGATATAGGACAGATATATGAAGATTTCCAGCAGTTTGGAAAATGACTGGTTTTCAAAATGATGTTAAAAATGACCGTTAATGGTTTAGATAAAACTTGAGCACAATCTCTAATTATAAAGGCGGGAATATTATCAGTACCAGCTGTTGGTTTGGGCTTCAGTTCTTTTAAGTACCTCTTCCTCAGTGATGTAAGATATATTGATTGTAGTATTGTTAGTTAGTTTGTTAACAAAGTTTGTGTCGTTAGGTATCGTATAGTTGTTTGAGAAAAATTCAGCTAGATTAGCTAAAAACTATTTTTTAGTTTTATTTGGTACCGCGCTGGAGATAATTAATACACTAAACAGTAGAATAAATATCAGTATCTTTTATTTTCATATTACATTTTTATATATAAATTCAGTAGATATAATTCTGGTAAAAATGAAATCAGAAATAGTAAAAACAGATTTTAAAACAAATACATTAGTAAGTTAAGTAGAAATATACAGTAAATACATTTTTACATCTACCCTGTATATTGGAATGTTAAAAAGCGGTTAAAATTGAAAACGTAAAATAAAAAAAGTATGGTCCCTGTACAGTACCGTACCATCTATAAAATTCCACACAAAATACATTTAATTATCATGGGTAAAAGTTTAGGTACAAACTTGTCATATCCACTTTTTAACGCTACTTTAAAAAAGTAAAAAAAAACTGCAAATTTTCAACAAAGTAAAGTTCTTTGTTTGCATTTTTCAAAACATTCGAGTAATTTGGTAATACTTAATCAAATATACAGGGTTAGTCGGAAATTACGAGCTTCCTTTCAAACATCGGGTTACTATAACTGTTGTAAATTTGTGAAATTTTTATAATTATTTTCACAAATTTAAGCATACGAGAACTGGTAACTGTTGAAAGGATGTTCATTATTTCGGACTAACCCTGTATAGTAAGTTACAGGTCTGTTCCAACCGCAATCTGTCAGAGAATAACTGATCATAGCAAATAACGACCTAGTGTATGTAAAACCAGAAAAAGTAAAATTAGGTAACTATCACTGTTGTAAATTTGAAAAATTTTAATAATTAGTTGTACTATTAGGATACGGTTCTCCGTCATATTCAACAATTGACTCACTAACACATGGTTTTATCTGTGGATAATATATTGCATTAAAAATTAACCCTGTATACAACACCATCAAATACAGTGTTATTTAATACTCTTGCAATATAGGGAATCAAAACGTAGATGATGACGGGGACAAATAAAAAACGGCAAAAAATACGGAAAAATCAATAAAACTTAGACTTTCCAATAGACTTCTCGTTGGTAAGTGTATTAACAATCAAGATTAAATGTGTATCTATGGTTTCAAAACTGTATATAATAAAAAGGTGGCAGTTCGGGAAGCGACTGTGTACAGAAGACCGGGGCTTCATCAAACTGGGCTAGGCCAGAGGTATAGCTACTGAAAATTTTCAGGTCGCCGGCACATATATAATTATATTGGGGTGACATTCACTGCGACCTAAAAAGTTCCATGTCGCCGGCACATACTGCTGTGGCTTATGCTCACCCTCCCTATTCTACAGATTTAGGGCCATAATAGTATGTCAGCCCAGTTTGGCGAAGCCCCCCCCCTTAAGGTACATATATCCCAATGTAAATACAATCAAATATACACTGAATATATACAAATATGGTATATGGGGGGATGTATAATGGGTTTATGTCTTTATAATTAAGTAAATTTTCTATTAGACAGTTTAAAGTCTACTAGATAGACTTGAAATTGCTGTTTGGGATATGTGAAGAGATTTACTTTTATTCAGCTTGTACAAAACATTTTAAAAATGTAGATTAAGTCAATCTGAATATACTAAAATGTTTCACTACACATTAATAATTATATAGATGTATATATTCTAGATACTTCTACTACAGTCTCATATTAACTTGCGTTAAATAGATTAATAAGAAATATAACATTTACTAGAAACGTTTGTGCTTTTTATTCTAGCAGAACATTTTATTTATCATAGTCAGAGACACTCGACGAAACGGTGAGCCTATAAAGTGTTGACAATTTTAACATGAATATATTCGGTAACACATTTTAGCGAAACGAGTTTTTCTATCTCACTCTTGGTATTTGATCGAGTTTGAGGTTTAGATAGTAATGAAATTATTAACTGCATTTGTAAATAGTGAGAAGATATAAATAGTTGACCTCAAAAAATACTGCCAAGAAAGGCAGACATACGAAACTTGCCTGTCACTAATTTAATGAAGGCAGAAATTATTGTTGGTTGTGGAGGAACTGCCAGAGATGAGTTATGGATCTAATTTGTATATCTGTTTTACGTAAAGTACATGTTATACATTTCATTTAACTGGAAAGGAAGGTATTTGATTTCATCATATAAAATTGCAGAAATTTCATTAATGGGAGAAAATACTGGTGAATACAATTTAAAATACAAACATATAAGTTGATATGCTACACCACCACTAGTGTAGTAGACCTAAAAACGTACGTTGATGGCGCAACTCAACGTGGTGGTGTAGCATATCAACTTATTTAAATACAAAACTATGATCAATATAACAAATAACTTGAATTTTAAAATTTAATAATAAAGTATCAACAATAATTTAATTAATATAATACGGACTAGCTACCGCATGGTTATGTTCATTCATATTTTACAAATTCTACAAAAAACTAGTCATTCGTTTCTACACTTCGTTGAATCGTACACAAATTCTGACTTTTCTAGTTCATTTTGTTAAAAGAAACCTTACAATCAACTGTTGGATTAGAAACAATGTATGGTTTTCAATAAATTATGTTTTTGGTTTGAGTCTCTATAATATTTGAATGGACAAATTATTAACAGTTATTGTTATAGTCACTTCCATGGTTTATAAGAAAAAACTATTTCAAAATTCGAGTAGTTGACATTGTTTATATACCTGGTCAACATATTGCGAAAGTACACATTACATAATAAACCATTTATTTAAGTACAAAATAACGATATGTTGCTATAGTTTGGACGTTCTGCAATCAACTTGTTTGTGAACTTTGCGATCGTCTTGCACTACGCAGAACATCAGTAAGGTCGCACCTTTTACAAATAACGATTTTGATAATAAAAAAATGAATGTCCAATTACAGAAGACTAGAAAAATCAGTTAAATATATACTACGTTATACTACACGTAAACAGAGAGTAAAATACGCATATTAATTTCTAAATCTAAAAACACATTTAACAACGGATTAGTACTATTTAGTTTTCGTATCTGATAAGGCACGCTGACTGCTTCTAACAGCCAGTGGTGAGGAAGGGGTTTTTGGGCTACTGATGGCTTTAGTCTTTTTTAGTTTAGCATTATGCATTTTTTGAAGGTTTCTTTCATGAGCATAAAGTAGCACTCCTATATGTCTATGACCAGCTTCCATAGCAATTTTTAAAGCTGTACTGCCGTCCTGTTGAAGAGAGCATATGATTAATATAAAAGTTGATAATTTCGTTTCTTTGACAATTTTAGGACCATCAACTCTACATACCACATCGATAATAGTAGAATCGCAGTCTGGCTGACATAAGAAGTGTTTGACAATTTCAATATGACCATGTTCAGCCGCACACATCAAGGCAGTACTACCGTCTTCGTCTTGAATATTTATGTCTGCACCAGCCTCTAATAACATTCTCACCATGTCCAATCGCCCATGGCTTACTGCCAACATTAATGCTGTTTGACCGTGCTACAAATTAAGAAAAACTAAATTGGCGTCTTGCCAAGATTATATTAAAAGTGGTAAGGGATGATACTTTGGCTCAAAAGCACCAAGGTGCAGAATTGGCATTGCTAGGAAAAAGTAGACTATGGTTTTAGGTCAAAAGACTCAAATTGAAGAACTGACTAAAACTTTAAGAAGATATAACTGTGATTATAGGAGTGTCACTGTTTTATGAAAATGTTGAAACTAAATTTTAAGAAGAATTTATCAATAGTAAGAGTAATTGTTCTTAAATGCAATTATTAATATGGCAATATAGATAAACAAATTTGTTATTGAAACCGCGTTATACCTTGAATTTTTTTGGGCATAAAACCAATTTTGAAATTTGCAGCCTTGGTAATTTTGAGCCATTTTTCTGTTTTTCAGAATTCACAGCAAGGCAGGCCTATATATAATTAATGGTATAATACTAATACACCCAGATACAAATAGTTATTGCCTATCTTCAAGCTAGTGACGATACATTTAGTGAGTTGAGTGAGTGAGTCTTTTGTTCTTACCTGCTTTGCTCTAATATTCACATCAGCTAATTGGAAGAGTCTTCTAACAACGTTGGCGTGAGTCTGCGATCTAACTTCTGCCAAAGAGACCAGCATAACACTCGTATATCCAGCTTTATTTTGTTTATTGATATCACATACTTTAGAATCTAATAAAATAGACACTACGTCAAAGTTTCCATGGGAGACTGCGTAGTGCATTGCAGTATTGCCACTGGAATCACTCATGTTAACTACATATTCTAATAATAAACTTGACATATCTTCTAGAACGTCCAAATAATCTTCTACATCTAACGGATTTGCAGTTACCATACTTGACACTTTAAACCATTCTGTTTGAACTATGTTAATTGCAGTGGGATTTTTGAGGTTCTTGGAAGGTGTTTTCATTAGAGCGTCATTTAGAACTTTCATTGCACCCTGCATTTCTTTACTAGGCACAGCTCTGTGAAAAGAAATAAAATTCATGTAACACAGTAAAATGCTATCTTCAAATTGGTATTGAGTTTTCATGACAAAGTATTTGGGAGAAAAATGATAACGTTAACGTTTTGTATTAGAAATAGAAATGGAAATATTTTTTGTAAAAGTCTAAATAAACAACTTACTTTTTCCTATTATGACTTTGTGTAATGGGTTGATAAACAGTGGATTCCGATGTGGGCAGTGTGATCTCTAGAACTTGAACTTTAGTTATGGGTGCTACAGAATTGACACCATTTTGAGCATGTGGGACTGGATCTCCAAGTTTGAGGTTGGTTTTTACTTTATCTAAAGGATTTGTTTCATTTGATATAACCTTTGGGGATAAATCTAGTCCAGATAATCTGAAAAAATATCAATTATTATATTCTAACATTGCTGGGTGTAAATAAATTTAAAGTTCTATTGTGCCCTCTTTGTTTTCGTTAGAAAATGAAAATAAATATATAAGTTAACGGTAAAAAAATCAAGTATAAAATAACTACAGAAATACAGAACCTAAGCTGCAATTTCTCTTCCGAAAATAGTTACAAAAAATATCAAAAAAATGTATTTGGCTACTGTCGATTTGGCAACAACTATTCAAAATACACTTGAACGTTCCAAGTTCCAAGATTCATTTTATAATAAACATTGATCTGCGAACTGTGACTGTATTCGTCAAAAATAACTACTAGAGTTGAAACGTTACCTTGTGAGCAGAATATGTTTATGCATGTAGGAGCAATGTGCATTTTGGTTCCTGTCCATAGACGATAACATTAGAAAAATAATAGTTTCTAGTCATAACAAAACAAACTGGTAAATAAACGTTTTAACCTAAGTTAACTCGCATCGTATTTAACTTGACCACCCTACTTCAGGGCAGGTTTTAAAATATTCATCTAATTTTTTTAGTTCCAAAAGACCAAATAATGAGTTGAAAGTTGGGGGGTCAATGATTTACTGAATCTACACTCAATTTATTTATCGATATAATTTTCCCAATTGCCCAACATACGTTCAACAATACTTATAGGTATCATTTAATCAAAAACTAAGTTAACAATTAATATAAATAGTTTTTTACTTATTTTCAATTACCACCTTTTTGAACAGACATTTTTTACGCATTATTATAAAATTCCATTAAAATATTGTACATAATTTCATTACTTAAAAGAGAAATACATTTTTGTTAAGTCAATATGTGAAACCGTGACCGTTAACCAGCTCTACTTTTTGATAAAACAAATCAAATTAGCACGAAATTAACATTTTTATGAACTTGGTACATTATTATATGTTTATTAATTGTTATTTAAAAATTAGCGCCTCGCCCTTCTAAACCTTTAACGACGGCTCTGTTTACCAAAAGAAGGGCGCCTGTGCAGCGTCGCCTTTTATTTCGGTATAATTGATTTCTACTCCAGTTATTAGATGTCACGCAATGATTAAAACAAGACCTAATCCCTCTAGCATGTGTAACTAATTATATTATGGTATTTCTACATATCAAAAATAAAAAAATAAGTTGCAATCTACTCGTCCTTCATTAAAATCGATAATTCACAACAGCTGACATAAACCGATATATATGTTTGTGCACCTATCATTTGTCTAGTTTATATAAATATTCAATAAAGAGATTATAAACAATCTGTCACGCTATTAGCAGAATTGTAAACAGGTAAAATATTTTTCAGTGGTATGTTAACACTAAATTATAGAT
Organism: Galerucella pusilla; assembly: GCA_910591695.1. Taxonomy (NCBI): domain Eukaryota; kingdom Metazoa; phylum Arthropoda; class Insecta; order Coleoptera; family Chrysomelidae; genus Galerucella; species Galerucella pusilla. Next base: position 822,708 of record CAJUYI010000002.1, on the reverse strand, counting down.
AATTTCAGTCATAAACATTTTTTATATATGTTTGTGACATATTTTGCAGTTGACATTCAATTTTATACAAGATGAGCAAAAATAAAGCGCTATTGACATTGGCGAACGGACCTATTGATAATACACCGAGTAATATTAATAATTGGTAGCGAATTAAAAAGTTCAAAATACTATGATTACTATAAAACAAAATGTTACAGGGTTTGAGAGCCTTGTATGTTATTAGTTAGCTACTTTGGGTGGAGTACATTATGTAAATCAAGCAACGGTACAGTTGGCATACATCCATTTAATCCAAAAAACAGTTTTTACTTTTCGAGGAAGGTTATCAGCTGTTGCATTTTTGTAATACCTTTGCGATGGCAAAATTTCTCTGGGCGTCGAGCGATTTTATTGTTTGAGAAACACTGCAATTAACAAGATTATGTATGTTGGGCATTGAATCAAAGGTATTCTACCTACTGATTTAATTTTACGAAATTATTTTCGGAATTATGTCTAGACAGCTGTTTCGCATTCATTAGTGACCGTCACCAGGAAAATTAGAAACATTCTAAACCAAAGAACATGTTGCAGAAGTTTTTTAACTCAATTAATATGTCGGCATATTAGTAGGTTTGAGGAAATGAAGTGTAAACATACATTATCTCTGTAATATTTTTAGTATTGCTATTAATTGGACAGGAAATAATTTTAGCAATATAGATAAATCATATATGATATGTCCTTCCATATCAACTCCTTCTATAAATAAAAATATGCGGCGAAAATGGACACTGGCCACCAGCCTACCATAATAATGAAATCTTTAACCATTGTGCCCTATTCTATTTGAGGCGATACAGGATGTGTCTTGAGGCAGTTTGCTCCTATGGAAAAAGAAATAGGGTATAATTAAATTAAAACAAACCTTGTACTGATCGGTGGCGTTTTCTCAGTGGGTGAATACACTTTGGTATAAGTATCTTGTCTTCTGAACTTTCTACTTTCCACAGGAGTAGTTGGTATTTGGGGCCTGGGGATTCTAGATGGCGTTGGACTTCCTCCATCTTTTTTGAAATTCTCTTTTTCCTTATCACACTTTATACAAACCGACAAGTCTGCTACAGTATTGCAACCAGTATCAACAGTTTCTGATTTTTCCTCTTTCGCCTCACAACTAACATTCTTTTTTGGTGTTGTCAGATCGAGGGTGTCCGTTAGTTTGGAAACAGTGAACTTGTCGTATTGCGTATTTTTATCCGCCATTTTAGGTTGAACTTGGCATAATTTAGTCGATGACGGTTTTTGAAGTTCTGCCTAAAATAATAAGTTAGATTGTACAACTTGTCTGTGGTGTATGATTTGTTCCTAATATTTGAATAATAATCGGCAATGGTTTCTATGAATAGACATCTTTATCAGCCAGTTTTTTATGGCAGACGTAGAGGAGCAGTCAAAGACAACCACAAAAATGTGGTCGTGTCTAGGCAAACTGCGGTCCATCATTCGAAATTGTGAACTTCTCATACATGGGCAGTCGAAACCGACATCTGCAGTACGCCAAGTGGCAGCGGGGCACACAGATTCCAATTTTGTGGTTCTCTCGACTGCAAAATGTATCCGACATACTTCAGTCCTACAACAACATGTTGAAAAATAATATTTTGAAATATTACCTGACATGATCTATTAATACTATTAAATTCGGATTGTGATGCTATCGTTCGGGTTTTAGCGGTAAGGTTAAGCCTATCGTCTCCCATATTAAAGGATTTACTTCTTGATGAAAGGGACGCTAATGATATTGGTGATGTATGGCTATCTTCATGATTTTCGGGACCTACAGCTATCGATCTTTTCAGTGTATCACATTTGTCACAAATTATGCCATTAATAGTATCGTCTGAGCTTCCTACTGAGTAACATTCTACACATTTTTGAATTGCAACGTCAGATAACTCCGCTTTTGCCATAACTCCAACGTCTCTACTTCTTTTAGGTACTAAAGTCTGAGTTTCTTTGGTGCTGGTAATTTTACTAGCTTGTAGTAGGTTTTGATTATCCATAAATTTAACTTTTTCATTAAGCCATTTGTCTGCGAAATCATTTTCGAGCGTTGATGTTGAAACACTTTTTGTATTTGGCGTTTGGTGTCCAACTCCAATATTTCTCGTTAATACGCCACACATAACTCCAAAATCCTTTCGTGGTGGTGAGGGGGGCGGTGAAGGTTCCTTTTTCATTGAAGTTTCGAAATTATTTATCTCTGTAAATGAATGAGATCTTTGAGATGTGTAATGTGAGGTGTAGTCTCCATTTAAATTATTCAGTTTTTTGGCTTCGTCTAACTTGATTTGGCGGATGAGTCGGCGGTTTTCTTCTTTAAGAAGGTACACTTGCTCCTAAAAGTAAAAGTTTTATTCAAATAATGGCATAATACGAGGTGTGACTAAAATATTGACAATAATTGTATCACTAACACGGACAAAACAAGTACAAAAGATCGACAATAAAATGGAAAACATTACGTTAGAAACAGCACAGTTTAGGTATTAAAAATAACAACCACTTCTAGTGATAGTAAGCTCCACACCAGTCAATGGAAACTGAAGTTTATGCCCATCTTGGTGTTGAATTTACCTATGACATTACTGTCCCCTTAATTTCACAAACTTATTAAATATTTATTGGAGTGCAATGTACCTGTGCCCACTATATCGACAATTAGAAACACAAAGTACGGTATTAATTAACGTAGCTCACAGTTATTCTATTAGGTTTTTAAAATATACAGCGTTTCACTTTTAAAAACTTCAAACATCCATTAATTATACATTAGGTACCAAGTAATTAATGTTCGTTAATATTCACAAATTATTACAGTAATGTATTTAAAACTCATTTAGCGCTTAATTATTTATATTGATTTTCAATAATATTGGTGAAGCGAACTTCCAAAGTAGAACAAACGATAACTTTCCGAGAATAAATGCGATATTGAAAATTTCAAATCAATCGGTATATTCATCGAGCATAAACTATCTACTATCTACCGCATGACACATTTAAAATCACAACTACAACTACAAAAGGCAGAAACACTTATGTGTTTATACCAAGGAAATTATAAAAAATGGTTAATTCAACCCTCATTGTAGTGTTGAAAAAAAAATCACATTAACGAATAGAAAGTAAAATTATGAATAATGCAACTTTAGGGGGTTGAAGCTGGTCAAGATGAAATTAGGCGTAAAATTTACAAGATATGTGAGGAACAGCTTATTCCATTTATCTTTTTCCCAAAGTAAAATACACAAAGAGAGTGACATTAGAAACAATGATAAATTTGTTGTAGTTAAATTAAATTATATCATCTTACATTTTTTTAATTTGATACAACTGCTACGCCACTGGTTTTAGCGGGGACAATAAAGATGTTTTGACTAAATTAAATCGCGCACATTAAAAGCCACCCACGAATATTTTGGATTGTCTTATTAATTTTAACCAAGTGAAATTACTTTAAATACTGTGTTTTTGAAAAACTGAATTGAAATATGTAAAGTTTCGATCATACTGTTCACAACTACTCATTCAATAATCAACAAGGAGTGATTCATAGACATTTATCGCCAAGTAGAGTACATACTAAACCGTTAGGACTAAGGGCAACTTCAACTGCACTCACCTTAGAAAGTTATTGATGGCAGTACATTTAATGTGGAATATTATTATAGAAAGTATACTATTAGTTTTATAAATTACACTTCTACGCCAAGGATAAAAAGGGTAAAATTGATTCTATTTTAAAAACAGCATTTATTGATTTTAATATGAATTTATGTTGATACAAGACAGTTTCATTCATTTTAATAGGTACTACCATGAGCTTTGGAAACAATAAACGATTCATTTTAGGATTCATGTTATTGTGTATGTTGACACAATTTTCTACAACTTCAAGACGAATTCTACTGCACTATAAAATGCCGTGATAGAAAAGTTTTTTGAAGTACAAATTGTATCAGTTCTTATTTTATTATACAGGGTGTCCCAGGAGTTCGTACCAAAATCTTGGGAGGTGATAGGAAGGCTAAAAATAATGATAGTATATCATATAAAATTTTTTCTTTACGCCCTTCGTTAACGAACTATAGGGCTCTAAAGTTGGGAATGAAAAATGGTTTTTTATTTACAATTATCAAAGGGCTGATTGGAAATTGGTAATATTTTAACCGTTAATAAACACCATAATTGCACAAATTTTGGCGTGATATACAAGTCTACAACATACTTGTGAACTCAGGTACCGAATAAGTTAAATGGTGGAGGCGCCATTTTTTTGTAAGTAAAACTTTTTCCAGTTATAAATGCAATAATTGGCTTTTGTGAACATTTTTAGAGATATCAAGTCCTCTTGTGTTTCCTGATGCTACTGGCTGCATGACGTGAGTCCAAGCCAAAAAAAAAAGTCCTCTTGTGACATCTCGATAACATTAAAGGTTTAAGAGATACGGGCAATTTTATGTCGCACTGCACACCTATTGGCGCATTCACATCAGTAATGTTCGTTTTCAATAAAGTTCTTTATAGTTAAAGTAAAAGTTTATATTTATAAATGTAGATGGCACAAATTTATTAATAATTTGCTAATAATACAGGATGCTTCCTGTAATCGTACATTCAAAATAAATGTGAATGCGCCAATAGGTGTGCAGTGCGACATAAAATTGCCCGTATCTCTTAAACCGTTAATGTTATCGATATGTCACAAGAGGACTTGATATCTCTAAAAATGTCCACAAAAGCCAATTGTTTCATTTTTAACTGAAATAAGTTTTACTTAAAAAAAAATGGCGCATCCACCATTAAACTTAGTCGGTACCTGAGTTCACAAGTATGTTGTAGACTTTTATATCACGCCAAAATGTGTGCAATTATGGTTTTCACTAACGGCTAAAATATTACTAATTTCCAATCAGCCATTTGATAATTGTAAATAAAAAACAATTTTTCATTTCCAACTTTAGAGCCCTATAGCTCGTTAACGAAGGGCGTAAGGAGAAAATTTTATATGAAATACCATCATTATTTTTAGCCTTTCTATCACCTCCCAAGTTTTTGGTACGAACTCCTAGGACACCCTGTTTATGTTCCAACATATAATACTGATAATTCTACATTGCAATTAAAAAGGCATTGTCTGCGTTTAAAGAACATACAATCATTTTCACATAAATCACACGGTACATTTTTCCTCTGCACAGGTTCATTGAGCTTATATAATAATTTTTGGTACGAACTCCTGGGACACCCTGTATAGGGTGGTTCCCCAGTAATTGTACAAAGAAGTACAGTACAATCTTCACTTTAAAATATCGCGATTAAAACTAGCTTTAATAAAATGTGAGGCAGCGAAAGAAGCAACTTTATCTGTCCTTTATTGAACTAACAATTGTAGTTTAATAATCGCCACTTCTATATTTAGTTTCCAAAGAGTTTCATTAGTGCTATTATGTAAATATTGATAAAAAGGTAACAAGAATACATAATTTGGTAGCGAAACATTTAAAAATAATAAAGCTGTTAAAGTCTGTTCATACTTATAGTGAAGTAACATCTACTCCCATTAACAATTAAGAATAGTAGAGTCAGCATATATTTCCATAATACTCCGTCTTGATCGTGATTTTAATATAGCCGCACCATGTTTTGATATAAGATATATTTTGATAATTTTTAAACGTTTCGGATTTTAAATTAATGGTTCACCTTGTATAAAAAACTTCTGTACAATAAGAATATTTTAATTTTAAAATAGTTTACTCAATGTATTATTAATTAATTAATTCTTACCTTAAGGTCAGGAACTAATTTAACTTGATCTTCTAATTGTTTAGTTCTTTCGAGACTCAAGGCCATTTGTTCTCGGATTTTCTGTAAGGCTAAAGGGCTCATTCCGCATGATTCAATGGTGACGGTGTCGAAATCGTGTCTCGCAGCCCCATCATGGGCAGAAGGTAAGACAGTCGTGCTCGGACCGGAAACTAAAGTAATTCTTTGTGAATGTTCGGTACATAATAATGCATAGCACTCTTGGTAGCTTACAGAATAATCAACTATATCAGTATCAACAAAAATTATCTTATCTATCAGATAAATCAATCGTCTTATTAACCAAAACCACATCCATAAAAATACACTTAACAATTTCACTTTATTTATTTTCTCCATTTTTTTTTGGTTACTTCCCGGCACCTATCTTTACAATGTTTTTTTTAATCTGACTTAGTATAATAGGTGCATTAAAACTACGCATGCGTTTTAAATGGTAGAATGAACAATTGCTTAGGTTCGATGCACACAGTCAATTGAAAGCGGCATTTGGAACATCACTACCAACTCATTGGTAACAGAATTAGTCACTAACTTGAAACGATAAAGTATATTTCACAATATTTCGTTAACTTGGTATTTCATTGTTCAGATTGTTCAGTAAGCTGTATGTTTGTATGTATATTGGAGTGTCATTATGAAACCTAAAAGATATATTGTGCCCCCTTACTTCTACTTAGTTCCCGAGGAGAGTCTTATTAGAGACTAGTAGCTATTGTTACCGAATTGACGACTATCTGCTGTGGGTACTTCTCTTGAATCAATCATATTGGTGTTAAGTTAAAATGAATCATCTTGGAATTAAGTTTACCAGTAAACAAAACTTTGGGCATTGACCCAAATAAAATTACCTTATATTTTGTAATATAGGTGCACAGAGTTTTTTACAGTGGGTGTTTTTTATTTTAAGACTAAACAGTAAACACAAACTATCCCCGCTGCTGTGAAACCTGGTCATGGACGGGCTCATCAGAACCCTACACAGAGACGAATTTAACACCATAGGATATGCAGACGACCTGGTAATTCTATCCCAAGGTAAATTCAACAGTACAACCAGAGACAGACTCCAGATAGCTTTAAATGTAGTAACAGGCTGAACTGTAAAAGAAGGGATACGTATTAGTCCTTCGAAAACACAGATAATTGCGTTCACCAGAAGAAGGAAAAGGGAAGGACTTGGCCCTCTGACGATTCAAGGTGAACCAATACGATTGTCGAATGGAGTAAAATATCTTGGGGTTATCCTAGACCTAGGCTTAACTTGGAACCGACACCTCCAGCACGTGATCAAGAAAGCAGAGGTGGCCTTCATGGTTGCCAGACGCACTTACGGCACTAAATGGGGACTTACACCCAGCATGGTACACTGGCTGTACAAAATGGTTGTCATTCCCAGGATCACATATGCATCTCTGGTATGGTGGCCAAAGATCAGACAATCCTCTGCTATGCTAAAACTAAGCAAGGTCCAAAGACTTGCATGCATTGGCATTACAGGGGCAATGAGGACCACTCCTACAGCGGCACTGGAGACAATGCTAGACCTTCCTCCGCTACATTGTGTCAAAATGTGAGAAGCAAGGGCAGCACTAACCCGACTGGAAAAAGCATCAGACCATGACGTGGCACATGGGAGAGGACACACAGAGATAAGGCATGTGGATGATGACATTTTCAAAATGCCAACCGACCACATGACCACCAAATATATCTTTCGCAAGAACTTCGAGATTGTCATCAAAGATCGAAAGGAGCTTGAGGACGAGAACGCACCACCACTTAGTAGAGCGAATGAACTGATCTGGTATACAGACGGATCAAAAAATGAACTCGGCACCGGAGCGGACATATACAGCAAGACGAGCAAATATGAAGGGATCGTCTCGCTTGGCAAATACGCTTCTGTATTTCAAGCAGAGGTCTATGCAATACTTGCATGTGCAATGGCTAATAATATGAGAGCCTAAAACAACAGGCAGATCAGGATCTTCAGTGACAGTCAAGCCGCCCTTAAAGCACTTCAGAGCTATAGGGTGACATCTCGGCTAGTATGGGAATGCGGCGAAGAACTTAGAAGACTGGCGACTCGGAACAGTGTAACACTGGAGTGGGTCCCAGGTCATAAAGGAATCGCAGGGAATGAAAAAGCTGACGAACTCGCAAGAGTAGGATCGTCAACTCAGATGAACGGACCCGAACCTGCTGTGGGCATCCCCAGATGCTTATCGAGGTCATGGTTAAAAGGGTGTTGAAAGAACAACACAATAAATACTGGAAGAACACGACCAGGCAAATACATGGGAAGAAATTCATAAAAGAACCATCAGAAAAAGTGGCGAAAGAACTGCTCTCAATGAGCAGGAACAAACTACGCACCATAACGGGGCTACTTACGGGACATTTTCCCACAAAGGAGCACCTAAACAAAATAGGGCTGTACAACGGAGACCTTACATGCAGAAGATGCAACAAGGATACCGAAACAGCTCTGCATATACTATGCAACTGTGAGTCGCTGGACCACAGAAGGCAGAAACTGTATGGTAGACCCCAAATGACTCCAGAAGACTTCTACAACCAACCAGCAAAGAACCTGTATGAGCTAATACAGGGAACGGAATGGCTGAATAGGTTGTAGTCAGAACACTAGGAGTATCCACAATAAGCACAGGAGGCTGAGGTGGTACCGGCGAAGGGACGGCTCCAGGGAAAAAAAACTCAAATTGGGATATACAATATGTCCCCCAAGTTTGAATCATATGGAAAACTTTTTTATTATCAATTTTAGGAAAAAAAGTTATTCTTCAAAAAAAGTTCTGCATTATCAAAACCTAGAATACAGTCATCAACTATCAAATTTTTCAGTCGTATACGAGGTTTGTCAAAAAAATACGAGTTTTACTCAAGAGTAAAGTACCTTTAAATTTGACAATATCGAAAAATGTTACTAAAAAAACTTGAATATATCGTACTCATTGAATTTGTTTGTTTGTAGAATTAATATGATGTTAATTTTATAACTTAGTGTTTGAATGTATTTTATTATTTACAAAACAAATGAATATGCACTTATTCCGCGTTTTAAATGCAAGATTATTAAAAAACATGGAAATTCTAGAAGATTATCATGTGTTTCGTAATCACAAGGGATAAATGTTCATTCAAAATAGAAACATTAGTAAAAAATAAAATAATCTGAGGTTTCAATTTAAATGAATGTAATTACATATTTAATCGTAGTTTTAATTTTGATCAACCTTTTTTGCAACATTTTTAGGGGGACATAATATTGTATATTCAATATTTATTATTATTTTTTATGGCTATATACAGACACATTTTTTATGGAACGTGACACTCAAATTTTAAGTAAATATGAACAGTTACATCAAATATTACAAATATTTATTTTGTAATATTTAACACTACCAATATATTTTCCATCATAACATAGATCATTCATTTTTAAATTTATTTTTGACAATAAAATAACCGATTTTCAATTCATTATAACTTAGCAACTTTAATGATCATACAATATTTTGTTTGAATAAATAATAATAATAAACAAACAAGGTTTCTGACCCAAATTTCCTGCCATTGAAAACTCCCCCTTATAAATAAGCAGGTAGTGAGATTTGTATGAGATTTTGCAAAATAGTTTATAGAATATTTCCAATACATATTTAAGTCAAGATAATAGTATAGCCGCGACAGACAATGAATAACACATCCAAGTTTAACGGGGTTGGGATATCTTCACGATATAATCAGTATGCAGTATGAAAAGTTATTTTCAAGTTATAATAGTATAATACTATTATTTTGACATCTATTAATAAAATACATTTATCTGAGAAGTGCTGGTGAGATATGAAGAAAGGTGATTAGATTCAGTCTCAGTTTATCCACAGAAAAGACAACATATCATTTTAGGAACTGCTCGTGGGTAGTATGGAACAATATAAAACTGTATAGGCGAATGGAAGTGGATTTTTATGTATGAAAATATCGATAATGATTCATGTTAAAAATGATTTGGCACTATAATCGTACTAGCGAAATTTAAAATTAACTTTCTACAATAAACATAAATTTCCGACTTTTAGTGTATAGATTGAGCTCACATAAAGCACGTGCATGAGTGCAAAACATCACAGGTAGAATCCTACCGCTTACTGTTCGAGCCTCGGGTTAAGCTTTGTATTCGACGCCCTTATCAGATCTATAGGAATGGAAAGTTTAATAAATGCAAAAGGGTCTATACTTTCAATGTATATACTATTTAAAACTTGGCAATTTAGGTGGACCACTTTGTATACGTGTTTGACGTATTTTAATGATTTATTACTATCAACCAATTTCAAATCGAGTATAGGTAATTTTAAAGACAAAAAGTGAATGATTTACTAACCTGAGACAGCAGTAACATCTGGCAGATTATTAGATAATTTGTTTTTAGACCTTTGAAGTGTTCTTTCAAAATCGGAGACAGCATCATCAAAACCATCGGTTTTAAATGGATATTTATTTGTTGTCGTATTTGGTAACACGGGCGACGGAGAGTTTTGCTCCTGTATTGTCTGAAACAAATAATTAATATAATACTTAGTCAAAAGACACAGAAGGATAAAGGTGTGTGCAAATAAAATCTATCTCTGATGCTATACATATATGTGTAGGGAAAGCTATACAGATCTGACCACTTTTTTAACGGCCACAGGACGCAAAATAATTAAAATTCTGACTATAGTGTGTACATAGCGGAGAAATTATCACCACCAGTTAACTAATTGTTTAAAACAACATTACAAAATTTTATTAGGTACTATCTGGACGTTAATATTATATAAATAAACATTCTAAAATAGTCAAAAATACATAAAAGTCGAATAAAAAAGTTTTATTTCGCCTGCTAATATTATTATTTATATGTTGGAAGCTAATACTGACCTTTTAGCAAGGACATTTCACTTGAGCAATCCGTATATAACCTACTAGTTTCATACACTAAACATGTACTTCACCTATTAATTTAATTTGTGAACTGAAAAGCTAACATTATATTTACTTTATTTAAATAAGAATGTGCTGTACAATGATACCCGTTGTTTGCAATAAAAATTATCTTTTCAAATAACTGAAGGCCCGCATTTATTAGACTTCTTACAGTTGACGCGTTATTTATTGTATGTGGGTTTTTGAAAATTGTTACTTACTAGAAATTTTCTATTTGTACATTCTTAGCTAATAGAAAAGATAGTTCAAGTGGTGGTCGTGGAATTCGTTTTACAAATGTGTAACAAAATATAAGATATACAGGGTGACCCAAGTTTAAATGTTTTACGAGGAGTCGAATTCAAAATAAGAGCTGCCAACACCTGTTCGGTGCTAAATTAATTATCATTTTACAGCACGTTAATAATAACGGATGGAAGATTTTGTCGGCAAATGTTTGTGCCTCAAGGCGGAATTCTAGCCACACTGATTAAATATTCCTTGCAATGATGGTTGCAGAAAACTTACCTTATAAGTGTGTTCCAATGTAGTGATTAAGGGGGGTGTAAGTCCCAAAAGAACCTCCATCGAATGTCGTTGTTTTCTTCTATCTTTTCTTTTTTTAATAGACCCTGTACGACTATCTGCTTCCTTACTGATGGATTCACAGTAACGAACGAAGTCCAAGTCGATGTGATAGCCATATGGACAGCAGTTACATTCATACCAAGAATAACCTAAAAATAATAAGGAAATTTATATCAGAATGTTTTTAATTACCCTTAAAGGTTTAAAGGTTGCACAGTTACAGTTAGTCCAAAACAAATTGCAGAATCTAAAACACGTGTTCGTCGCCCTTGTCAACTTCTGCAATTTATTTTGGATAAACTTTACGTATATGTTTGTAAAATATTACTAATTAAATTTATACAATAGATTTTTACCAAATGTCACATACTAACTTTTTAAAGATTTCAATATATTATGGCGTGCCGTTTTGCTATTTAAAATAAGATCGTTTTAATAGAGGAAAAATATATATCTCTTCTCTCAAACATTTTTTTTCCGTAATTATTCTGTTGAAGAATTAAAATTATGTTTTTCATAATAATAATACAGGAATTTCTATTATGAAAAACATAATAGAAATTGCCGATTTAAAATTGTGGAATACATAATGAAAATTCATGAATTTAAATTATGAAAAACATAATAGAAATTCAATTTCCATTATGTATTGAGGTTGCCTATACTACTCTAATGCAAGTACCTGAAATCGGATGGTAAATGCATTACTGCAGGATAGGCAACCTCAATACATAATGGAAATTGAATTTCTATTATGTTTTTCATAATTTTAATTCCTGAATTTTTATTATGTTTTTCATAAATTTAAATCCGTAATTTCTATTATGTTTTTCATAATGGAAATTCGTGTATTATTATTATGAAAAACATAATTAATGGAAATTCAACAATTAAAATTATTGAAAACGAAAACATAATGGAAATTAAAGAAAAAAAATTTTGAAAAAAATAATACAAATCCGTTTTGTATTATTTATTCAATAATTTTTATTCTTGAATTTGTATAATGTTTTTCATAATTTTAATACTTGAATTTCCATTACGCTTTTCATAATTTTAATACTTGAATTTCAATTATGATTCTAATAATAATAATACACGTATTTCCATTATGAAAAACATAATAGAAATTACCGATTTAAAATTATGAAAAACATAATAGAAATTCAAGAATTTATGGCGTGCCGTTTTGGTATTTAATAACATTGTTTTAAAAACAAAAACAAAAATATATCTTCATTCAAAAATGTTTATTCCCTAATTATTCTGTTTATGAATTAAAATTATGTTTTCCATAATAATACTACAGGAATTTCCATTATGAAAAACATAATAAATATTCATGAACTAAAATTATGAAAAACATAATAGAAATTCAATTTCCATTATGTATTGAGGTTGCCTATACTAATCTAATGCAAGTATAAACCTGAAATCGTATAGTAAATGCATTACTACAGAATAGGCAACCTCAATACATAATGTAAATTGAATTTGTATTATGTTTTCAATAATTTTAATTCTTGAATTTGTATTATGTTTTTCATAATTTTAAATCGGTAATTTCTATTATGTTTTTCATAATTGAAATACGTGTATTATTATTATTAGAATCATAATTGAAATTCAAGTATTAAAATTATGAAAAGCATAATAGGAATTCAAGAATTAAAATTATGAAAAACATTATACAAATTCAAGAATAAAAATTATTGAATAAATAATACAAATCGGATTTGTTTTATGTTTTTCATAATAATAATAATACACGAATTTCCATTATGAAAAACATAATAGGTATTCGAATATTAAAATTATGGAAAACATAATAGAAATTCAATTTCCATTATGTATTGAGGTTGCCTATCCTGCAGTAATGCATTTACTATCCGATTTCAGGTACTTGCATCAGATTAGTATAGGCAACCTCAATACATAATGGAAATTGAATTTCTATTATGTTTTTCATAATTTTAATTCAAGAATTTTTGTTATGTATATCACAATTTTCAATCGGCAATTTATATTATGTTTTTCATAATGGAAATTCCTGTATTAATATTATGAAAAACATAATTTTAATTCATTAACAGAATAATTAGGGAATAAACATTTTTGAAAGGAGAGATATTTTTGTTTTTGTTTTTAAAACGATGTTATTATCATATCGTTAGAATGTCATAAAATAAAATATTTTATTTCACATTTTACCAGAGGTGTGATCTACTATGAATGGACCTTAATAAAATTTGACAACAAAGTTTTGTAGTCTTAAACTTCAAAATATTATTGATTGTCTAGTTGTCATATTTTTTCGTTGTGTCAGATAGGAACCAAAAATTTTTTTGTCAAATTTATTACTAGTTAATCTTGACAACGGTAGCTGGAACGCTTCCGAAACGTCGAAATAAAAAATAAAAAACATTATTGTGGTTTGATTCCCAAAAGAATAAGTAATGCCACAAGGAACTTACAGAAGATATATCTAATCAAAGTAGAACAAACTAGTTTACGCCCATATCCATTGATGGACGGATTACGTTGGCGTCTTATTAGAAAGTACCTACCTAAATATTTTCGTTAGAACAAATACCATAGCGATAGAGATCTCTTAATATACTTAACATTAAACACTATAATAATAACACTACTTTTCAATTTCAGTGATGGACATTGTAATTTTGGGTGTTAAAATTTGCTTGTCAGAAATCACTTTATCAAAACTTTGATTTTAATTTCTACAGTGTGTCCTCGGAAGGGGTGCCCAACAAAACGTTTACATTTATCTGTATGTAAAAACCTGTTTCATTTTATAGTCCAATTTATGGAAAATGTAATAATAATCTACAAGGGCGTACTCAGGATAAAAACTAGGGGGCAAACCATGGTAGTTCAGGTAGGTACTAACATATCTTATAGGTAGGTACTATTACCATTTTTTCATGTTCAAAACTCTTGTTTCAATCTAGTACTAATTTGCAACGTTCAACAGTAGCCGCAGTGGATGGAAAAGCACTGAGAAGGTGGATTCATGCAAGAAAAAATTGAAACTAAGATTAATTTAAAACTAAAACTAAGAAGATAAAACCATGTTATTTTTTAATTTAAATCTCAATTTCTTAGTTTCTTGCATGAGCATGTACCTGTAATGAAGATGTTCATGCAAGAACTAAGAAATTGAGATTTAAATTAAGAAATAGCATGGTTTTATCTTCTTAGTTTTAGTTTTAAATTAATCTTAGTTTTAATTTCTTCTTGCATGAATCCACCTTTAGATCATCCCTGATTATGTAGTAGGTAATATCGTAAAAGAGCCTCATGATTTAAAATATAATCGTTTTCACTATTATCACGTTGTTGCATATATATGATCTTGAAATATTCAAATGTGAAAACAGTAATTAATAAAATGACGCAAGTGAATTTATAAACATACAGCAAAAACTACAATATTTACTTTTCACGTCCTTACATAATGAATTACTTAAATGGGATAACGACATTTCTCTAATGAAAGAATGTTTATAAAGTTAATAAACAAACAGAGCGATAATTTCCCAGCACGTAATTAAAAATAAACATATCTGAGATTTGTCTTGAAGGATAAGAAGTAATTTATAGGTATAATCGTAAAGGGTTTCATATTTTTAAATCTACACATACGTTTTGATTAACAATGAAATGAATTACAATAGGAAAATATACAATATTATTTAAGCATACAGTATATTTTCAATGAATGAGACAGTTTAAATAAATACTCTATTTAAAGTTTCTGTGGTGGATACCGTGGACACTATGCCAACTGGATCTGGCAATGCTAAATTCAATGTTCAGGACAGAAAGAAAATTATTGGTTTTTTAGATTCTTCAAAGTAACATATAAAATTTCGCATTTGAAGTTATAAAAAGCCAAAAAAAATCCTACACTATGAAGTCATTGACAAGAAAATTAACAGTTTTAAAGGTATTGATATTGTTACTTACCATTTTCACCAGTTTCATTAATATTTGAACTCGAATGTAGATATGACATACTAAACTGCATTCAGAAGAATTCGCAGACACTGCAAACAATTGAAAAATATTTGTAATACATCTACCTTCCACGTTTTGAAAATAATTTAGATAGGTGAGGTTAAATATTGTTTGATAAGTCAACTTAATCTGATATTAAAATATGGATATTATACAAAACATATGATAAGATAACAGATAAAACAGAAAATAGTGTTTAGGACGAGTGTACAGGAGTGTACTTTTGTTTATATTTTTCGCATAAATTTGTTATTAATTAAATAAAACAGTAGTAGGTATAAGAAAATCCCGAATCAAGATATTTAATTTAGTATTTTTTAAATCATTATTTTTTCAACTTGGCTGATTAGAAACATCCACTTTCATAAGTATTTCTTACTATTTCTTCTTTAATTTGACGTTAAAAAATATACAATTCAACGACCTGTTCTTACTGAAAATAAGATAATTGAAATTTTAATGATGGTTGGTGTTGGCGATAGGATGCGGAATACGTTCATTCTTTATGAATAAAATTATCTTGCAAATAAGAAACAGCCATAAACAATTTATTGCATTTTGTCCACCCCAAAAAAACTGTTGTTGACATGCTTCGTGATTTTTGCATGTTACTGTTTATTAACCTATTAATGAATTTATGGACGCACTGTTTATTTAAATTATAATTTCAATGCCAATATTTATTTCCATTATTTTAAGGAAAACAATCCGATTAATAAGCAATTAATATTTACTTATCAATGGAAAACTAATAATTGGTTAAGAATATAAAATTAAAATAAAAAAAAAACTCTTCTACTCCTTGTGCGGCTAGTTTCAAATTTATACTGGTACATAAATCATCGGCATGTCAACCTGTCAACTTGTCAAATTCGGTGAAATGTAACCAAATCGAGTTTGTTTTTATTTAGCCATTATTTTTATAAATAGTACTGTTTATGTTACTATACTTGTCACTGGTTACTTAAAGTTTTCTGATTACATTTTATAGATTTTTGGTTCACTATTTGATAGCTTTTATATAAATATGTAGCTGTATTTTGGGAAATGCTTAAAAAACTGGTCCCCAGACAAAAGATGCATGATGTTGTCTCTTCCTTCAAGGAATCTCTGAGAAAGTCGATGCATTTCAAAATTTTATTCGTACCGGTTGGTTCCTTCATGTAATTAATTCCTTTTTTGGAAAAGTACTTTGTAATTGTAATGATTTTTACTGATTTCATAGGGATACACACCAGCAGTTCTAATTTAAATTAGTTGTTATTTTTTTATGCGAACCTTCAAACAACAGCAGATAAAATGCCGATAGCCTTGACGACATTAAAATGATCAACACCAAAATAATAAAATATCGACTGAGTATTTTTAATCCAATTAAAATTTTATAAATAAGAAACTCCTGATACAATGTTATGTCATTGATTTTGTTCATTCATTCATTTATACGTTTGGGTTGGGCTCAACAGCCCAGGCACTTGAACTAAATCTTTGTACCATTACCCATGATATCTATACCTACTACTACTACTAAATGTGCAGGCGAGCCTTGTCCTGGACAACTCAAGCCAAGGTTCCGGCGGCACTGAGGCCACTGGCGGGCCCATTGTGCCATTCCTGCTACCTAGACATCCATGAAGCCGAGCCCTTCAGTAAAGGCAACAACCTTTTCAGTGGACGTCTGCTTGTGTCTCTAGGGGCCATAACAGGGACTCCGAAGATTCGCCTGCGTAGTACAGCCCAGTGTGGACACTCTAAGAGAACATGGACTGACGTTTCGTCAGTCATGCCGCTACCCCTACATAGGGAACTTTCATCTACTCCTAAGTTGTGGAGGTGTTTCCTCATACAGCAGTGCTCTGTTAGGAGTCCTGCTATCTTCATTAGCCTACTCCTTGGTAGTTCAGTAGCTGCCCTGGCGTGTCAGTCCATCTCTTCAGTAGAAGTTTGGATTGTCTAGGACCCTGCAGAGCATTCCAATGAGCGAAGTGCTGATTCCTCAGCCACTTCTTCGTCTCCTTGCGTATTTTTTGTTTTGTTAGACCCAGGGTCGGGCCCGGGCCGCAGAAAGGAGCTGTCGCCCCTTCCGCAGCCAGCGCATCCGCCATCTCGTTGCCTCCAAAACCAGAGTAGGCTGGAATCCATTCTAGCCGCACCACGTTCCGCCTTGCAAGATTAGCAAGTCATTCTCGACATTCGTTAGCAAGTCCTGAGTTGCTGATATACCCACTCAGAGCTTTAATTGCTGCCTAACTGTCGGAGTATATGGTTATGTCGATCCACATAACCTCTGTCTAGGTTTATCTGCGCACATTCCAAGATAGCATATATCTCGGCCCGATATCCAGATACACCATCACCCGATGGTACACAAACTTGTGTTCTTGGGTTCCTGGAGTAAATTCCAGCCCCTGCTTTATCACCGGAGCCACAGTTGGCTCTGTGTACCAGACGTTCCCATTAGGCTGTGTATTCCTCTCTTTTTCCCAGGACTCTCTATCTCGCATCATGGCCCTGTATGGGGTAGCGAAGTAGTAGTTACGCAGGCATTCATCAGCCGCTCGAGCCAGAACTGGAATATCTTCCAGGAGCCGGAGCTTCTTGACGTGCCTGCACTCATCCCCTCTTCGCCCGTATCCCAGCCGTTTCAAGCGCAGGAAAGCCCTCCCCGCCTCAGCCTCGATCACATGGTGGAGAGGCCGAAGACCAAGGATCACCTCCATCGCAACAGTTGGTGTAGTCCTCATGCAGCCAGTTGCCCCCAAACTGACCACCCTTTGAAGGCGTGCCAGTTGCGATCTAGCCGTGACCAAGATTACCCTCGGCCACCAGACCAGAGCCGCATATGTGAGAATAGGCAGCATAATCACTCTATAGAACCATATGATCGTTTTGGGGGTCAGTCCCCACCTCGGACCAATGGCTCTCCTACAGGCCCAATACGTGTTTGTCACCTTGCTTAGGCGACTATCAAGATGAGCCTTCCATGTCAGCGAATTATCAAGGATCACTCCTAGATACTTCACCTGTTCAACCACCGGCAGTGGTACTCCATCAAGATTTAGACCCTCAGGTCTTATACCTCTCTTTTTGGTGAAAGCAACTATCTCAGCCTTGGCACGATTAACTCAATAAACCCAATCGTTAGGAAGCCCTCGCCGTTTAAAAGGGTTATTAGCTCGTCAATGACTAGGTTCCGTTTCGTTCCGTTTGGGTTGGGCTCAACACAACAGCCCAGGCACTTGAACTGAATCTTTGTACCATTACCCATGTTATCTACCTACTTCCATTCCAGAAGCTTCGTGTCTTCTTTACAGGTAACCAGTTTATCTGGAGGGATCTTCAGTAGGTGTGATGGTTGTGTTATTTCCACTCCAAAGTGCTTCCGTCCTTGTAAGTTCTCAGAGAAGCAGAGTATGTGAGTAGGTGTTTCATCGTAGAGTTCACATTTTCTGCACATAGGTTCACTAACTGTGCCCATCCTGTTCAAATGCTTCCTCAGGGTGCAGTTTCAGCATCCTGGACGAGAGTTCCTTGTCTAACTTATTCAGTAGACTTTTAGTATGAAGGTGTCCTTGTGTCAGCCTCCATTTGAGTTGGGTGTTCCTTAAATAGCCACTTCTTCCCCTCTTATGTAATCCTTTGTGATTCCACAAAACGGTTCCGGACCTGTGAAGGCTCCTTCAGAGCCTTCTTTAGCTAGCTGATCTGCCATTTCATTCCCTGCAATCTCCTCATGTGCCGGCACCCATATTAGAGACACTTTGTTGTCACTTGCCAGCTGTTAAGGGATTCTTTACTTTTATATTCTTTACTTTACATTGATTTTGTTGTCACGTAATATTTTTTAGACGGCATTTATTTCACTTTTAGCTTATTTATCTTTGTCTAGTCTGAATCTTTTAATCGATATTGGTTCGAAAACAGGTGGCGTTAGTGGTGATAGGTACCAAATAAATGTTATCTTTGAGAGATAAACATATATTTATCACTCAACGATATTATGTAATCAGAGGGAAAGGATATTTGGATATTTTTTAAGTAAGGGAAAAGTGAATGTCACGATAATTCACCCTTTCCCTTCTTAAAAAACTTGTGTGAAAATCAGAGGAGCTAATAACATTAATAAATGGACTTAAGTAGAGTTTTTGAAAATGAAAATAATTTAAGTTCAATGTGTATATTCAAATATTTCGTTAATGACAATCATTTTAGATAATAAAGATGTCTATTTACAGTTAACTTCTGCTGTGACATTTAAATTAATAGACAGCAAAAAACAGATCTTCAATATTTTTTGTACCGTATGTAAGTCGTTAACCCACCATCTATTTATAACACTAATGAATGGCAGTTTTTCTTTATTTACTTTCCTGTGGTAATTCTAAAATTAAGTAAGATACAAATCTTACGGGTTTACCCTTGGATATTGTGAATCATTGAAGTATGTTTCGTATTTCCTTCGCAGGAATTAAAGAATTTTATTAAAAAAGCTTGATATTCTTTTTAAAATCTTAGTTAATATAAATAATTGTCTTTTAAATTGGTTATAGTTCATTGAAAATTTTAGTCTGTTCAAGAGTTGAAGAGTTTTTTTATATTTCTGAACAATAAAACATCAAATAATACTTTATTATTCAACAAAACTGAGCTGTGCACATTTTTAAATAAAAATTTACATGTACGTTGTTAGTCGTCAACATACGAAAATATTTTAGTTGGTCCAGTTTCGTTAATCAAAGAATTGGACCAATTTTAATCATTGTTTGTTCGTGAAATTGTAACCTGTTTCTATTTTAATTTTATGCAAGGCCGTGCGGTACTATGAAGCAGGGAGGCAACTGCATGAGGCGGCCTTACAAAAGGACGGCATTAGGAAAGCGAAGCTAAAAATTATTCATGTCTCTTTTTTTGATTTAGAACTTGAATTTTAACTTTTTCCGCTAACAAAGTTATTACATCAGAAAAGAATTTATGTTATTATATGTAACATAATTATAGCTATATCATCAATGTTGAACAAAAATCTAACTGGGTCAATATTCAACCCATCGTTGTTTTCACGGTCCGACGTTTTATGATTAAAAAAAAGACACTTTTATTATCGGTACCAATAAAGTAGAATATCATCTTTCATGATTTATGATTTCTCACAATAACACGCCGCTTTTAATATATATTGCTGATAATACCCTTTTTTGAATAGACTTAGAATTTAGACTATTCATTATTATTTTTATATTGTAGGTAAATAAAGATATGCGAATTTTTTTATGTTTTTTTATCTCAATTTCAAAATATTCAAAATAAGGGTCGGCAGTTGGGAGGCATGCATCACCCTGAAAAAATATCACCGCACGGCTCTGATTTTATGGAGTATTGTACTAATTTTACAGTTGTTTATAAAGTTTAGTTTAATTTACAGGATGTCATTCTAAAGAGGAAACATGACTAATTTTAAGACTAAAATGGTATAAAAAGGTACGATGTCTATAAAAAATGTCCAAGAGCCAACTCTCCTATTCTGTGTTGAAGTTTAAATTTTTAAAGTATAATAAAATGTGATGAATCTGTACAGATTTATACAGAGGACCATAGAACAAAAAACCAAGAGGCTCAGGTGTAGCTGACGATAGGGCCAGCATACTACTACCACTTCACTATAGGTTCGTCTCAAAGAGAACCAGTTTGGTTAATTATTTCACTCGGTGTCACATTAATTACTCCGTTGATATATTTTTAAAAACATTCACATTTAATGATACGATTACAGAAATAACTAAGATTATAATATGTTTATGTGAAATTCCACTTTATTATTGCTAGTTGAATAGCTAATCATAATGAAGTAATTAGCCTCAATATACCTACATCATGTAAACAATTCGTTATTTAATATGTAGGTAATGGTTTGGAC
Source organism: Galerucella pusilla (assembly GCA_910591695.1). Taxonomy (NCBI): domain Eukaryota; kingdom Metazoa; phylum Arthropoda; class Insecta; order Coleoptera; family Chrysomelidae; genus Galerucella; species Galerucella pusilla. The sequence continues at coordinate 801,290 of CAJUYI010000002.1, read as the reverse complement.
AGTATTTTAAACTGTTCTTAAAGATCTACAATTCCTATAATTTACGGAACACCCCGTATACATGAATAAAACCAAGTTTCTACAATTTGCATTAATTTCAGTAATATTTAGTAGATCGAAATGTAGTATTAGTTGAATTATTTCTTGTTCAATAAAAAATAATCTTACTAGAGCGCCTATAATATAATGGATTTAAATAATGTCAATAGCATAGAATTCGTAATAAAGCACGTTGGTATTTCTTATTTGATAAATATATTAAAATATTCGTTACTGTGGGCATTGCTAAACAAACGTAGTAGAAACTAACCTATGCTTATTTATAGTCCTACGTCAACGATTGTAAATGGTTTTCTGTATAAATATATTGAGTAGGTAGGTAACTGATATGGGCTACTGGCTACTATATCTATGACTATTTCAAGTACTGGTACCTAACAGGAAAAAATCCTTATTTCAAAAAATATTGTGCACCCATGAATGTGCCGACCGGCATTAAAAAAATAGCCTATAACTTTTGCGTACTTTATGTCAAATGAAAATTCCTTACTGTAAACGCAAGAGACAAACAGCAAATTACAATATGGAAGGTAACCCAGTTATTACCTACCTATTACAGTAAAAATTTATGTAGGCGGTATATTAAGATATATTCATTGTACATGAACACTCCTCGTATGATTCAAGTATTTTTACAACAAAAATGGTAGTAATCTTTGATTTGTATTTGTAGTTAGCCCAAATTTAAATTTGCTGATTAGGTTTCTTCTATACCCAGTTACCCACTCTTGTGTTTGAAATAGGTAGGTAGGTACCTATTCCATTGATGCACTTGTCAAAACAAATTACCTACACCTATATAGGTAGATAATCACAACATTATATTATCTAGGTGATAATTGATTAGAATAGAATAAAAATTATGTATGTATGTATTATGAAAACATAATATTTTGCCCAAAATACAGAAATTCCAAAAACAATTATACCTAAGTAGGATACCTACATTATCTATTGTAAAACTATTGTTTTATAGAACTGTAGATATAAAGTCTAATTAATAATTTTTGTGAAAGAATTGAAAATGAATTGATAAATAAATAAAAGCTAAGTTCCTAGGTTATGAATTGATGACTATTCTATCCGCAGTAAATTGTCCTTGAATCTTGAATGATTATAAACATATAATTTTAGTGTGTAAGTAAAGAAATCAACAGGTGGTGTTGGAAAATAAGAAAATCATCAATTATATCGTATTTAAATGGTGTTTTAAATGTTATAACGCCAACACCTTTGAAATAGCAATAGTATAACACTGTCTAATATTGGAGGAATTTTAAATTTAATATTCATAATATCGTAAATATAGGTAATAAATGTTACAACACAAATCATCGCTAAAAATAGTAGGTAAACCTCGTAATAACAAAATAAGTCTAAAGAAGAAAACGTGATGATTAAAGAAATCAGATTTGAACAAAACGTCACATTGTTTGTTAAATTAGTATAAAGTAAGTAAAACGCCTACCAAATTCCAAAGAAGCACAATAAAAAAACTTGAAAAAAATAATAACAAGTTATTGTCACACAAATTACACTTTCGCGACTCGTTACATCTTAATTTTCGTTATTTGTTTATAGTCAAACTGTGTTTAATAGAAAAACCGACAATATTTTACATTTTATTGTAATAACGTGTATTAAAGTGTCAAGTGTCTCACTACTATCGCACTTTGCTGAGCGGTTACAAACCAAACAACTTCAGTGTGGCATGGGAATGGACAACGAACTTGAAGAGAAACGATTTTGCGCATGTGTGACTCAAGCATCCACAGGTGATTTGCATCTTTTATCTGAGGATCCCAAACAAGTGGTTGAGGTAAGATGCTGTGAATCAGGATGGTTCTTAACATTGAATATTTTCATACATTAATATTATAATATGAATAGGTATCATTAAAACAATGTAATTTCCGATTCGTTTCCGTATGAAAAAAACCATAGACGTAGGTAACTCCTTATTTTTTCTTAAAATATAATAAGCTACTTATTGGTCTAAAAAAGAAGCATTTATTTTGGTTATTTTTCTAATACTATAATTGCTTAAAAAAATTATTATTACTTATAACCGTTGAGAGAAAACTATAACCCTCTTTAATTCACACTGGAACTAACAGGAAGGAGCGGTGAAATATATTAGGTTTTTCAACAAAATGGGCTTGCCTGCAATCCGAGCTACCATAATTCAAATTTCAAATAAATGCCCCAGCCAGATTTAAAGTCATATTTAGTGAGATACCGAGTTCAGGCGTATAGGTTTTCTGATAATATTCATCATAATAATAATAATAAATAATTCACTATATTCGTTATATATCCTGCAAAAGTATTGTTTAATGCTATAAATAGATATTTTTGGTACAAATAATAACAGGATACCTTGATACATATTGTTTAATAACAATTTATATAATATTATATTTTGTATGAATAATTTATAAGAATTTGAAATTTTTACTTGTATACTCGTGGCTCTCTCTAGTACACAGTAGCATAATAAAAAATCTTTTGCATATGGCTGTGTCACGTAACTGTAACATTGCACCTTTTATTTCTTTAACAAGTCATACCAACAACACGAGATGGCAGCACACGATTCTTAAACGAAATTTATCATAAATTTTAAATTATTACATTTTGCTTAGCGTAAAAAAGATTAATCCGATGTTAGGGTTTCGATACAAATGATTTCACTGAAAAATGCATTAATTGAAGTAGGTACATTAAAAATTTTTAAAACGGACTAGTGTTAGTAAAGGATGTCCAGACTCCGGAGTAGGAGCCGGAATATATGGGGTACAAGAGAAGATCACGATATCTCTAAACATAGGGAAACATGCTACTGTTTTTCAGGCAAAGGTACTTGCGGTGCAATGCTGTGCAGAAGAGTTGATGAGACAGTAGGTGGATAACCAAAGAATCGTCATCTACTCCGACAGCCAAGCAGCGCTCATATAAGATAACATCAAATCTGGTGTGGGAGTGTCCGAAGGCCCTAAACAGACTAGGTAGTCATAATAGAGTGACCCTAGCATGGGTACCAGGCCACCAAGGAATAAAAAGCAATGAAAAGGCTGACGAATTAGCCAAGCAGGGAGCAACGGAGGTCATGATAGGAATTCCTGTGGAATTGCAAAATGCCTAAGTAAAGAGAGCATCTACAAATGGATAAACAACCAGGCGCTGGTGGTATGAAACCCCAGGACAAAGACACGCAAAATTATTCCTTAAAAGCTCTTCGACAAAACTGCCACCCGACCAACTATGTCAAAGTCGGGAAACGACGAGGATGATGTTGGAAATGCTGACCGGACATTGTAGGCTGAGGAAACATATGCACACAATTGGCCTTGCAGATGATAGCCTATGCAAGTTCTGCCAGGAAGAAGACGAAACCGCGGAGCACATACTCTGTGAGTACGAAGGCCTAGCAAGGGTGCGGTTTCACTTAGGTACTCGGAGAAGAAAAACCGAGGGCAGAGAGCTACGCAAAAAGGAGGCGGTATCCAGGCTATTCGGTCTAATAAAAAGAATTAAGCTAGATATTGAGCTCTAAATATACGGAGGACCACAATAGATCTGCAAAGGTCGCAGTGGAATAGGACAAAAACCACTCCAATTCTTATCTAATCTAATCTAATAGGATGTCCACAAATTCTCTTCACTAAAGCAAACAATCTAAGTTTAGTTTAGAGTGATTGAAAATTTCTTTTTACTGTATAAGAAGTAACATTCATTTACGTTTCTAATCTAAATCCAAACCCAATCGGCTGCCGATGTGAATCAAATGAATGAATGAAATGCTGGAGAAGACTATCGAACCCTTAGATAATTGTTAATGAACTAGGAAACCAACAGGAGGAGAATATAACTAGGTGATACCCTTCCAGCAAGACGGAGCACCTCCCCATTATAGAATCACATTGAGTGACCACCTAGATCTCCAGACTTACCGCCAACTGATATTAGCATATGTGGCTTATGAGCAGTGTCGGAGGACAGTGGGACGCACATGGGGTCTGTCACCCCGTGTGGTCACCTGGATCTACACTGCAATAATAAGACCCATGTTAACGTATGGAGCAATTGCATGGGGACCGAAAGTTCTACAAGCAACGGCCATCCAAAAATTATATCAAATACAGCGAATGGCTTGTCTGAACATCACAGGAGCCATGAGAACAACACCAACCGCAGCAATGGAACTAATTACTGGTCTGACCCCTCTGGACCTGCACGTCAAGGAGGTTGCGTTAATGGCCATGGTACGATTGCGCACGGCTGGTGTAAACCCCGAAGTAGGAGTGGGCCAATTGAGGTTAAGCCTATGGCAGGAAGCGCTCACTGCGCTACCTCTGCTGCAGGCAGCCAACGATGCAATTGAACCCAGGTTTTTTCTTATTCTTTTGGGAATCAAACCACAATATTGTTTTTTATTTTTTATTTCGACGTTTCGGTAGCGTTCCAGCTACCGTTGTCAAGATTAACTAGTAATAAAATTAATAAAATAATTTTTGGTCCCTATCTGACACAACGAAAAAATATGACAACTAGACAATCAATAATATTTTGAAGTTTAAGACTACAAAACTTTGTTGTCAAATTTTATTAAGGTCCATTCATAGTAGATCACATCTCTGGTAAAATGTGAATTAAAATATTTTATTTTATGACATTCTAACGATATGATAGTCTACTAGAAATGGAATCCAGTGAAGTGCACGTTCCAGGAACGGTTTTTGTTTAACAAACCCTGGAAAATTCAAATAAAACAGAACACAGAGACGGTTCAAAAATGAAAGAAAGCTCAGGATGTGGAATTTACTCGAGAGCACTAAGCCTAAAGATTAAGTGGGGAATGGGAAACAATACCAGCGTGGTTCAAACAGAACTGGCTGGTATCTCAATTGCCACAAAAGAACTAACCAGAAGAGGAATTTCTGGCAAAAACATAATAATCTGCACTGATAGTAGACAAGCCCTATTAGCCTTGAACAGACAACGTGTTATATCGAGGCTAGTACTAGAGTGCCACCAAGATTTAGCTGGCGCCTCGGCAGATAACAATATTATCCTGAGGTGGGTTAAAGGGCACGACAGAAGTAAAGGAAATCGCATTGCCGATTCTTTAGCCAGGGAAGTCGCTGGACTGAAAATTCTAGGACCCAGTGACCCAAACAGCAGAATATGTGCAGTGTACGTACATTTAAGACTCTTTTTACGTTGTTACGTCCTTGTCCGATAGTAAACAAAATATGTATAAAATAAGTACGTACAGTGAAGGATATTGGTTGTACGTACTCTACGATAAGTAGTAAGGACGTACTTAGGACAAACTCATTTTAACGTACTTTGTGTACGTGCTCTGGATGTACAAAATATGCTTATTTTGATATTGACATTGATAGATGGCGGTAGTTTCGTCTTTTTCATACCGTTATTGGTTATGTATCGTACCACAGCGAAATTGTGGGCCAAGTGTGCAATATTTATTGGTGTTAGGAGATGGTGGCAACTACACCTTTTTCATACCGTTATTAGTCTAAGTATGTAAGGACTAAGGAGTTCAGGGAGGCGGGACGGTCATAACAAAACACATAGATATTTTAATGTGCATTATATTATTTCGATACACCATACACCCTATATCTAGTTTATTGTCTATCGAAAAAAGTGAATCTGTACATACAGATTGCGAAAATCCTTATGGAACCCTCGCCTCGGATTACACAAGTATTTCAAGGATATTATATGAAAAAGAGAGAAAGAATAATTGTTTGCGGTCATCACTTTGTTTCAACTAGGGGTATATTCGTTTTATGTACATATATAATATTAATTAGCTATAATATGTGTACGTCTATTGTATGTAATTCCTGTACGTACTCTGGACATACTGCATTGTGGAAAATGTACATCCTAAAAATGTGCTGTGTACGTACTACGTACAGTGGAGTACGTATTCTAGACATAACTTTTGTCCGCTGGTAACGTACTTCGAACGTTTTATGTATGTTTCGATGCTGGTTGGGGACACCTACGGCCTAACGACTTCGACAATTGCGGAACTAGCCAAATGTTACACCCATGCTCAATCCCTTAAGAGATGGGATGTCTTGCCAGGTTCACCCTGGGCGACCCTGGGAAGCTGGCGCCGAAGAAATATTTGGCGATAACCAGGAAAAACCTACGTTTAACAGTAGGATTTCTGACTGACCACTGTCAACTAAGGAAACACCTCCATAGTATGGGGCTAGTGGACACACCTATATGCAGGATGTGTGAACAGGAAGATGAAACTGTCAGGCATGTCTTATGCGAGTGTCTGGAGTTATCGTCAATAAGAGAGTTTGTGTTCGGTGAGTCTTGGCTTACACCTGCCGATATAAAGGAGATGTCTCCTAGTGACCTGTCCACATTCCTGAGAAGGACAGGATGGACAATGACCTAGGAAGACAACTCCTCGGGAGGATGTACAATGGGTCACATGTGGCCTAAGTGCTGTGAGCCTACACACTCACCCTCCCTACTCAACATATACAGATACAGAGAGCAGAATACTGAGCTCTGAATGGAAAAAATAATTTTTATTTTGATGACCGCTATTGAACATAAACTAAGTTTAAAACAATAACAATGTTTTCTTTATCGAATATAAGATTGCAACAAGGTATTAGCAATGTACAAGCCATAACATTTACATCGCAACTAATCAAAAGAACTACATAGTTAGATCACAAACTGGTAATTACTTAAAAATTGAAACTCTTGTTGCTAGAACATACTAACTAGTCTACAATTCAGTGTTGACACTTCTATTTCTCTTTGAATCACATACTTTACAAATTTTTGCTGCATTTTTTTCGCCAACTTGCTGGAAAACAAATCATATGAACACCAAAAATAGGCCGGAAAGTATTGTTTAGCAGCCTAAGTGCGGATCTAACTCGCACTGTAGCTGTAAAAATAATGAATGTAATGCTGTCTATATTGGTCAAACCATTCGATATTTTCAAAATTAGACACAATGAACACATACGAGCACACAGATTCAAACTACCAGATAAATAACATTATGCAAAACATATACTTGACATTAAACATTCATTAACACTATTACTACATATATGTGATAAGAAACAAGAGCTAGATTTCCTTGAAGAATTAGAAATGAGAAAACACACAATATGAAGTCGTCAATGAAAACATAAATCTAGGGAGCTCTCCACTATTAAATTGTCTTCTTAAGTATAGTTAAAACACTGTATATGTACTAAATCTTGACTGAAATGCATTTTGATACCATATTTTTAAGTATTAAGCATCAAAAAGGCAACAAATTAAATGTAACTTCTGTAAATAGAAAAAAATGCATTTGAATATAAAAACAAGGCGAAGCTAATTATACCGAAAAATAATTTAATTTTAGATAAACAAATCCAGTCAAGTAAATTCATTTTAATGATATAAATCTTTGTTTTAAGGTAGGGCCAAAATTGAAAAATATAAAGGTAGGTAGGTACGCCATATTTTTATTATATTAGACAAATATAGCGATGAAGGGGAATAGATTTTTTTATTGAAATTGAATTAAATAATTGTCAATCTCCTCATTCTAAAGTATTTCAGAAAAAAACCGTTAATAATTAAGAATATATTTAATGTGTTTGATAAGATTGTTTCATACTTCCCCTAGTTAATTTAAAAGATCTTTTCTCTCTGCTGTATCGTGGAGTTGATTATTTGATGGAACCTGTGCACTGGCAAGTTTTTTTTCCGTAAAATATTCCACATAAACTGGATACAACCCTCTGCCAAACTTAAATACCTGTTGTATGTAACAAGTTGAAATTTAGAGTAAAAAAGTTTACCTGATACCATAATTTGTGATATTAAAACCAGTAGGACCAGTTCGAATTTAAATCACAAATGAAGCTGCGACAATTTGAATCCACTTGTGTCTATTACGAACATTATACTGATCTTGACAAACTGGATTATTTAGAAGTAAAACAGGATTAAATTAGCTTTGACACTTTGTATTTGGGTATCAAAGATCAACGATAATCAGTAGGACAAAAAGTTTTCAAACTATTGTAAACAAATTTTACAAGAAATGTGTTTTTCTATATAATCAATAATATCAATAAATGTTTCATTTTATTCCATATTTTTCCTTGGGGCTCCTGCGGTTAACTGTACTTGAAAAATAAATATCTCTTTTAAATTTTTTATGTGGGAAACCCGAGATGACATTATACTGTTTACATAAACGAGCTTCTCGGATATGACGGCGTGTTGAATTATTTGTGACAGCTTGCTTTGTCCCATTACGATTAATAATACTCTCTCAGTGTTTAATCTTCGATTATTTCATCTGCAGCGTTTGGTATTTTGGAATATTATTATTAATAATACTAATTTAGTATTAGTAATACAGAATTCAGCCGACGGCCTTTATTATTTATTACATTATGAATCATCTCAATACAATTCGAGTAGTACCTACCTATATCTACATTTTTTTATGGCCAAATCCTTTCTGCTTATCAACCAACGGATAAATTTTGTTTCAAAGGTAATGGTTACAACGGACCGTTATTACAATATCGTGACTCATGGAAAAAAATAAAAACTATTTAATATTACGCAGGTTAAAAAATGACCAACCATTAGATATACGAAACACACCCTACTATAACAAAACATTAACGTAAAAATACCGACAGTAAGGAACAAGGCATGTTTTTAAAAATATTATCCCTTTGGTGAATTGAAAAAGCCGGTGTGCGCGAAAACCAGTTTTGTTTATTAAAAGACATTAAAAGCGCTCATCTTCAAACCTTATGGATATTCACTTGACCATTCGTATTCCCACCCCATTTATCTTTGGTGGACAAAGCGACTCTTCGTGGGAATACAACCCTTCTACGTATTAAAATGACCCCTACATTAGCGAAGTTGACCCGTGACCTCGGAGCTTCTACCCTAACGAACTGACCAAGACTGGACATTCCAGTTTTACAAGTGACACATGCTATATATTTCGTGAGAACTAGGATGTCCGTCAAAAGAAAACACAGACCTTCTTTCGTACTTTAGGGGATTTTTTTCAAATTTTAATGTCCCATTTGGATTCCTATTTCTGACTAGGAAGTTTTACAATATACTTTGTAACCGACAAGGCACCGTTTTGAAAAATTTAGAACTGGTTTTTGGATTATGTCTACCTGTAATTTCTATTCAATTGCTGTATGTCTTTTTATTACACGTTACTGGTCTTAAAAGTAAAACAAGAAGGCTATACCCATAAAAGGGATTTTCGTTAAACAAATTATTCTACATATTTACAAATGGTACAAGTTTACTTACATACTACACCCGATTTAGTATAACTTGTGAAACATTTTTATAATATGGACTATCACAAAAAAGGAATATGAAGTGGTACATATAACTGCAAAATCTAGGGATATTTTAGCTAAGAACAGAAATAAAAATACGCCACTGTGTACTGTATATTGTTTTTTATTTTTTCCCATTCTTTTTCGTTATCACCATATTTTTAAGTGATGGCTAATGAGTAGAGAGAAGGGAAAAGAGAAACGAGAAAAGAGAAAAGAGAGAAGAAAAATATAACTCTCGCGTGGAGCCCTAACAGAGAAGCCTTTCAATTTTAGTATTTTTCTGGTTTCTGGTAAGGACAATAATCAAAACTTCATAACGCCATTTTATTTCGCCTAGTTTTGAAACCCGTAACATTAGAAGCACAGGAAATTTAATGTGTACAAGTAAAAACCTTAATTGATTTGAAAAATGTAGACACAATTAATTTCAATTGAAGAACGCTGTTTAAAAAATAGTTGAAGCATGTAAAATGCTAAACTTCTGACCAATATAGACTGTGTAATATGTTTCCAATTGATCAGGTTTATATATATAGTGTGTGTGAGTGAAACAGTGGCTTGACTTCCAATGAAATATTCATAGAACAAATTGCGTTAAACAGACCGTTAACTGAATGTCAATAATTTTCCGATGAATATCGCATGACGTTATAATGAGTAACTTTCCCGAATGAAATTGTTAAAAAAACGAATTTGAAATTGTAATTACATTTAAAATTCGCTAAAATCAGCACCAAGCGCAAATAGTTATTACCGGACAAGAAAGAAACAATAATTATACAAAAAATTCATAGTTTATTTTTTAATCAGAGGTTTACTAAGAGGAAATGTGTCAGAACCAGATGACAAGTGAGACAAAACCACCACCATAAGATATGGAGGCTTAATTCAACTCCATCTTGGAACATCTTATATGATGAAGCTGACTAAAATTGAATCAAAACAAATAAACTTAAAAGTTTGTATAATTGGGGTGAACATTCAACCTAAAATATTTATTGAGTCTCCTTCAAGTTTTCATTTATTGGGCTGATTTAAAATGACACTATGCTGAGAATGTTAAAAGTGTCTACTAAAAAAATATTGAAAAAGGAGCTTCTTTTCAAAACATTGCAAATCAAAGGGCCTATTCCCGAAGATTTACATAAAGACTTTTATTTTACTGAGGGTATTTTATTGAAGGGTGTAGTAGTTTTGAGAGTTTCAGGCTAAGAAAAAATTACTATGGTCTAATTGACATTCCTAACATAATATCATTATCCAACTATATAGTTCAATAATAAAGGTTGATTATGTACAAGTAAATTCCTCTTTATATTATTTGAATCGGACTATCCCTTCAAATGATATCTACCACGGACATAAAAATGCTTATGGTGAAAAAAAGTAAAGCTGAAGTCACCGAGCGGTGATTATTATGTAGTAGAGCATCTTATTTTTTTGTTGAGACAAAATGTTTTCTATTCCGATATTTTCTGCTACAAGGTCAATTCGTGATTTGTTTCCCAAGCAATTTTCGAATGATAGATTATTCGTGCTTCTTATTTAGTTCATTAAAGGTTTGTTTATCTGTCAAAAATATCTTAGGCGAAACTATTTGTTCATAGTAATATTAAGTAGAAATTCACAACATTAAATAAATATTGTATCTTAGAGTGAAGATGAAAAAGCTTATGAACAATTATAGTTTATTTTTAAGAGCTACTACCTAACCTTATGAATTCATTAAATATCCCTAAACTTTAGAGGAATTTCATATGGAAACTGTGAATAAAAATTTCTTAGATTTACGTCAACTTTTAGCTGACCTGGCTGCTTATCATATTAAATCTATCTGACAAGCTCGACATTCTTGCAACACAATCACATATTCAACGTGACTGCTGAAGAATACATCGTTAGGTTATAAGCGTAAATAATGCGATTCACGATATTATCGGATTTTTATATTCATAGTATTTAGATGGCGGTTTTCTAAAATTGTGTGCGTAAAGTCATTGCCGTATTAAGAGTATCAAATTTCTGCCCGAAGTCCATATATAAAAATAAGATTCTAAAATAAACAGATTTGTTAAGAAGGTTCATAAATGCAGATATTTTTTCCACTACCCAACTGAGAAGTTGAATATCTCTATTAGTGATTAACAATTTTTTCTATTATTAACATAGGCCAAAATTTTGAAAATCCAGGGATAGTAGTTCAACAAAAATTTGTGCAATATAATTTTGTATAACAAGGAGATTGTCTTTAACATATTTGCAGCTCGAAATTACCTATCAAAATGAAATTATTTAAATAAAAATTCCATTAGTTTAAAATTCGCGCTCAATCAAAAATGACTGATGACATAACGAGTACGTTCATAATATATCGAAAACGGATAGTGTACTTGTCAGTCAGACGACGGGGTAAACGCTTCTCGTGGTGCGTTTGTGAATTATTTTTAATTTTTGTCTCGCACCTTATTATTATTAATTTTGGTGCTCGGTCAATAATAATAGTCTTCACCTCCTTGGTGTATAATATAGGTACTATAAATCCTCTAACTATCGAAGGAGCATTGCCAATAATTTCAACTTTTGTGATGTAGCTTATGTTAATAATAACAAATATAATACATTAGTGGGGTTGTTGGGATGTAAATCTTGTGTGGAAGATTTATTTACTTAGGAAAACGACTAACATCACATTTAATTAGAACGAATGAAATTTTCTCGAGTGAACAAGCACACACAGAAGACTCGTAAACGGGTGCAGATTCAATATTATGCACTCCATAAAAAATAAAAGCCATTATATCCTCAACAAGGGTTACTTCTTCCGGGTGAGTCGATTATCATCACACCTTTCCGAACTGAGAGTTTTTTTTAACAAATGATTTATAGAGATACTACCTTACAAGATATTATAAGAATCTGAGGGGTGAATATTAACTACCTCTTTGGTTTGTTACTGTATTTTTTATGGCGCATTGAATTGCCTTTTTTAAAATTCCGTATGCCCATTTTCGGTGGCATTTAAAACGAATTTTTCAATTTTTTAGATACCGTTTGCTAATAAAAGTAATCGCTAGTATTTTTCATCTTCAAAACTTTATGGTGATAAAAAAAAACAAACATTCTTCAAGGGGGTATTCGACTGTTGCAAGTGAAAAATGAGGGTACGTTATTAATAAATAGGATTCTTATAGCGATAAGGTGTTCATAGATACGTTAATAATTCATAACAATAATCAACTATATAGTTGCAGATTGATAAAAAGCAAAATAAGTTCCGTTTTAGCAAAACCTTCTTTGAAATAATTGCTTACATTAATGGATATAACGCAGTATAAAAAGTAAGAAATATCTGAATACAAAGGAATCATTTTTCTGTGCGCTTTTTGAGATAAGGAATGATTGGTACGGTGTAATTCTTTTCTCTTACTCGGCAAAAGAATACTGTGGACACCGACCATCGACCAAAGGGTCAATTGAATTGCCAATTTCTTATAATGCTCATGAAATTGTATTCTATACATGTACGATGCTGCTGTTTACATAATGCGCTCAACTGACAGCCAGCATTGTCCCGAGATACCGCCGTAGTTTTACTTTCCAAACAGAGACGTCCACAAGGGGCAAGATTAAAAAAAACCATAACTATTATTACATTATAGGGATAAAAACATGACTCAACTAAATATTTTCGAGTAAAATAGTAACTCACACATATTAGTAATAATAAATAAGCAATGTTAGTTTTAAACAAAGGGGGGTCAAACAAATCAGTTTATTTGTCTATAAATAACTCTTCTCTCGGTGTACGAACTTTATAGTCTGTGCAAATCAATCGAGTGCTATTATGATCATTGTTAAATCTCATCAGTTGATTTGTGTAAGAAGACGTCATCTCGATTCTGTATTTCTCATTCTCAATCATTTACCGGATGATAATACTTTAGAATCATGATTGGAATATTGCAAAAACTAGAATACATACAGCATAAAAAATACGGAAACGCTAGCAATTTTAATAATGATGATAAAAACCTCCAAATCCTCTTCTCCACCTTTGTCACGAATCAATAAATAATATTTTTCCACTACTAGCTGTGAAGTTGACAATTATTGCTTCTTCTAGCCAACTGAGAAGTTGAATTTTTCTATTATTAGTGGTTAATAATTTTATATAGTATTAACCTAGGTGAATAATGGACAAATTCAAATATTTTGAGAATTCAGAGGTAGTAGTTCAACAAAAACTTGTGCAACATAATTTTGTATACCGAGGTGATTGTCTTTAACATAATTGCTGCTTGAAATTACCTATCAAGATGAAATTATTTGAATGAAAGTGCCATTAGTTTAAAATTCGCGCTAAACCAAAAATGACTGATGACATAACGTGTACGTTCATAATAAAGCGAAAACTGACAGTGTACTTGTCAGTCAGACGACGGAGTAAACGCTTCTCGTTGTGCGTTTGTGAATTATTTTTAATTTTTGTCTTAAATGTGGCTAGTAGTGGAAAAAATTGTATATACACCATGATGTTGAAGACATTTATAAACCTCGCACCTTATTCCTTATGCTATGATAGTCTTCACTACCTTGGTGTATAATATACTATTAATCACTTCTGCTTAATATCACTTGACATTATCTTAAGAAGTATTCTTTTAAAATTGAAATTAATTCAGAAAAGTTTAGATTAATTTCAATACGTTATATTCAGCACTGTATCCACGAAATAAAATACAAATTAGAAGCTACATAGATAGCTGGACCAATTTAATAAAGACCGTTTGGTGAATATTAAAAAAATAATGTTTCATTTTATAAGCAAATTGTATTAGTGCTCATTGATATTTCGACTCAAGAAATTTAAATTTGGTTATCATCCCGGTATTATTTACTATTTGTTATTAATGGGAACAGTTGAACATTTCGTTTCATTTTATTGCAATGCTTACATGGAGACCAATTGACGGCGTCTAATTAATAGGTAGTGTCTTTTGAGTAATACGTTATGTATTAAGCACTAACATATTTCATGTCCTTGGTATTTCAATAACCGACCGCTCATTTAAACCCATCCAGATACATCGCTATTTATTTGCAAAAACTTGCCAACCAAATAACGATTTAATAAACCCTCATTACAATTTATATAATAATATGATGTTTACTATTCTTTTATTTATGCTTGAATTGAATTTACAGGGCTGCACAACATTTTCTGATTATTGTTGTAAATTATCAAAGAAATTTAATAAAGAATACAGTAGCAAGAAGGTATGGGTTTCCAACACTATTACCAGACATGGAAATAATGCCGATCCATTGTATACACCAATAGATGAGACTGGGGTAGGAGTATAGAGGCCAGGAATCAAACACTCTGAAGGATTGGGAAGAGCTTCAAGCATATTTCAAGCAGAAATGATAGTTCCGGTGTTTTCAACATAATTTGGTCTCGCTAATTAGTTGATTATATTGATTATTTTTTTCACTTGTCAAAATCTGACATTTTGATGGTTTTAACAAATAGCAATACATTATTCATTCTAGCCAATAATTCGGAATTATACTGATTATTTTTTTCACTTGTCAAAATCTGACATTTTGGTGGTTTTAACTAATAGCAAAACATTATTCTAGCCAATCATTGGGTATTATACTGATAATTCTGCTTCCTCATCGATAAAACCTTGTTTACATCGAAACGTCAAAATTTTACTTTGAATTTGTCATTATTGACAACTAAAAGTGCTTCGAAGTTTATTGAAAAATGAACACAAACCGATTCAGTGCCATCACCCAAGAGAATATTGAACATTCAGGTAATACAAAATTTCAAATTGTTGAAAAAAATAATCTTCCCAAATACAACTCGCCTTCTAATTTTATCACATAATTTTTTATTTTCATCACTCAAACTTGTTTATTTGAGGCAAAAACATTCAAACAAACCGAATTTAGATAAAATCCCTCGACCTAACGGACTCGTG
Organism: Galerucella pusilla; assembly: GCA_910591695.1. Taxonomy (NCBI): domain Eukaryota; kingdom Metazoa; phylum Arthropoda; class Insecta; order Coleoptera; family Chrysomelidae; genus Galerucella; species Galerucella pusilla. Next base: position 785,830 of record CAJUYI010000002.1, on the reverse strand, counting down.
ATTTTATCAATCGGTTTGTTTTCATATTTTTGCCAAATAAACAAGTTTTCGTGTAAAAGAAAAAATTATCGATAAAATTTGAAGCACTCGTGGTATTACCTTTGATAATTCTGCTTCCTCATCGAAGTTTATTGAAAAATGAACACAAACCGATTCAGTGCCATCACCCAAGAGAATATTAAACATTCAGGTAATACAAAATTTTAAATACAACTTGTTTATTTGAGGAAAAAACATTCAAACAAACCGAATTTAGATAAATTCCCTCGTCCTAATGGACTCGTGATTTTATCAATCGGTTTGTTTTCATATTTTGCCAAATAAACAAGTTTTCGTGGAAAAGAAAAAATTATCGATAAAATTTGAAGCACTCGTGGTATAACCTTTGATTATTTTTTTTCACTTGTCAAAATCTGACATTTTGGTGGTTTTAACCAATAGCAATACATTATTCTAGCCAATCATTCGGTATTATACTGATAATTCTGCTTCCTCATCGATAATACCTTGTTTACATTGAAACGTCAAAATTTTACTTTGAATTTGTCATTATTGACAACTAAAAGCGCTTCTAAGTTTATTGAAAAATGAACACAAACCGATTCAGTCCCATCACCCAGGAGAATATTGAACATTCAGGTAATACAAACTTTTAAATTGTTGAAAAAAATAATCTTCCCAAATACAATCGCTCTTCAAATTTTATTACAAAATATTTTATTTTCATCACTCAAACTTGTTTATTTGAGGCAAAAACATTCGAACAAACCGAATTTAGATAAAATACCTCGTCCTAACGGACTCGTGATTTTATCAATCGGTTTGTTTTATATTTTTGCCAAACAAACAAGTTTTGATTATATTGCTGTTGGATTATCAGGATTTAGGTTAAAGCTCTTTCCAAACTTTGGTTAAATTTTTTTTGTAATAGTTTTGTTGCACACTCTATAAATGCAAATGGTTCACTTGCTTTACCTTAAAACGATAATTATTAGCAATGTAAAAGTAGCGTAAGAAATGATTAGTAAAGCGTCAGCCTCACTGGTAACTTTTAATTAATTATAAATTTTTCATTTCAATCTAATCAAAAACATTATCAGGATAGATTGCGTCAACTGAAGAATTCTCTTTTTCTTATGGTGTAGATGGGATGGATGAGAAGACGAAATCCTAATGTAAAAACTTTGCATTTTATATCAATTTATACCACGAGAAGCAGTTTGAATTAAAGTTGGCAATGCTGTAAACTTGCTGACAGGTCAGATTGCCACCGGTTCCATACAGGGATCAACTTAGTGAAATTTCAATTGAAAAAGTTATTTGGACAAAAACCCAAAAAACAATATTTTTTCACCATTATTTGAACATATTTATTTAAAAAATAGTTAAATACTTTATATTCGACAAACATTTTTTCGAGAAGAGGAATAAGTATGTATACATAAATATCAAATAATTCGTGATTTTTATAGTAGTTACTGATTGATTTTTGTTCTAATTTATTTTATTTAGGTTAAGCTTTCAAACAAATTTAAAATTAACATATAAAATTTCGAGGGTGGTGTAGCCTACCAGAACCAGAAATTCTTCAAAGTCTTCGTCATCAATACAAATACTGTACACACAAGGCCATAATCGCCCTTGGAAGGTGCAGGCAAATGTGTGGAAAGAATTGGGGATTAAATCCCAACATGACCAAATGGTTATATACACAGGTTGTGGGGAAGGAAGGCCCTAAACAGACTAGGCAGTCATAATAGAGTGACCCTAGCCTGGGTACCAGGCCACCAAGGAATAAAAGGCAATGAAAAGGCAGATGAATTAGCCAAGCAGGAAGCAACGGAAGTCATGATAGGGCTAGAACCTTCCTGTGGAATTGCAAAATGTCTAAGTAAAGAGAGCATCCACAAATGGATAAACAACCAGGCGTTGCGCTGGTGGTATGAAACTCCAGGACAAAGACATGCAAAATTATTCCTTAAAAGCCCTTCGATAAAACTGTCACACGACCTACTATGTCAAAGTCGCGAAACGACGAGGATGATGGTGGGAATGCTGACCGGACATTGTAGGCTGAGGAAACATATGCACACAATTGGCCTTGCAGATGACAGCCTATGCAGGTTCTGCCAGGAAGAAGACGAAACCGCGGAGCACATACTCTGTGAGTGCGAAGGCCTAGCAAGGGTGCCGTTTCACTTACTCGGAGAAGAAAAACCGAGGGCAGAGAGCTACGCAAAGGAGACGGAATCCAGGCATTAAGTCTAATAAAAAGAATAAAGCTAGATATTGAGCTCTAAATATGGGAAGGACCACAATAGATCTGCAAAGGTCGCAGTGGGATAGTACAAAGAGCCACTCCAATTCTAATCTAATCTAATCTGTTTTGAGAAATATTTTTAACTTTGCGATTTATTAATGTTTATTCATTGTTATTATTAATTTTAGAAGTATGTCAATATTTAAAGAAATAGGTTATGTCATACCGATCTTGTAATGATGGTTATTAATACACGAGCATTAAAGGCGAGTTTCGTATGGTTTATGCGATTGTATTAATAATCATTACATTAGAGTTGCATACGCTATTTTTTCTACACCCGATAAATAATCAAAAACCATAAATTTTATATTTTTTATTGATCACAACGCTGGTTTCGAACCCGGAACTCATACTGTAGTCTAGTCCAAATTGATCACCTTAACCCGCTCGGCCACGAGTTCGGTCTATGAGTTTGCTCGAAATTAATGAAATATAGGTACCTATCATGCATGAGTCGAATGGAAAATGTAATCATGAAATTTTTTTTTAATGCAATGTTAGATAAACTTTTTTATTTGTTCAGGTGAAAATATTTTAGCTTTTTTTCCAACATATCCTTCGGACTTTCGCTTTAATAAAGCTTGTAGTTTCTTATATTTAGAAATGTCTATATTATGGTTTATATTTACCAACGTTTTTATTATTGAATAATGTGTCCATGTACTAGATGATTTCATAGTTTCCATCAATTCTTGAAATTAAGCAATTAAAACATTTTCGGAGAATGTCGAAATCTTATTTGTATTTCTCCAGTCCATAAACCGTTGATATAGTTTTTCGTACACTTTCTTAGATTTTTGGGGCAAAATATTTTGAACTGCATTTTCTGCTTTCTTCGATATGTGTGGAGGAGTCGATGGTAATTCTATATCGCTGATATCAGACATTTTGATAAATTATCGAAGTTTAATTAGGTATCTACGAAAATTTAATAGGACTGATTTTGACATCTAAAATAATTACATAGGAACTTGGATAAACGTCAAATGCACAGCATGCTTGATTGAAAAATTATGGGTTTCTATTGATTAAAAATCTGTATCGTAATGAAAAATCTGTATCGTAATGGGTATCATTATGAAACGGATTATGGGCATATAAGTGCATTGTTATAACACGGGTGTAGAAAAAAACATTTATATAGCAGTTTAATTTATAAAAGATCCTTTATCTGTAGTCTTGTTAAAAAAAGTTTTTACTTATTTCGGTTGAAATCTTGCTTGACGTGCTGTTTTTTTGAGGTTGTTTTTCTGCTGCAATTACGGAAAAAACGTTTTCTTGCTGCTTTGGTTAAGAGAACTGAAGCAATGTAAAAACTTAAATGTGGTAGTAAATTAACCACACACTGATAATTTATTTTACATATTGGTTTAATGTTCATGTTAGTAAAGTGTAAATAACGCTGTACAGTTTACACTTTGTAACATGTACATCCGGTGATCAAAATCGATATATTTAATGAAAGGTTGGAGCAAAACATAGGCGGAGAGCTTTATAGGGCAGATTAGTTTTAATTAGATAAGAAATTTCAATAAAAAATATACAATTCTGAGTCGGAATGATTGAAAACTTTCATGGAATCTGCTATCAAATATCCCAAAGTCAAATTAGATATTCCAATTTATTCAATATATCTTTTACCTATGAAGTTAATGGTTATAAAAATATATTAATAATTCATTTTTAGATATTATATTGCGGATAACAGTCCCAAAGCGTTGATTTTAAAGAAATAAGGAATAATAACAATAAATTACATTAATTTTGGCATTTTGACGAGATAAATTTAATGATGCTATAACTTTTCTGAAACTAGATGTTTCATAAGAATGCCATTTTGACTCATTTTAGTAGTAAATATAAAACCTCGTACTAAACGGGAGGATCATCATCTGATGACAAGCAAGCAGCGAGGACTAGCTAACTACGAGAGGAAATGGAAAAGGAGCAAAAGCAACAAAAAACCTCACTTGGTAGGGCGAAAAAAACCACTACACAACTTCATAATGGAGTTAAAAGTGAGAAAAAGAGACAGTGCTGCATAAGCGCCAAGTGCGTCAAGTGTGGAGGACTATCCCGTGTCCTAGACCGAGAAACAAAGAAACAAACCAGCCACTACCGCAAACTGTCAAAGAGAACACCCTGAGAACTACAATCCCACAATCCCTAAACAATAGGACGACAAAGACTATGCCGAAGCCAACCCCAAAAGGGAGCGACACGAGTAGTTAGCTGCACTCCAATGCCAACGACGACCACCCCGATGAAGCAGCCGACTCTCGATCAGGTGACAATACTGTTAGCTCAACTAATGACCCAAAGTCACCGGGTAGAGAACTCAAGAAAAGAAGAAGATCCACCTAGGTGAAGGTCTGGCACATCCACAAAAATCTGAGTATATTTCAACTGGGATAAGGTTCAACAAGTGGAACCACACTAATAGGTCGTCTTTAGTTGCGATGGGTCTGCTAAGAATCTGCTCATTATAGAAGCAGAGCAGTATAAGATAAGATGGGGAGATGGTGCATCACACTTAGAGGGATGCATCCTGGAAGGAACAGTCTCAGAACAAGTAGCAGATAAGGTTTTCGTTGTCATTTTACATTTATGCTTCTTCGTGTCTACTGATCCTGTCATCAAAAAGTTCATAAGTATTTCGATACCAGTTATAACTTCACTCAAATTTTGGTGTAAAACTGGAATTATATACTGGATTCCAATTCATTTAATTAGAGAGATATTGCTTGTTAAAAAATGGTCTGCGGTAATTACGTTTGCGGTATTTTGACGTTTATTAAATGCGCGATTCACTTATTTACGTCTCTGACGCTAATAACGTTAGCGCTTCATGTAATTTACGGTTACATATCGTTGAGTGTTATTATAAATACGGCACATAATTGTCCTGCGCAGGTGACAAAATAGAACAAATCGCATCGGATTTCTGAGGTTAAGGATTTTGTTTATCATTGTGTTTATTGCTTAGATGGTGTTTAGTTTGTGTTGTGGTTTTCGTTTAAATATGCAAATAGTAACGTTGTTTGGTTTTTGATTTTTTTAAATTATAAGCATATACAGAAAAATACAGGTTAAGTCACTCCCTACATAACGCAGAGCTACGTTATTAAATTATAGTGATGGCAATAGCTCTTATTTCCAAATAAATTTTAGGCAGACCGTTATTAAAATAGCGCTACATTATGCGGTATTGCAATTGGGCATTTTCATGTTTTTTAGAAAATAGAAAAAATGGTAGTTAATGTACCTATAAATCTTATAGTACCTTCAAAAAAATAAAAAAAAATCTTTTCAACAAAAAAAGCCATTTGAAATTCAAACGCTAGAAATTCGCGCCAAAACGGGATTTCCCAAGGTTATAGTGGTCTGACGTCACACCGCATATGAACACTGCAGCGCAACTGGCAGCAGTATTGTGTTATACCTGATTCGTGCGAGTTGTAATTCTATTTACGTGGTTATAAACAAAAAAGTGCGTAACAATAATTTAGTGACTGAAATTTTAAGTTTTTGAATAAGAACATAAGTGAATGGCTATGTACGGGTCTCAGAATAAATGGTGTTTTGTGCCCCGTTGTACAAGCACTTCTAAAAGTACACCAAACAAAACATTTGTTCGTGTGCCTCAAGAGTATGAGCGTGAAAAACGATGGTTTAAAGCAGCAAGACGTGATATGCCCAAATCCAAGAGTGAATTTTTTTGTTGTGAAGACCACTTTAAAGTAAGTTATAGGTAAATTACGTTAGGTTATGTGATCATTAATAAAAGGTTTATTTAGCTGGAAGAAGACATGGAAAATTATGTACGTTTTAAATTAATGTGTGGAAAAATAATAATGAAACGGGATGTTGTTCCACATATTTTTGTGTTTTGTGCATTATTGTTTAGAAATTTTCTAGAAGATTCTTAAAAGTTATTAAAACATGTATTCAATTATACAACTTGAAAAAACATACTTAACAATTTACCAACAATATTGATATAATAAGTAAACAAAATATCCATATATTTTTGTTAGTATTGACTAACATCTTTATCCTTGGAAACTGACAAACCAAATGTTCATTGTCAATGCTAAAGGTTGTGAGGTAGATTTCAACCTAATATGAGGCAAGTGTATAAGTATTATAATATTTAGTTTATTTAACAATTCCTCAAACGTTTTTTTAAACAGCTTTGTTTTTACTTATCAGGGACGCTTACATGTATAATAAAAAGACAATAATTATTCTTTACATTAAATACTTACTTTGCTGCTTTTGCACCTCTAATTTCAGCTGAATTAAAACATTGGTCCCTTTTTACGTAATCCATTACCATAAACATATCCACAGAGGGTAAATTGTTCGTGGAAGCTTTAACAAAGCCTTCGGCGGTCATCCTAACTATTTAACACTAATCAAAAATACTATATTACTAAGCAAAATAAAACAAATTATAAGATTTCGTCACAATTTCACTCCTACACAATGCTGAAACAACAAACAAAAATGAAAAATCGATATGACGCCAACGAACTGAGACGTATTTGTATGCGAAGTGACGTCACGGTCGTTTCGAGTTCCGTTTGAATTTCACCGTTTACCTGCTTTTTTTTACCTGAAATATTTGGTGCTGGGTGGGTTAATCGATTTTGTACGATTGTAAAACTTATCTAAGGGTTCATTCCTATGATATTAAATAATATTTTATTTGATTTGAAATATATGGAAAATACCTGGTTCAACCATATCACCCAGATAGTTACACATAAAATAGTAAACGACCAAATTTTTTTTTTTTTTCGCTCTCTTTCTGCCCTTGTGATACAATATACTATGGTCTACTATCTACCTTTTGTATTCCTAATTCCAAAGTTTTGTATTGAGAATAGCAGAGCCCAAAAGTTTAAGTATGAAATCTGTGTCTTGTCATGCTTGGGGCTAATCCCTTAATTAATTAACCAAAGATAATTCTTGCGCGAGACCGAATATAAAGAAGCTTCATATATCAACCGAAGACATTTTTGTGATTCACACGGAACACCGGATTATATTTTACAGCAATTAAAGCGGAGGAAAAGTCTATTGGGTAATAAACTAACTTAAAAATCCTTTCACAGCGGTAACCCGGACCTGCGTAGGGCTTATTAATTATATTGAAATATTATAAGTAGCCGGTTACTAGAGTTATTACATCGCCAGTGGCGTATCTGAGGCATATACTAATCTTTCATTATTTTTACCCTTACTTTTTGGAGGTTACAACTCTTTTATTTACTTTATTCACAGTTTCCTGCAAAGGTAATAGTATAATACAGAGTCTTTGAAAATCAAAGAACAAAGCCCAGCTTACTGACCCAAACGTTTTAAAATCTATCTAGTTTTCTAAGAAATATTTAAATTTCTAACATGCTAGTTCAATTTTAATTTTGAAGTTTAAGAATATTAAACGCGAATATTTGTGTCAATGACCATAGGCGACGAGATATGTTAATTTTGAGTAAATAATATTCTCCGTAATAATAATGTTGATGAACTTACAGCAAAAGACACGAACATTTTAACCCATTAAACTAGGAATTTTCCAAAATAAAAATTCGTTGTTCAAACAATTACTACTTTTATATTTTCCTATTACACACTTGTATAAGAGAAGAGACAGCAATATATGAGCGCTAAAACTATGAAAACTATGGAGAAATATTAAAGAATGTGACCAAGTCGGCAGTTAGTTGCTAATTCATCTTCCCCTTGACAGAAGATTTTGTCCGGATGATATCTGGTATACAGTAAGGATTCCAGTTATGGACCTGATCTCTGTACATATCCAGATTTGAAGGTCGTTTAATAAGGCATTAGCTTATCGCATTGCCGATTTTTTAGCCAGGGAAGCGGCTGAACTAAAAATGGCGATGACCAGGTAAAACCTATGTTTAACAGTATAGGATTTCTGACTGGCCACTATGGAACTAGTGGACACACCTCTATGCAGGATGTGTGAACAGGAAGATGAAACTGTCAGGCATGTCTTATGCGAGTGTCCGGACTTATCGTCAATAAGAAAGTGTGTGCTGGGTGAGTCTTGGCCTACATCTGCCGATATAAAAGATATGTCCCCCAGTGACCTGTCCACCTTCCTGGGAAGGACAGGATGTACGAGGACCTAGGAGGACAATGGGTCACATGTGGCCTAAGTGCTATGAGCCTTCACTCACTCTCCCTACTTTACAGATACAGATACAGAAACATTAGCTTGTCTGAAACGGTATATCTCATCCCAATAGACAGAAATCAGAGGTGAATCAAGTGAATGTCAAGAACATTGAAGAAAATCAAATATATATAGTACTACAAGTTTGTTGGAGAAATTTACTGATGACCGAATTTACCCGCTAGTTACGTGTATGTCTTGAAAATAAAGCGAAAAAAAGTAAACCTGTTCGGTTTTTTAGATTTCAGTTACTCTTCTACATTTATTTGTCCACTTACAATAATTAGTGGAATTATATCCGATGCCTTTTTTTATTTCGTTTGGTTTAATCAGTTTAACGTTAAGCGCTCGTCGTACCAACTGACATTGATATAAAAGATCTAACTAACCAAAAGCATAACTCTTTATTAATAACAGTGCTTTGGAATATTATTTAATTATTTCAGAAGCAATATAAAGTCAATTTAAACCTGGTAAAATAGGGTAAGGTAAGATATATACCTTATTATTATTTATTTTTGTAAAATTGACAGGATGCCATATAATATATAGGGAGTGCAACTGCGACCTTCTGACTTTTTGGAAAAAAACTATTTCTTAAGTTCACTGGGTTTCAATATAATTCTGTTTTGTAAATACATTAGGGTTCTTACGATTTGACTATAGATTAATAATATTAATAACCTTCTTCTCCTTCGGTTATATCCTTGCTATCAATAGCACATCTTTAGAAATAAAATTAACTTCTATTTATATTATATTCAATAAACTTGCACTTATTTTGTTTATTCAACAAGTTCATCGTCGTCCATTTGCTTTAAAACAACCAAAGAGAGCATCACAAAATAATGTAAAATTTTTTGTTAACTCATAGGTTCCACAACCACGTTGCTAAATATTTAGTTAACCTTGTAGATATTTTAAGCCAATAAATAAATCATATTAAACATGACTATATTCATTTGTATTTATGTGGTTGAAATTGTAAAATAGTTATTGCTAGGTACCATAAAAACAATTCAATTTTAATATGCTGCCTGTCAAAACCACATTTAAATAGTTACATCACTAATGTGTCTTCTGGCGTTAATAGCTTCACATATTGTAATTCTAAGTATGCACTTGCCTACTGTACAAGAATATATAAATGGGCATTATGGTTATTTATGTAGATGTTTTGAAGATAAAAGGGAAAAATATTGTTGTTAATATAAATAAATTTTACAATATATTATATTAAAGCTTAATAAGGACTCTTTTAGTCTTCCTTATCTGTTTAAAACTCAGACAAAATAAATAATATTGGTCAAATGAACTGTCCTGAAACATGTCAATTTTAGATTACTAATTGACCTCCATTTTGCAATGTAAGGGTAAGCCTTTAAGGGATGAAAGGAACGTTACTTTTGTTTACTCTATCTATATTGTTACTTCATTGGGTTCCACTATTTAAACAGAATATACAGGGCCAATACATAGACGTTTTGGGATACCAGTATCAGATCCGTCTTTTGCTTTTTTCAAAAGATATATTGAATACTATGTCTACAAGACTATTTTTGATTTAAAATGGATTAAGTGACTATTATAATGAGGATTTGTTACAATGATATATAGATACCTACTCGAGTGATTTATAAACTTAAGTTTCTTATGTAATTATTAATTGTTTTTATGTGGCAATATTTCATGAATTTTATGATAATACAACATGCTACAAATAATTATTAAGATTGGTTTAAAATATATATTTCTAATTGGAAATGCCAATTAGTCATAAATGTAAATGAATTTTGATACAGTTTCAGTGGTTTGTTATTATTAGTTTAAGAAAAATAGTTTATTTAGATTGTCAGAGTAATTTCTTCGAAACACAATTACCAGTGATCTATCTCTGTAACTCACGTTAACCTATAAGGAAATAAACCATACCGTCGTAAGATTTGCACAGTGACTAGATTGTTAAACATAGGCGGAGTGAATCTAAATAGCATCTTGATTAATTATTTATTTATTTCAATAAATATGTAGATTGGTTATAAAAGCTATAAGTTTATGTTTTGGTATAATTACATTTCTTAAAATTGGGTATCTACCCACCCAAATCCATCAATCAATTTTTTAGTTGCTCTCATAGAAAGTAGGTATGTATAGACAAATAAGCTCAAAAATTGCAAAGAGGCACGAAGGAAGACTTTACCAACATAAGAACATCGATGATCCAGAAGGCCACACCCCGTGAGTTAGTGTTCTATGTAAAATAGTAGAAGCCGATTCATTACTGGGTGACTCTTAGATTTAGCTTTATTGTATAGTAGTTTAATACTCATCAACAGAGCTCTGAATCACTTACAAATCCTGAATTCCACTAAGTAAAAAGCACACAAGGTGACTCGATAATTCACATAACCACTCAAATATACCCACACAACTGTTTTTCGCCTACCCAATAAACTAAAAAAATTGGTAAATATAACAAAAAACTTTGACATTCACTGGTATTTAATTAAAAAATTCAAAAAAATTAAAACAAAATGGACGTCAGGGACCGGCAAAAGCTTTTTCCGGTCCCTGTCTTCCATTTTCCGGTCTTGATCGGCAAAACTTATTTTCTGGACAAAAAATTGTCCAGAATGTGTATACTTTCTGGTCGGTCTTAAAAAAATGTATTTTCCGTCCTTTTTATGATGTACTATGATGTTTTCTTGATAACGTCAATTCATTCATAATATTTACACCATTTCCTTTTTTGAATGGTAATGAAATTAAATACATCAAATTGAAAAAATATCGGCAATTATAAAAACTTGTAAATTTAAATGATAATTTTATTCTAAAGGTTTCTCAGAGCACATTGGAAGTCAGTCTAGTCCATCACTGTTTCAAGATATACTGCATTAATCAGTGATTTATCAAGAAGATGAAAAATCGTTAAATTATACAAACATTTCTAATTAACCTGAATGAGTTTAAATAAGTACGTATAAATGTAATCTGTGATTATAAATGGACCACATTATTTAAGAAAAAAATTGAATTTGTTACAATACTTGGTAAATTGTAAATAAAAAAAGGATACACAAAGTATGCAAAGTGTAGTTATTGTACATGACCCTTGGCTCAAGTTTATAGTCGGACATCTGTCTCTGCAGAGATTCACAAGATAACTTGAGTTATCTTACTACAACTCTCTCTTCACTTTGATATAAAAACGCAATAGCAATTTATTGTCCAAAGTCTTTTTACTCAATACGCGTAAAAGTCAGATAAGGTAAAATTACGAAGACTTCCAAAGAAAATACTTCCAGTGACGGCTTGGAAAGAGTCGAGATCGGAATTTAAACTTTGGAAGTTGCAAATAATCTACAAATACGTATTTATATAACACATAGTAAGAGTTAAAAAAATATACAGTGTTTCATTGGGAAAATGCCTAACTTTAACTGTAGGGGGACAAAATATATATTTAATATCTTCTGCACTTTATAAACGATATAAATTGTTACTCTATTTCTGTCGATTATGAGTTTGCTTTAATTATTCATTTTATAATCTTTTGAGATATTCTTCTACTTAATCATAACTTCCGGATTGTTTTATATTCCCAGTTGTAGTGGACCATCTGAGGTATGGAGAAGACACCAAGCAGCTCTAACGTTTGACCTGTACAAGTAAAATTTCTCTACTGAGATCTGAACAATAACGGGAAGCATCGACAACACTGTGAGATATTCCTTCCTCTACAGTTCGCATGTAGAAATGGAGTCCTTCATGCAATTCAAGCGTCAAAGTTAATTTGAGGCTGGTACTAGACAGATCAAATCAGGTAATAAAAAACTTAAAGACGAAGACTTATATACTATGAAACCGATTATTCATCAGATAAATCGATAGTCCATATCGAGCAAACATTGTCAATAACCAGCTAGATGGAACGCGAGTTTAAAGATGATGAAATGGGAAGCAAATTATTCCGATGATGATATAGATAAGTATGAACAATTCCAATCTTTAAGGGCGAGTTGTACAATAAACAGTTAAACATTTAAATTTAGTTTAATGTTTATTTTTCGTTGTGTAATATCTGGTTAACGCTAACTAGAGTTTTAAAATGACATATTTTAACCGGACAAAATTGGATAGTTATTAAAACTTAATCAGATGAATGTAACCTCACGAAATTGTTATTTTTCAATTGTTTTGACATTGTCAGCAGACAGTGGGAGTGGTGGGAGATAGTGGATATGGTGTGAGCCGTTATCTTTTAACTCCCTAGGGAACCCCAATACTCCTGCACAAAATCTATAGGTACAATGAATCTGAAACCAGAAACCCCATACAAATATGCTTTTGCGTTTTAAAAGATTCCCTGTTTTTGTAGTAGGCATAAGATTGAACTTACCGAAAGTTGAAAAAAACTGCAATTTTACTCAACATAGCCATTAATTGTGAAGACCACATGCCCCCTGTCAATCCTAAAGTCGAAGCTGCTATAAACGTTTTAGGAAACATTAATATTGATGAACATAGAGGCCACAGAATTATTGTCCATGGAATAACTCGACAACTTTTAATACATGATTATTTGCAACATTTCATGTGAATAAACCATTTTTTTATAAAAAATGAAGATTTAGTTCCCTGCAGTCACAGGCCATTTAATGTAATAAATAAAACTACCCATTGATATAGCACTATTTATTTATTGATATATGGCTCACCCAAAGATATAGGTAATTAATATTTTAGCGTTGAGCACCAATCCACCACCAACAAAAATATTTTATCAACTTTGTTTCTAGGTTATTTTTCTTCTTTTCCCATCGATGCGCGTCAGAATGTGAATCATTTGACCTACTGAGCTACCAATCTTTTAAAAAATGAACGCCAGAAGTCGATTAGTTAACGGCCTGCATGTATGACATTGTACAACAGATTAAAACGAAAGTCTAGGTAAAATTTAAACGGCTGTTAATTAAACTACGCTTAGGAGATTTTTTGTACAACTTGCCCTAAGAGTTTTGGAAATAGGAATCACTGAAAAATTTGTTGACTTGAATATTATACGAAGATAATAATACTAATGCTTAATTTTCTTTTGTATTTTTTCTTTGAAAAAATAACAATGTCTAAGTATGTAGTAGCGTTTACCACTTGATGTATATCAACTTGTTTCTTGTAAGTTGAAAACTGTTTGAAATTATTTTTAATGTACAAATTCTCTACTAACTGCACAATAGCATTTCTTGGTAACTTTTTATGAATACGGTGTGACCTGGGAATACCGTGTATACCTAAAACAGATGTTATCATTTATGATACTAGTACAAATTACATAAAATGCGTAAATGGTCTAAAATAGAGTACTGGCTGTCGAGTAACAAGTCCTGTTGTAAGAAACACCACGCTGAGAAAATAAAACGTATCTACACTATGGTAATTATAAGATTATTTATGGTATTATTTTGACGACAGCTTTCATGGAAACATAACTATTATGTGCGTTTATGTTTAAATTACATGAACAAATAACATTACTATGTTAAGGTTAATTTATTTTTTCGGTTTTCTAAAGATAAATCGTGCTTGTGCGTGTAACGTAAGTAGCTGAGATCTAGAAACATTTTTTCGCCAACCTTACCGGAAAATCAATCATATTAACACCAAAAATAGGGCGGAAAGTATTGTTTTGCAGCCCAAGGGCATAACGCCACGATGTTTGAAGCTCTTCACCATTTGTCACTTGATGCCTTTGAGGTTTCACATGATTTCTTAATTAAACGTCAAAGTTTTTTGTTATATTTTTCTTTTTTTTGGTTTATTCGTATTATTGTGTGTCACACATGCAGGAAACGCTTTAGCAGCCCAAAGCTTCGCTCATATCTTCAACGGATCAGCCTTTAGGTGGTGTTCAGGTCTAAGCTGATTGCAGTGCCACCTGCCAGGACCAATTCTTAACTTAAACACACTGAATTCATTAAAATCGGTCTATCCGTTTAGGAACAGCTCAGTTTGAAGGGATTGTACCGCCACCTACCAGGAGAAATTTCGAATCTTAACTGTTCAGGTTCTTTTCTTCCCTATTGAACATACTTTAACTTAGTATATGATCTGTATGTGTAGAGTAGGGAGGGTGAGTGTAGGCTCACAGCATTAAAGCCACATGTGACCCAATGTACATCCTCCCGAGGGGTTGTCCAGAAAGGACAGGTCACTAGGAGACATATCCGCAGGTGTAGGCCAAGACTCACCGAACACACACTCTCTTATTGACGATAACTCCGGACACTCGCATAAAACATGCCTGACAGTTTCATCTTCCTGCTCACACATCCTGCATAGAGATGTGTCCACTAACCCCATAGTATGGAGGTGTTTCCTTAGTTGACAGTGGCCAGTCAGAAATCCTACTGTTAAACGTAGGTTTTTCCTGGTCATCGTCGAATATTTATTCGGCTTCTTATCCCAGCTTCCCAAGGTCGCCTAGGGTGATCCTGGCAAGACTGCATCCTTTGATTCCATCCCATCTCTTAAGGGATTGAGCATGGGTGTAACGTTTGGCTAGTTTCACAATTGTCGAAGTCGTTAGGCCGTAGGTGTCACTGGGTCCAGCCGCTTCCCTGGCTAAAGAATCGGCAATACCTTTACTCCTGTCTTGCCCTTTAACCCACCTGAGGATAATATTGTTATCTGCCGAGGCGTTAGCTAAATCTTGGTGGCACTCCAGTACTAGCCCCGATATAACACGTTGTCTGTTCAAGGCTAATAGGGCTTGTCTACTATCAGTGCAGATTATTATATTTTTGCCAGAAATTCTTTTTCTGGTTAGTTCTTTTGTGGCAATTGAGATACCAGCCAGTATAATGTACGTAGGTATATGTTCGTATATTATTGAAACAACTTAGTATAAATATGGATACATTGTTTTATGAACTTTTTCCTCATATTATTTTTCACATACAATAAATATCTGCTTCTAAATTCTTTTTCTTCATTGCCTTATTCATTATCATTACTTCAATTCCTTTTCAAATGTTCATCTTATGCCGTTTATTATCAATATTTGATATTCCTTACGCCTCTTTTGCTTCCTTTCTTTTCATATCTTTCTCTCAAGTAATTTCTAGTTTTCTCAATTTATTTTCACTCCTCACTTCCTACTACTGATAAGTACAATTATTCCACCAGGTTTTTAGTTTGTTTTTGCTTTTATTTCTCAGTTGTTTGTTGAGGAGCTGTTTCAGTTAATATTTTTTATGATACTTAATTATACATTATAAATTATAATATTCGCATTATAAGTTTACTAATAACTAATCTTCCATGCAAGCATTGACAACAGAAATCCTTTGATTGGAAATGATTAAATTGACTTTCCCGAGGCAGAGTATTTCCGTGAAATTTTAAACGAGCATGAAAATTACTAATGATACGCTCCATTATTTTCATTGCAAGTATAAAATGTCGGTTATAATCTACCTATGGTTATATTTACATACAAATTGTCTGTAATTATTCAGTAATTGTTTGAATGCCTTCTTTTATGTATGCTCAAAAGCGCTAACGTTAGAATGAACGTTATTTATTCGGTTTCGTGCACATTTTTTAATTAATTTTTAATTCATATGCATTCATACAATCAGCAAGTCTTGGTTGGTGAATTATTGGATCACGTGGGGAGCTACCCAGCGGGGATTTCGCGTATCAATAACAATTAGGTCTAATTAATTACATGCCTTTGATATACTTTCCATAAGCTCACGCTTTTCCTGCATTTAGTGGAATTTCACGAGATTTTTTATTTTTATTGAATGTATGCAAGTATTTACGTTATCTGCTTAAAAATGTGAGCATTTACTATAAAAATGTGTTACAATGGCATAAAAGTCCGAGCAAACATTGAATTGTTTTCCTTGTTTTAAGTACTGTGTATCTAATTATTATACATAACGGAAAACAATCCCATTTTTTCCCAAGCAAATGATCTATTCGATGGTTTTTTTTAAACGTCGTTTGAATCAATTAGGAAAGATAAAGGCTGTGTCGCAATTTAATCCATCTCTTGGGACGTTATAAAAACCCATTTGAAGAGATATAAGAAAGTAGTTAACATTTGTCCGCCATTTTGAAGTTGTATTTAAGAAAATCGTTTCACGCACTGAGTATGTAGACAGATAATTGTATGTTCAAGTAAAAATGTGCAGCTATGTTACAATGGCAATTCAACACTGCAATCTGTGGACGTTGTTGCCAATAATATCAAAACAGACGTGTTTATTAGAAAACAATCAAAATTATATTCGTTCTCGTCTGGTCCTTTATCAATAACTTTTAGTCTAGCTTTTGTATGTATGTATCTATATTGGGGTGATATTATCTAAGTTCTAAAAGATCTATTCCACTCCCTTTTTCGTATTTCGTATTTACGTATTTCCTGAGAAAAGTCTGTAAGATTAACAGCTCATTAGCATATCCACCTTTATCCATCAAGTTTCACGATCTTGAGGTTTAGTTTTCTTTTCTTATTAAAGGCTATTAAGACGGTTTTGGTCGGAGTGACCAGCTTTAACAGCAATTTGAATAGACCTAAAAGATCTATTGAGCCCCCTCACTTCTACTTAGTTTCTTAGGAGATTCTTAAAAGTAGTAGCTCCTTTAATTTTATTTCGCGGAGGAATTTTAGGATATCTGCAGGCTTCAACTTAGGTAAATGTCCTCTTCTATCCAGTAATATTCCAGGTGAAGGAATCGTCACGCTTGGAAAATACGCCTCGGTAATTCAAGCAGAGGTCTATGTAATACTTGCATGTGCAAGGACAAATAACTTGAGAGCCTACAACAACAGGCAGATCAGGATCTACAGTGACAGTCAAGCTTCCCTTAAAGCACCTCAGAGCTATATAGGGTAACTTTTCAGCTGGAATGGGAATGCGGCGAAGAACTTAGAAGACTGGCGACTCGGAACAGTGTAACACTGGAGTGGGTCCCAGGTCACAAAGGAATCGCTGGCAATGAAAAAGCTGACGAACTAACAAGAGCAGCGTCAACTCTGATGAACGGACCCGAACCAGCTGTGGGCATCTCCAGATGCTTAACTAGGTCATGGTTAAAAGGGTGGGTGAAAGAACAACACAATAAACACTGGAAGAATCCAAAATAGGGCTGTATAACGGAGACCTTACATGCAGAAGATGCAAAAAGGATACTGAAACAGCTCTGCGACTGCATATACTATGCAATTGTGAGACGCTGGACCACAGGAGGCAGAAGCTGTATGGTAGACCCCAAATGACTCCAGAAGACTTCTACAACCAACCAGCAAAGAACCTGTATGAGCTAATACAGGGAACGGATTGGCTGAATAGGCTGTAGTCAGAACACTAGGAGTATCCACAATAACCCCAGGAGGCTGAGGTGGTGCCGGCGAAGGGACGGCTCCTTAAAAAAATCGTTGATCTTAATATGTTTTTACTCCAAGAGACATTAAAAATTTCTAAATAAAAACCACTGATACATTCTGAATATTCAATTATTAATTACCGTTAATTTCAATCTTTTTTTATAGCTTCTTGCTTAATGAGATTGTACCATCCTATATATTCAGAAAAACGTATTACAAATGGAACTTTGCGTTTATAGATACAATAAAAATATAAATTTGTACGTATATGAATAATTCAAAGGGATAATTTATGTTATCTATAAAGATCTCAACGCCGCATATAGTGAATAATATAAAAGCAAATTGATCCACTGCAGTTAATGACGGGGTCGAAAATTTCGCTATCCTTTCATTTAACTTTTCAATTTCACAAAAACAAGGGATTTATAAAATAATTATGCATAAATGATGCATGTTTTGCAACTAATTTGACCTAAAATAAATGAAAGGTGAGTGAAGGAAGTGTATCGGTATAAATCTAAGTATTCCCAATAGTATCATACCCTACAAATTTGAAAATTACTTTTCAAAGAGTAGACCGTTCACTAAGAACAAACATCTAAGTACTTCTCGGGCATTAAAAGACAGTTACCTAATATTTGGCCATCCACAAGGTGACGCTGAAATGGCAGATACCCAGCTATGCGGGGGACGAAGATGCTGGACTGGGTGTTATGAGAAACAGTGTTATATGACACTTTGTCAGATGGGATGAGAAAAAACCTAACCTTAGAACCTTTGAGTACTGAAATTTCATTAAGTAGATCGTTTGATTAATGTACGAGCTATATCATTTCTTCAATAGCAATCAATTAATTTATGAAATACGGGTAGCATTTTATGAATCGTTTAATTAATTTAAACCACAGTATCGAGAAAATACTATTTCTACTGTATCTTACTGGCAACACCGTTTGTGGATGTAATGAAACCCATTAACTCATGACGTTTAGACGGTAACTGAATATAAACAACATCATATTGAACGAGCGATATTGATTCTCTCTTAAGTTGGATTACCGCCCTTTTTGCCTCCCCGACAATTCCAAGCATTACTTTACTTTTTCAAAATCTCTACACTCTACCCATTTCTTTAACAACATTTTTAAACGCTTGCCAAGTAAATGCATTCTTTTATTTACAGAATCTGTACAAGTTGTTTTTTTGTCAAAGAGGTGAATGTACAGTTTATTTTAAAAGTGACAGAATATAAAAAAATAAGTTAATTCTGGGTTTAATCCATCAGAGACAGTAATTTTAGTATTCAACTAAAAATAAATTCAGGTAATTTACATAAAAATTAGTGTTTACACCTCTTGTACTTACAAATGAAATCAAAAAATAAAATTTTGAGGTTTATATCAGGGAGGACGCACACGAATTCCCGTCAGGATAACCACTCTACCTTTGTCATAATTAGGGTACGTTAAGCTGTCAATCGAGTTCCCATCAGGGTGAAAACTGACCAGTTTAAAAGGTGTTTATTTGGGCAGGGATGAGTTGCGCGCAGCGGTCATTTTCTACCTGAATACGAGTAAGAACACCAAAATTAGGAGCCGAACTGCGCGCAACAAGATAAACACAAAATTAAGGAGATTGAGGAAATATAAAATAAATTAAATGGTAAAGGTATTTGTCAGTGTTATATTATCTATGGGTATTTGTACATTTATTTCAGGAATAATAAGACTCCTAACCTAACCTAGCCTAACCCCGCCAGGGTAAACTATTAGGGCAGTTCCGATGACAGAACAGATTAAATAAACTGTACGGCAATTTGAGTGCGGGATTAAGATACCTGCAAGTATCGGACGGGAACTTAAGTGTATTATACAGTGTGGAAACCACTTATGTAATAAAATTCTTTATGTCATTATTTTAGAAAATTATAAAAAATGCCGAGACACATCAACTTTTGAATTGAGTTGTGCGTTATGTAAACATGTTCAAATGTACAGGGTGATTCACGCAAGTATACCATAGTCGTTTTTTTTAATGAAACACCCTGTATATTTGCATATTTTTGAAATCCTCTTAATGAAACGAATCCAACAAACTAAATAATGTATGATGAATTATGAATTATACAGGGTGAAATTTTAAAATTAATAATTTATTACACCTGAAATATTGGTACTTTTTTAAATTAGCTAAATATGGATTTATCAAAAATCTGAACTAACTAATTATTAGACGTATTTGTATATTAAACAAAACCTGCTACGCCCATGAATTTTATCATAAATACCTAAAAATTGCCTAAAAACGCCAATAATTAGACAAAATCGGTAAATAATGTGGATTGTTTTCTATTCTGTCAGTTGTTGATGTGTTGACAGCTTATATACTGAAAAAGTAAAATCTTTGTCAAACACTCTTTCCTAGTCGACATAACAACGATATATATTTAACTCAGACTCACCGAATTGAGATTTTAATGATGATCGGGTACGGGGATAACTGCAGAAATCAAGTTGAAGTGGCAAACTTATTTAATCACAGGTATCCCGAATTGCCTAATATTTCACAAAGTACTGTGTCTAAAATTCATGCACAATTCAGAGAATTTGGACATGTCAAACAATAAAACTTCGTTGAAGATGATGTGAAAGTGGATATTTTGTTAAGTGTCGAAGAGAATCCAACTTCAAATACACGTCAAATTGCCCGTGAAAATAATGTTAGTCATACAACTGTTCTAAGATGTCTACATAAAGAAAAACTTCATCCCTACAAGTGCAGGAGTTAACAGAAGACGATCCAGATCGTAGAATGGATTTCTGCGAAAGATTGATGAATAAGCTGAAAAGGAAAGGAGATAGCTCTTGGTACCATTCTTTTTTCTGACGAATCAACATTCAAATTGAATGGAGAGGTAAACCGACAGAACTGTAGATATTGGTCAGCAGAGAATCCTAATTGGATGCGTGAGACACATACTCAGTACCCTCAAAAGGTGAACGTTTGGGCCGGTATCATAGGCGACCATATTTTTGGTCCTATATTTATAGATGGAAATTTGACAGCTGAAAAATATTTAATTATGCTCAGAAATGAAATTATTTCTGCGATGGCAAACTTATATCCCAACGCAATAGATCCTAGCTTACCGAATGAAAATGTTTGGTTCCAGCAAGACGGGGCAACACCCCATTATGCTTTAATGGTAAGAACTTATTTAGATGAAATCTTCCCCAATGAATGGATTTGACGAAGAGGTACTATTGAGTGGCCAGCTAGATCGCCAGACCTTACGCCGTTAGATTTTTTTCTGTGGGGTTATCTCAAGAACAAAGTATATGCAACACAACCAACTAGCATTGTAGACCTCAAAGACAGGATAACTACAGAAATACGGAATATTTCACCTCAAACTTTAAATAAAATTAAGGGGGAGTTTTATAGGAGACTGTGCTATTGCCAACAACTATAGTCTGTACAGAAAGTACGAGGAGTAATAAATCATTCATTTAAGTAGATTTCATAGATGTACCAAAATATATTTTAAGAGGGTATACCGTAAGGTACATTTTGTATTGAACGAATGAGTTGCAGCTATCTAATGAATATACGATTTAGGTCAGAGGTAACGGGATGTACTAATTTTAATAAAAAAAAGTGATAGAGGTACATTAATTTTAGTAAGTTTAATGAAGAAAGGCAACACAGTTTATTCATAATAGAAAACAAACCAATCTGTAACAATAATTATTTTATATATTTTTGTATATATGTGTGTATAAATGCTGGATATACAGTTTCCAAATCTTGGCAAGATGAAAACATTAAAAGCGGAAGGCAGGCATTCGTGGAAGGTTTGTCGTTAGGTTTGCAGCCACCATCTGGAAAAGGAAAAAGACTTATCATTGTCCATGTTGGAAGTTCTGAAGGTTTTGTTGATGGTGGATTATTAACTTTTATTTCAAAACGCACGGGGGACTATCACGAAGATATGAATGGGGATGTCTTCGAGGAATGGTTTGTTCAAATGTTGGATCTGATTCCAAAAGGGGCTGTTATTGTTATGGACAACGCAAGTTACCATTCACGGTTACGAGAAGCATTGCCCACAAGTCGTTGGCGTAAAGCAGAGCTTTTGGAGTGGCTTGTTTCGAAAAATATTAAGTTTCCAAAAGATCCACTAAGGAAAGAACTTTACAGAATTGCAAAAATGAACAAGAATAAATACAAAACCTACATTGTAGAAGAAATGGCTTTTTCTCGTGGTATATCAGTTCTTCGACTTCCCCCTTATCATTGTGAACTTAATCCCATAGAATTAATATGGGCTCAGGTAAAGGGGGAAGTTGGAAAAAAAAATACTACTTTTAAAATAAACGATGTTGTGAAATTGTTTGAGAGAGCTGTAAGTCATGTTAGTAAGGAAAATTGGACAAACTGTATCGAGCATGTTATCAAAGTAGAGGCAAATATGTTGAAAATTGACAATATTTGTGATGATTTAATCGACCCTATTATTATTAATGTCAACAACGATTCTTCCTCTTCCGAGTCGGATATAGAATAAAATGTAAGTAATAAATGTATTCCAATAATTATTTCTTTTCATTTTTTATTATATTATAATTTAAAACGTATTTTTTCCCAAAATACACACCACTGCATTGCGTTATTGCTTATCTGCTAATCCTTTAACAATGAAGAAACCCTAAATTTTGCTACAACTGAAACAAATACGGGGTCGATCTACCTGGTTTTTAGATTTACGGAAGAAATGTAATTTAAAGTAAGGATTTATCAAAAATTTCATGGTGCTCCCTGTAAAGGTTTTGCATACTTAATTAGGGTTTATTACTCCTCGTACTTTCTGTACAGACTTATAGGTGGAGAAAATTTTGAGCATTTATTTTAATATATTAAAATCAAATACATCAGGTATTTTATGTATGTGTTTAATAGCTGTAAAAATAAAAATTTCACCCTGTATAATTCAGAAATGACCGTACATTATTTAGTTTCTTGGAATCGTTTCATTAAGAGGATTTCAAAAATATGCAAATATACAGGGTGTTTCATTAAAAAAAAAGCACCGACTATGGCAAACTTGCGTGAATCACCCTGTACATTTACATTTATGTTTACATAACGCACAACTCAATTCAAAAGTTAACGTGTCTTGGCATTTTTTATAATTTTCTAAAATTATGACATAAAGAATTTTATTCCATAAGTGGTTTCCACACTGTATATTGGTCATTAAGGAACCTGACGGGAATTCGCGTGCACCGACCAGGGAGGAGTATTAATAGCTCTTTATTAGTACCTATAGTTCTCTTCACGATCTAAGAAACTGACCTGACCTGAGATGATGGAATAATGACATGCAATAAAGCCATAAAAGTATTAGCCGTGATAGGGTCGTATTTATTTCGTTGGAGAATAATAAATTATTACCTGAAAACTCTATAAGACTTTCGGGTCAATCTTAGTTGCTCTGCACGGTAAATCTGAGAAGTTTTATGGTCTTACTGCATCTCAATCCTAAGTCAAGTCAAGTCAGTTTATTTAATCGTGAATAGAACTATAACATTCAAAGTCAGACAAATGCAAATATAATTGAGATTACTGTTTGGAACCTTACTTTGTGGAATCAACTCAATATAATAAAATATCATCGTCAGAATGACAGAAGTTCCATTTGATGTGATGCCGTTTTGATGTTTAGGTAATACTGATAAATAGGATATCAAGATCGTGAAGTAATTTGTGTTTTTGAATGCCTTTTTAGTTAAAGATTTAGTAGAGTGTCCTAACCATACAAGTCAAATCACCCTTAATTCTTAGGGAAAGAAGAATTAACAACGTGAACTTGAATTTAAAGGTACCTATAGACAAATTATAATTGCATTTGATTTTTAAAACTGTGCTTAAACAACAAATGTACCTGCTGTAATAAAAAAAATTATTATTTTTTGATCGAGTGTGTGTAATATAGGTATAGGAACATAACATAAACAAATCTTTTATTATGTTTATTTAACAAGAAAACAGCATTTGATGTCTGAAATATTATAATATTTATTAACAACATAAAATGTTTACCTGAAAATGTACAAAGTAAACTTACAAACAGATTTTTATGATTAAACCTTTTGATAAAGAACTGTCCTTGAATGGCCTTAGCATTTCTTGTATACGTGTTGATATTTATCTGAGCTTAAAATATTTTTTAAACTCCAAACCACGAGAAATTGTTTAAAACTAATCACGAAATATTTTTTTATTTTGTCGGAAATCCAATACGTTTATTTTTGATTGGACATAAAAAATAACTTGAGAAGAAAAATGACATTAAGTAAGGTTTAATCCAAGATTATTGTTAAGCGTTCTTTAAAACTGTGCTCTCCACATGTGGTCTGCGTCGTGCACATGCTACTTCTGAGAAAAATTCTCAACAAGGTCATCTTTATCATGAAGAGTGCATATTAAACTCATGTTCCACTCATTTCTCTGGTTTTTTCTCCTCCTATTATTTTGATGTTTCTTTATTTGGTAACTTAAAATAAACGAATGACAAAATTTGTCCTGCAAGAAGCGCTACGAATTGTGAAGGAATGGTGCCTTAATAAAAAAACCAAATTAGCTGTTTTTACGAATAGGGGAGGCTAGAGTACTGCTGATCGGGAAAGAGCTTGAAATATCCAAAGTTTAATATATAGGAGTGACCCGTGATTCCAAACTGACTTGGAAGACACACCAGGACAAATTACCATCAGTGCGACTAGGCTTTTCTAGCAATCCAAAAGAGGAATCCGAGATCCGACCTGAGGATGGTTCCGGTGCACGCGAATTCCCGTCAGGTTCCTTAATGACCAATATAATACACTTGAGTTCCCGTTCGACACTTGCAGGTATCTTAATCCCGCACTCGAATTGCCGTCCAGTTTATTTAATCTGTTCTGTTATCGGGACTGCCCTAATCGTTTACTCTGGAGGGGTTAGGTTAGGTTGGGTTGGGTTAGGTGTGTTATTAGAGACTTTTAGCTTGTCTTGAATTTCTCACGTATCCGTATACGTAACAGACTGCGCATGTGTAGACCCGTTACGTCTCAGCCGATTTTACGTTTTACAGAAATATAAAAAGGTAAAATAAAAAAACTTTGAGGTTATACAATTAGAAACAGAACGAAGCGATACGTTTTCTGCTAAAAAGGCTTTCTTGACAATTTCTTTGCGTCAATGTAACTCCAATACGGATACGGATACGTGTAAAAACTTATGACCAGCTAAAAGTGTCTATTATTTTTGAAATAAATTATTAATAATAATTAAATAATTTTTTTAATATAGGTATCTCTTCTAATTTACGAAATACCCCACAAAACCTGTACACCGTGTACAGTTAGTAAATTATTGTGTGTACCTATTGGTTTTTTTAATATAAATTCTCACTGGGTTTATAAAAATAAATAAATAAAGAACGCTCTTCCATTTCAACAAATAAAAATCCATAAAAACATCTAAAATACTTAAAACACTTTTTGATTTCTTTTCACCATTTGGGTTAAGATGGAAAGTACGTAGTGTTTCCCATTATAAATCGAATATAAAATATCTACCTGTTTATTTTTTGTTGGCCGTCGTCTCTATCTATCTTAAATTCTTGAAACTTTGTATCTCTCTTCACAGCTTCTTTGTGGTAAATAATCCACAGGCGGATATACCAGAGGGTCAAGGCAAATATACTTAACATTTAAACTTAAATTTGATTATGTTTATTATTTTATTTCAGTTTTTGACAATGATAAATTATTTTGTATACTGACATTTGTTTACTACCAGACTATTCTATATTTAATCTAAACAAAGACCCACAACAGCCAAGAACCTAGGAAAATCTTTGATATAGATGAGGAAAGATATATAAATACCTATGGTAAAGGCGGGATAGATGCATCAGTGGGATAGATGCCTCATTTCCAAAAAATCTGACTTCCTAAACTCGCGACATAAAAACTATAGTATAAGTAAGCGCCGCAGGCACCCTCCCTCTCAGGTATCCACGGCCGTCGTGCGGTGAGAACTCGTTTCGCTCGTGTGTGGATTCATCTTCACGGCGAACTTAACGAGCACGTAAAAGTTTTAAAGGAAATTATTTGCAGTTGTTTTTAATTCCGTTATATTTTGTATTACGTCAATATACTGATTCATCAAGTATGCATCTAGATGTGAATAGCTACTCTTTTGTTTTTTATTTATTTAAAAATACATCTATCCCTATCAAAAAGGATAGTTGCCCTGATTTTCGCGGTATAGGTGCCCCCAGTGGAATCTATCCCTACATTCACCATGTATATACCATTATTGTATTCTGTGTGCTTTGAACATATAGATATTTTAAACACATTATTATTGTGCTCTGTTATATTTTTTATGTGTTCATATGTATATTTATATTTGGACTTTTTACTGATATTAGTAGAACTATGCCACGAAAATACAAAAGAAAGGAAGGAGTGTGAGCTCGAGTATGTTCTTGGACTACAGAACAATTACAGTCAGCTTTCGAGGAAATGGACAAAAATACCATGGGGTCCTCCGCGATCATAGCTTCTCAAAAATTTGCCGAAACGTCAGAAATTCAAATTTAAATGAATCCTCGATAAAATCCGTTAAAATTAGTTTCATTTCAATGAGTAATATTCGTGTACCTAAGTGTTAGAAAATGCTGTGAAGATCATCCTTATATGTTATTTTAATTTTTAAACAATAATTAGGTAGGTACTTCCACGAACATGCGTGTTGAAACTTTTTTGTTAAACAAACGCTTTCAGAATTTTATTAGGATAATTTCATTTGATTCATAAATAGATTTCAATTGTGACTGACAATCAAAACATTTTAGAAAACTGAAAAATGCTTTTCATTAAATAGACAACAAAGACAATAATGAAATGTTATTAATATTGTGATTTTACAGTATAATGAAAGGCATCTATCACGCGCCGTAGGCATCTATCCTTATTAGTTTTTTCATGGTGGGGCAACTATCCATACAGGTAGGCATCTATCCTCAAAAATACAGACCCACGAAAAGCTAAAATCTGCAAAATCTATAATTTATAGGTCCAAAAAGACCAGTCACAGTTAAACTTAAAGAATTGAAGTATAGCTTCCTTTATAAAAATTAATAATATGAAATTCATAGTTTTTAAATTAGGAGTATATTTCAAAAAGCGGGGCATCTATCCCGCCTTTACCCTATGAATAATTTGGTGGTGGTTTTAAATCCCATTCATTTTTCCCGTGAGTATTTGAATTGATTTGATATTTGGCCAATGTTTTTAGTGAGTGAGAATAATAAATCAATAAATGACACAAAATTTAAAATTCTACTGATCTTATTGTTCATTTTTTTACTTAATGTTTTAAGTTAAGTAGGTACCTATATTTCTAAAAATAAGTACTATTTTTTCTCCCGTAAAAAACTCAACTAATCCGCCTATGGCATAACCGAGCCTCTGACGACCATCAACTCACATTTTTTATGGTTGTGGTCCTAACCCTTTAGTTTTAAGATAGCTTTCAGGTACAGTCGTTTCAAGAGTATGTTCCTATCGATGGTCCATTGATGATGTTAAAAGCAAGGTGTATAATATTCGAATCTTTAAAACAACGAATGTTTTTGGTGCTATCAAACATTGAATTTTTATACGGCTATGTCCAGTACTGTTATACTATACATATATTTAAATAATATCTATAAATTTTAATGTTTGTATGTTTTTATATTAGAATTATTTTTTTTGGATTTCGTAAAAGCTTTTAGTCAATATTTATTACCTTTGTGAAAATTAAACTTTATGACTGGATATATTTGGGATTTATTGTATTTCATTAGAACAGATAAGGTTACAATGCAAAAAATACATTTACAATATACGTTTTTAAAAAATTACATAAGATAGAATTATGAAATTTTGATACTTAGTTTGTTATTTTAAATAGAAAGTCCTGGATATTCCCTATCTTACTAGGTATAGTTGGATATATTAATAATACCTACAAAATAATGACATTGAACTTATCTTTTCCCGTTTCTCAAGAAAGGTACAACAAGGAAGCTCAGTGCATCAAAGACTTTAATGCTCGATAACACAAGATACCTGAATACAATGACAGGCTTATACGACAAACTCTATAAGTAGGATACTATTTTTCCTTAGGTACTGCTAGAGGTAGGTATTGGTGAATATTTTGGATGAAGGTGAATGTTAACAGATAATTACCTAATTTTTGATGCTAAAAATGGAGATAAAATCGGCCAAAAATGAATTAAAAACAACAAAAACTAAAAAAGGTACTAAGATAAAAAAAATTAAACATGAGGGCAGCTGCATTTTTGTGACACTATAATAAAGATCCAAAACTGTTTCACATAATAGTGTTGAAGATTTAGATAACAGCTTTTAAAAAGGTTTTAGCAATTTCAGTGAATTTATTTACAATACGCCGTAAAATTAATTCGAATCCAGGAAGTTTTAATAGGGATCTTACCTGACTGTAGGCAGTACTTAACACAATGAATAAACAGTTGATTCAGTACTTACCATCTCTCTCGTCTGTTAAACTTTACAGTTGTTTAGTCGTTTCGGGAAAAAGCGAAAGGTTTCTTACCTCATCGCACGTTAACATTTTTTTTTCAGTGTGGTAAATATACCGGTTAAAGCTGTCACAAAAAAAAAGAAAAATTGGGATTATATTGAAAATTTTACATACTGGCAACGAACTATATAGTAAACTGTTGAACTATTTAATATAAAGGATGCACCAAAAAGATATATACCTATATATAGGTATATATACCTATATATACCTACCTATATATAGGAGTCGTAGGAATGTACCTTTAAAAAAAATCAAAACAGGTAAAATATAGTTCTTGTTAAGACGATTTTAAAAACTTACCTATACCTACCTATACATGATTGATCTGTTGGCTTTTAAAAAAAATCACAATCACAAAAGAACAAAATGCTGTTATAGCATTTGAAGAACAGATTTCATTAATTATGATTTTCTGACGAGGCAGCTTTTTCCTTAAACTGTCTTTTACATTTGCAAAACATTAAACAAAGAAATGCCTCAACAAATCACTAGCTTTTGGTATTATGTTTTCCCATAAGCTTTACCTATGCACTTTTTATGACATCCTAATTACCTAGATATTTACCTTGTAGCTTTGCGTGAACTTCTAAATAATTGGATCAAAAGAAGGGAGTCAGTGAGATTGCTTCTTGACTGTCATAGGTAGGTCCTATTTCATTTTTTTATTACAAATAGATATCTATAGTCAGGGAAAAATCACTGAATATGTGATTACCTATTATAGAAGTACCTAATTTGTTGCTTTTTGAGAATATTAAGTGTGATAAACATCAATACTTGGGGCAAGTGAAATAATATATTGGTAGAATTTGTTCTCTGTGAGATTAATTTTCACCTGTCATAATAATGGGAGATAAGTCGACCATAATAGAAAATTTTTGCTGGTCTTCGTTGACAGCTCAGCTCCTCCCGATAGAAACATTCTCTATTTGTTTGTTTTTGTTCAATTCAGGAATGGATATAGGTAAATATTTGAAAAATGGTTTTAATAAGCAACTAAGGTCACTAGAAGGAATCAATAAATTGAATATTTATGAATTTTCATTAAACCGATTAGTTTAGTTGAAAAATTAACGTATTTTTTGTTAAGTATACTAATTTGAAGTACCTATATTTTTAGTAGTTTTTCTTGATTTATTTGTAATTAAAGGATATTAAAAAGCGTTAGTAAGCTGTTGTTTTCTTCTTAAGAACGATGGTGGCGTTGTCCTAGGTGAGATAAATTCTGGCAGCCATGATTCCGAGACCGAGTCGATGGTGCCCTCGCACAGAGATGAGAAGAATCAAGCGAACAAAACTCCCACGTATTCTGTGAAGACTGAGAGCGTGGTGCGCGAGAGAAATAAATAGAGAAAGAGGGAAAGTCCGAAGAAGTGAGACGGAGTGGGTATCGGTCTGGCGAAGTGAGTGAGCCGAGCCGCGGGGGCCCGGAGGCTGAACACAGCGCTGAACGCAGCGAGCGGCCTCGGAATCGATCAAAGACGCGCTCACCTTATTCTTTCTCTCATCAAGCACCAGCAATTTCAAAGGACGGACGGGACAAGGTGCGCGAACGCAGTTCCGAACTTGCGATCAACTTTAATCCGCCGCAACAAACAGTCAGTAGAGTATTAGTTCGAAACACCTGTAGACGCTAGTATGTGATTGAATATAGAATTCTGGTCAATACTGGGGAATGCATGTTGTCAGAGAGTGGTGAGCATGAATCTGTCGGGCAGTGTGTCCGTGTGGTGTAGTGCGGGCCCCGTCAATATGTCTCTTTCGCCCTTGTGAATGACCGACCAGCCAAACAAAGGGATTTCACGATCCGCGATCTGCAGCTATATAGGTAAAAACAAACACCTATTTCGCATGTTTATAATCTGCTAATTGCTTTATTTCATTTCACTTATAAAATGGCACTGATTTTACTTTCTGTATTATTTCATTTTATGTAAATGTCACAAAAAAAGAAACTGTAAATAGTTCACTGTCACTACACACACCGGCCGGGCCGCAAGCATGCTCACTCACACCTAGTTGTTTTCAATATTGAATGATTACAATAATACCTGTTATCCGAGAACTGGCAGACCTGTTCATCAACTATTGCTCGCTCTTAATCTTGAATGGCGTCTCGTTACGCCCCTACTAGTTTACCTGCTTGGATATATCTGCACTTGCACTCTCGCTGTTATTTAGAATTTGGCGCCGGTTGTCTACGAGCTTTCCTAGGTAACCTATCATTAGAAAATTATTTTAGAAATATGCAAATGACTTTTAACCTTGAACGCCGCTAGCCCTTTATGCCCGTCTTACTTTAGTACGCCATGATTTTTTTTTTGAAGAATTGCGTTTTAGGTTCTTTCCTACTTTACCAACAACACGCCCAGAATGTTTAATCATGACAATGTTATGCGACCAATAGTGAGAAATTTCCGATACCGAGCCAATCCCGATTAACTTTGATGTACCTACATGAATTCCAAATTAGGCTTTGTATATATACGTATACGCTATTCAAATTTTAATTGGCCGTGATTGTTTACATTTTTTAATAAACACAGATTCATTTTTGTTATTCACGTAATTTATTTTATAATCTAGGATACCTGGAGCACGTTTGCTACCAGGAGAATTCGCACTTGAAGTGTGTATACCTACTCTTTCATATGGTTGTCAAACCTGTCCCGACGCCGGCACGTGGAAGTTCCGGTTTGCTACCGTCTACACCCAATGCCGGAGTATTCCTCATCAACCCTGCTCGTGGTCGCGAAACCGGACCAGCTTCGTTCTTTAACCACACTTTTTTGATTCTGAAATAATAGAGTTGATCTAAACCGGTACCAGTAGTAAAGATAAATCGTTTGTAGTAAACATTTTCCTCCACGTGCCTTTTATGACCTAATTTATTAATAGCGTTTACCCATCATGACGTATTCATTATGTTTATTTTATTACAGGTTGAATTATTGTCCCAGAATATATAGAAAAGAAACAAAGTAACTAATTAATCATAGTTTCATAGCCATAGCAGTGCCATAATCTGACTTTACTACGTCAACAAGTGCAATACAGTTACTTCTGTGATAAAAAAACTTTTGATGCCATAATGACACGTAGACAGTATAATAACTTGTCCTCTAATTCTTCGCCTTCGTTAGAAGTGGATCATGGAATGATGTCTCCACCACCTCCACAAGCTTCTCCAGCGGATCGATCGCCTTTAGGAGAGGATCCAGGTTCGCCAGCCATGCTTGCAACTATGACGCCGGTTAATGTCATGGAGCTCAAGAAGGAAATGGAAGAAGAAAGTGCCATGGGGAGAACTCCCTTATATGCTCAGGTTAAAACTGAAGTTTTATACGAGAAAGATGACGATATTTATGCTCAAGGAATTGCAGACAAAAATGATACTCCGATAGATTTAATATACGAAGACGGTAACAAAACTGTTATTTATACAACCGCTCCAGATCAAAAAGGACTCGAAATATATTCCGCGGACAATTCGGGAGAAATAACAATAAATAATATCAGTGCACACCAAATTCATGGTCAGCAAATAGCAGATGTGTTAATTGACGGTAGTACAAACGCTATGGTGAATTCTAGTGGGGAGACTGTCGGTAGTCCTCCAGGAACAGTGTCCGTTGTTCTACAGGGTAATGGTCAAGGACTTTTACAGTATCCTCAAGCACAAGTACCTGGTACAACAGTACTAGTGCTTTCAGAGTTGGTGGATGATGTATCAGGTGTTCCAGTAGTAGGACTCAGGTAAGTCGTAACTGATTTTTTTGTTTATTGCAATGTTTATCAACATCTATAGACAACCTTAATTATTATCCTGACAATCATACTTTATGTATTTATAGATAGGTTCGAGGATAGGTTAATTGCTACATTTTTTTATTTACCGAACACACAATTAATAGGCATGGTGACTGTTTTTTTAAAATGGCTCTACGATGTTTTTACGCATAAGTTTTGTTGTTTCTTGAAAAAATAAGGGTTTTAAAATAGAAACCAGAAAATACAATTAAAATTTCGCACCAAAACGTTAGAATAGCACATGTTATTAAACATCTGTAAATATTTCACAATTTGCAAATTGAAAATTTATTTTTTATTCCTAATTTCAATTATTTTGTGTGATAGTCATGAATTCTGTACAGTAAATATCATCTAAACGATGCATAACCAGAAAATACGTTAAAGTTTAAACGATATACAAAAGATTGACATCACATGTTTGTGATCAGTGGTTTTGCTAAGATGGCAGATTGTCATATTTTGTATTTATATTTTCACCGAAATAAATATAATTACAATAATTGTAATGTAAAAATAGGTGATTGCTTTAGAATATTTGTATTTTTATATGATTATTTCAGTTATTCTTAGTGACTGTCATCATGCTTATTAGGAGAAGAATTTTAAGTCATAAAAACAAGATTTGAGAAAAATTATTTTGTCAGGTTATGTTTTAAGCAAATTATTTTCGTAATAAATTCAATAACTTTTATAGTTGGCGAAAAACAAACTTGTAGACGCCATGTTGTCTTAAATTTCGCTATACGTTACTTAAAATGTAAACAGTAAGCCAAGGAGGCTGAAATACTATGGATGTATTTGCGGCATTTCCTAATTTTCTATTACAGTTTTTTTTTGTTCAATTCAAAGCTATCAACTGTAAACACAAGAATGTAGATTTCTTTTCTTGTTGTTGTCTTTAATTGACAGAACCAAAAATATAAAACAAATATATTATTAAAAATAAGTGAAACTCCTTAGGCGTAACATGGGGAGAAGAAAGAAGTATATATATAGTGAAAGGAAGTTCTATATTCTGCTGGTCTTGTTTGCTATCGCGTCATACTAAGAAGTATTGGTTCGAATCCAACCAAAGTTACAAATAAGTTGAATTGTTGTTCAATCAATTCCCGTATATTATGTTATGTACTTAATAAATAATAGATGAATCATATGCTATGTACGTATTTTGGGGTAACATTCACTCAGACCTAAAAGATCTATTGTGCACCCTTACTTCAACTTCGTTTCTGAGGAGAGTCTCAGAAACTAGTAGCTCCCTTAGTCCTATTTCCTTGCGGAATTTTGCGATATCTGCAGGCTTCAACTTAAGTAAATGTTCCTCTTCTATCCAGTAATTTCCCAGGTACTGTGCCCTACGATTCTGAAATGCTGTGCAGCTAGAAAGTATGTGGATGGAGGTTTCTTCTTCCATGCCAAAAAATCTACATTTCTCTTTCTCCGCACTATTTTGAGCTTTTTCAGGTGCCCATTCAAGCGACAATGTCCGTTAGGATCCCTGTTAAAACTCTTAGCGCAGTTTTACTTTGACTTATGCATTCATTTGATCTCAGCAGGTTGTAGTCACTCAGAAGAGTCTTTGATTGTATAAGTCCTACTAGATCTTTCCAATGGACAGATCTTCTCTTTTTCTCGGCTTTACCTATTTCTGCCAATATTAGATACATTGGGGCTGATTCCGCAAAAGGGTTCAGACCCCCAAAAAGATATTTCAGTCCCCCTCTTTGCTATTTCATTTACTTCTATTCCAGTGTGTCCTGGAATCCATAGTAAGGTGACCATATTGTTCTCGCCTAGTTCATTGAGTTTGTATTGGCATTCCCACACCATTTTGGAACTGATTACATCGAGTGACTAGGTATAACAAGTGTTATAGTCACTGTTACATCATATTTTAAACGAGGGATAATTTTGTTAAAATTTTCCTTTTTTTCATAATAACCACTGTATTTTTCATTGAAATAAAATGGACTATTTGGTGCTCAACAACTTCAATAGTATTTCGAAGGTTTCTTAGGTTTTAAAACTGTGTAACTTGTTTTGATAATAAAATAATTATTTATAAAATCGTTGATTGAACATGGAAACGTGACTCCAAAAACGCAAATTACTTACTTACTTCACAATAATTACATTAGACAGTTTAAAACATTATTGTGGTATAGGTACTAATGTAAGTATACCGTCATGACCTGACCTTGATTACATAGGTACTATGATTCTCTAATGAAATAGAATTTTAATTGCAAAAACATCACATCCATCTTCGATCTACAGGGTACAACAAAAGGATCACTCTTTTAATCACGAATTTATTACCTTTTACTTTTATCACCCTCGTCAATACGTCTCCGTGACAACAATGGCTTAAAAATGATTGCTCAAAAGAAAGAAGGCTTACAATATACAATTTTGGTACCAAGGAATATACCCATAAAATTTATTGGCCAGGCAAGGACATGGAGAAATCGGGCTGAAATGAGAAGCCAGACCACTCGATGTTGGTCAGCCACTCCATTTGGTAGCTCATTTGCTGTTTCATTCCTTTCGATTTCAGTTGTCTACTGTTTGACTCGTTTGCTAGACACTTTCAATGGTAGACTCCGTTTAATATAAAAAGAAGCCCCGTGAAGTTTGCCAATTGTCTTGCGCAGAAATCAAAATCGATCTTGTTTGTCTATGTCGCCTCATTTCATGCCATTGGCGTTACAAACGAATGTCAATTTTACAATATGTCGCTGGTTTTGACAACAAGCTCGCGCATACGACTGCAATTTCAAGTGGGTTCTTCTTACGTGAAACGGAGTCTTAGCAAAAGTCATATTTAATAAAGCTTTTATAATAACGTAGATTATAGAAACATTTCAAGGTCAGATTTCAAATTTTAATGTGTGAATTCATGCTTTTGAATCGTCTCGAATTCTCACTTACCTTTTGTTTTATTTTTATCAACAATTTTAATGTTACTTCTCCAATATATCTATGTAGCTGTTTTAAATTTTAGATTTTTTATTATTTCGAATACACACTATTACCTTCAAATTATTATTAGGCTCTAACTAATTAATATTTATAATCTTTTTAGATGAGTCATATGAAATATTTAGGGAAATGACGTAAACAAGGGAACTTATGAAGCATCTGTCTAATGGGAAGTACTTAATCAATAAATTTTCCAAAAGTAAGATTTTAAAACGTATGGGAAAAACAAAACAATTGAGTATGTGCAATTTATACACAATAAGTAATGAAAGATATTAAGCCAAATGATAAAATTCAACTAAGCCTTCCTTTCTGTTGGAAAATAACCATCTTGGTTTAAATATACAATGTGTTACTTTATTCTATATGATATGATATTTTGTTCAAGTATTTTTTGTCTTGATTCAACCTCTTTCTACGCTTATCTCCATCACATTTCTTTCGGATAACCCCAAAATCTATTTTTCCCCTTTAACTATTTATAGGATGGGTGCTACTTCAAGGAAGACAATAGACCTCTGGGTCTCACTCTGATAGTGCTTTGGCAGATAAAAAATGGTTAAATAATGATTATGCTTTCCTGTATCTAGAAAAAGCCTTTGATACAGTACCTAGAGAAAAGATGTAGAAAATATTAGCAGAGAGAGGATTGAATACAAAAATGATAAGAATAATACTATGAGAAAAATGAGAACGAAGTTATAATAAGAATACCAATATACCCATAGAAATACCAATAGAAAATTTCACTACAAATATGGGACTGAGGCAAGGAGGAGGTCTAAGAGCTCTTTGTTAGTTATTATTTACTTGGATGAGTTAATTAAGAAATGCACAAAACTAAGTGAAACAGTATGTGTGGTATATTTGCAAATGTGTATGGTAAAGATCAGTGAAGGAGCATTTGCAGATGATGTTATATTAATAGGAACAAATGAAAACAAAATAAACAAAAACGAAACGAAAGTTAGGGTCATTGGAAACAACAAGAAGAGGAAACAAATGTAAGAAAAGACCAAGAAACTTGGGATACGATATTAGATGGATTGCTGGATAAAACATGGAGAAGCTGGAAAGAAGCAAAGGACAAAATTCGCGAAAAAAGAGGAAACGCAACACGCCATATACCTCTAAGTGGTAAAAGGGCTGTAATAGTATATATATAAAATATTATTAAACCAGCTTATTAAAAAATATACTATAGATACTCTGTAGATTTTATTTAACAAATTTTAAGATAAACATTTATTTATGTAAATACGTCTTATAAAATTCCAGTTCCTGTTTCATTGACAACACTTATTTCCAATTTTTAACATCTTGACGATGTACTTCTTCATAACGTCTGGGTGGGGCAGTGAAACTCTGTATTACCGTAATAAGTACTTTGTCGATATTTTTTCTTTACCATGGCTACAAATAAGCACAATTTATAAGATAGGTACACAGTGATATAAGTTTTTATAGAAAAATTATTATTCAGCAACTATGATTTTATAGACAAAATAATATTGGAATAAATTTACTCCTTTCCTTGGAGCTAATTTATGAAATTTTTTTAACGTTATCGTCGCCTGTTCTGGGTGTTTTAATCTGTTACAAAATTGTGCCATGGTGAAGATCTCTGGTTTGTTGTTGTTTCCTTCCACTGAAACTGGGTAAGAGACATTTTAAGACAGTTGCCCACCTGGTGACTGGACACTGCACCCTGAAAAAGCATGTGCACAAAATGGCCAAAGCTAGTGAACCAATGTGCAGAAAATGTGAACTCTGTGATGAAACACTTACTCACATACTCTGCTTATGTGAGAACTTACAAGGACTCTGGCGGAAGCACTTTGGAGAGGAAATAATACAACCATCATAGCTACTGAAAATCAGTCCAGTTAAACTGGTGGGCTAAGTAGAAGACACGAAGTTCCTGGAAAAGAAGTAGATAACATGGGTAATGATAAAAAGATTCAGTTCAAGTGCCTGGGCTGTTGAGCTCAACCCAAAAGTATGAATAAATAAATGAATGACTTCTACTGCTTTCAGAACTCTAGTAAAGTCCTCTTACTTGAAGACAATATAGTAGACTAGATAGCAGTTTAAGATGCATTTTATTAATATGTAATTGGATTTCCAACCTCAAAAAGGTCATTGGTAATCTGGTTCTCGGGCAAATTACACATAAATACCTCCTTATCCAGCTAAT
The DNA here is from genome assembly GCA_910591695.1 of Galerucella pusilla. Lineage (NCBI taxonomy): Eukaryota > Metazoa > Arthropoda > Insecta > Coleoptera > Chrysomelidae > Galerucella > Galerucella pusilla. The sequence continues at coordinate 748,233 of CAJUYI010000002.1, read as the reverse complement.
CTTAGCTGTCATAATTAACTGCGTCAAATAATGTGTCAAGGACTTATTGTTTTGGCATTAAATCTACTAGTTGAAATGGTGAAATATAATACAGAATAAATAAAACGAAATTTACTGTCAAATTCCAAAGTCAAATGCTAATTTCGGACTGATTGCACGACCTTTAGACAAAAGCAATAAAATTCTTTTCTTATTTTTGAAATAAGCAAAAATGCTCATAAAATGAAATATAAATATTGTGTATTAAGTTACTTGGTTCTAAGAATGTCTGTTGAATAAAGCCGACTCTAAAACGCAGCTTGTAAGTTATTACCGCTATTTGTTACATAGATATGAATTACATATTTAGTATCTTTAATAAATTGATATTAGAATAATTCAGCAGCTTTATGTAAATGTTAATTTTTTACTCAAGTATTCCACCATGTTCGTTAGGCTGCAATAATGGAGTGCAGTTAATCTAAGATATTTTATTTTTAGGATTAAGAGGTTGTCATTCTTTAATTAGTCCTGGATGGTAAATTTATAGTTGTGTTTACAATCTGCGTTTTTGAACGTCTCGAATCCTAATGGCATTATCAGGCATTTCTCTCCGACAGTCCATATTTTAAGGTAGTTGCAACATCAGGTATAAAATTTTTAACGTCTGGAATTTAAGTAATAATATTACTTTCATATTTAAATCTCTTTCTACTTTATTTATTGTTATTTCAGGTAGGAATGATGGTTGATTTTTTATTATGGTTATAAGCTGGATATATTTACAAGGCCCAGCCGCATTTGCCTTCAATTTACGCTTCATTTTGGTAATATTACAGGGCGTTATTTATTTTATGATATATATATTTCACACTTGTGATATATATGGTACTTATTTAGTTTTATCCATAAAAAACACATAAAATTTATCACACATCTGTGGAATATATCATATACAGTACGTGCATGACACACCACCGCAATTTTTTTTATAAATTACATTTTAGTTGCTATTAACTTTTGTTTATAAAGTACCAATTAACAAAATTAGATAATTTTATTCACACAATATTACAAGAAAGCTTCAAAAACTTCTCGTGTTTGACGGTTCTACACATTTTTTGAAAATACAAATGAAAACAGCTTGGCTTCAACAAAAACTTATCAGTAAGAAACTGACCTGAGATGGGAAGATGACATGCAATAAAGCCATAAAAATATTAGCCGTTACTGTTAAAATAATATAGTATTACTGCAAATTTTTGTTTGTTTATTTAATTCCCAACCAACTTCACAAATTAGTAAAGGGAATATAAAAAAAATAAATTGATAAATTGTAAGAATTAATTTACCTACTTAGTACCTACCTAGTTTTTCTTTTTCATCAGGTATAATACGACTTTGCACGGCAAATCCGTAAAGTTTCATGGTTTTATTGCATCTCAAGCCTGAGTCAAGTCAAGTCAGTTTCTCAAATCGTGAAAGGAACAATAACTAAAACCGTTTTTTTTATAAAGAAGCCGTCCCTTCGCCGGCACCACCTCAGCCTCCTTAGTATTCTGACTACAGCCTATTCAACCAATCCGTTCCCTGTATATTAGCTCATACAGGTTCTTTGCTGGTTGGTTGTAGAAGTCTTCTGGAGTCATTTGGGGTCTACCATACAATTTCTGCCTCCTGACATAGTATATGCCAAGCTGTTTCGGTATCCTTTTTGCATCTTCTGCATGTAAGGTCTCCGTTATACAGCCCTATTTTGTTCAGGTGCTCCTTAGTGGGAAAGTGTCCTGTAAGTAGCTATCTTTTCGATATCTTTTCCGATGGTTCTTTTATGAATTTCTTCCCATGTATTTGCCTGGGCGTATTCTTTCAGTGTTTATTGTGTTGTTCATCTACCCACCCTTTTAACCATGACCTAGTTGAGCCTCTGGGAATGCCCACAGCTGGTTCGGGTCCGTTCATCAGGGATGACGATCCTGCTCTTGCGAGTTCGTCAGCTTTTTCATTGCCAGCGATTCCTTTGTGACCTGGGACCCATCCAGTGTTACACCAGTCTTCTAAGTTCTTCGCCGCATTCCCATACCAGCCGAGATGTTACCTTAGAGCTCTGAAGTGCTTTAAGGGCAGCTTGACTGATACTGTAGATCCTGATTTGCCTGTTGTTGTAGGTTCTCATGTTATTTGCCCTTGCACATGCAAGTATTGCATAGACCTCTGCTTGAAATACCGAGGTGTATTTTCCAAGCGAGACGATTCCTTCATATTTGCTCGACTTGCTATCATCCACATGCCTTATTTCTGTGTGTCCTCTCCCATGTGCCACGTCATGGTCTGATGCTTTCTCCAGTCGGGTTAGAGCTGCCCTTGCTTTGCACATTATAACACAATGTAGCGGAGGAAGGTCTTGCAACTAGAACAGTTAATAATTCTTAACATCAATTCAATATTTATTTCCAGTTTGTTTAAAGAATAAAAAGTCCAATACATTTTGCAAATCTTAAACCCACGTGAAATATATCAAAGTTAATATATTCAATGTTGATTATGGAGATATAGAAGTTACTCTAGATAGTACACACCTATTAAATATGTATTTGTTGGAAATCTCAGTATTCTATTTAACTAACAAAATTGATTTTGTTTTCATGCACTCTTTGTTTTGTTTCTGCTGCTATTAAATGTGTCTAACTGGCAATAATGTTTGTCTTTGATTATGGAAAAGTATTTATTAAGTAATAATGCTGTTTCTCTGCAAAATACACGCCTTATTTGATTCACAACTGCAAATCATTTTCTATGTATGTATTAATTAAATATTTTTAACAGTATTCAAGTGGTGTTTAGAATTGGGAATACCTAAAGAGAATAAATTTCACTAAGGAAATTGCTACATATACGCTTTAAATATAAAAGTCCAACCATTATAAATATAATAATAATAATATAATAATTTGCAACTATTGCAAAATTAATTATTATAAATTCAAAAGGCTGAGGCCAAATAAAATGCTTGAAGGGGTCTTCGATATTAATTATGAATATCAAATCTAATATGGCATAAAAATTACGCAATTGATCAAAATAAACTGTTCTATTTTATTTTTAAGATGGTGTCTCATAAAAAATTGAATATAAAATGTCTTACCATCATATTTATGATAGTTGAAGATTAGATATTGGGTAGGTTAGGTTCTATGTGAGTGGGGCCTTCTCGCCACCTCCACTGCGACCTTCGTTAGGTCTATTGTGGCTCACCTCTAGGGATTACAATTCACCCCACAATCCTGTGCTTCTGACGAAGTCCATGGTTGTATTTGGTGATACTTTTTTTAAGTCGTTTGGCTCTAAGGTACTAAAACCGAATATATTATATCTTACCCTGCCCAAGGCTGGGCATGAGCATAGTATTTGCTCCGCAGTTTCGTCCTCCAAATTACAGAACCTACAGTCCGAGGTATGAACCAGACTCATCTTCTTTAGGTGGTAATTTAGTCTACAATGTCCTGTAAGCAGTCCCGTCAGAATGCGTAGATTAGCTCTGCTCCATTCCAGGATCTGCTTATTTTTTGTAGTCGAAGGGTAGTATATGAACGCCTTCGAGTGGGAGAGCCCCGGTATGTCTGTCCAGTACGTGTAGGTTTTCCTCTCCGCCCAGGTAGCCATTGCTGATCTAGCAATGCTTTCCGAAATGCCAAAAAATGGTTCAGGTCCGATAAATGAAGTCCCTGATCCTTTTTTTGTCAGAGTTTCGGCATCCTCATTGCCCTCCACTCCTCGATGCGCCGGCACCCAGGTCAAAATGACTCTGTTTTCCTTGCCAAATATTTCAAGGGATTGTAGACAGTTATATACCATCTTAGAGTTTATCCTATTCGAGCTCAGTGCTTTAGGAGCAGCCTGGCTATCTGACAGGATGTGTATGTTCTTTTTTACACAACAGGTTGATTGATCAGCTCTCTTGCAGCCAGTTCAATGGCGTATACTTCAGTTTTGGATCCGTCAGTGTAAATCACGTAGTCCGTTTCTAGGAAGGAGATTTCTTCACTATCCCATTGGTCTCTCGTGGGAATGAGAACCACCTTATAGGGCTTGTCCACGTGAAGTTTTGTGACAGAAATATATTGGGTAAAGGACCACCGGTTTCTGTGAAAATCACTGAAATTTTAATATGATGTATCTATGCCATCCTGAACAAAACTTACCAACGCGGCAACTCTCTGAATGCCTTTGTTGGGGCATATCGCCCGAGAAGTAGTTGTTTCTTCCTAGTCTACTTAGTCTACCCTTTGAATAGTAATTTTAAAATTTTTAAGGCGTTATTAGAGGCATTTTGGCTCGTACATTCTTCGGTTTAGTCTTGAAAAAGACGTATTGCGATGTCCTGGTATTATATGGTATGTGTCCGAGGTGAGAGGTATGTTATTATATTTATAATTACCCTGCTTTAATTGATACGTTTTATTAATTAATACTTTAAGAGAAATCAGTTCGTCGGGGATTTCCAACGACATTATCTAGACGTTTGGGTGTTGCCCTAAAAAAAGTAATTCCGCACAGTCTGCCCAAAGGCCGACATGTTAATTACTTATTCAAGAATATGTCGCTCAAAGAGCAGTAATCACCTTAATTTTGCAAAAAAGTTAAAAGTATTCATGAAATATCAGTAAGATAAACGCGATTTTTTTTATCAGTTTAATTGCGATAGCATTGAAATTTGCAATGAAGTGAAATTATGTTAAAATGTTTGTATGTGTACAGAGTGTCCTACTTTTTTAAGACCAATTATAAATAACAACCAATGTCAGAATGTGAAAAAACTGATATATCCCAATTAAAACCTGATATTACCATATAATACCAGATGCGTACAGAAATCAGTGAACTTCTTAATTGGCAGTTTTCAAAATAAAATTGCTAGACGCAAAGATTTCCGTCAACTATTTCATAAAAGTACAACATTTTAAATTTTAAAGGTGCTTCTAAATTCATGCGAAAAAATTCGTATGAAATTAAGATGGGTCTTTCCTATAACAAAATTTCCTCAGCCCACCCCTTTCCGAGATATAACCCTTAAAAGGTGGTGACTAAAATTGAGGTGCTATTTTTTTTCTAAAATTTCAGTGAAGCTAGAACCTTGAAACTTGTAATTTTGTTATAGGAAAGACCCATCTTAATTTCATACGAGTAATCACCTCAACTTTGTCGCATGAATTTAGAAACACCCTGTATGTCGAAGAGCAAGAATTTTTCAGTTATAAAAACATTTAATCGTTAAAAGGTCTCAAGCAAAACCTATCTACAGTGCTATTCAAAAGTCCCCTCCCCCCCCTCCTATCTTTTGAACGGCTACACTACTTACATTAATAAAATTTGGAGGGTGAAAATAAAGTGTTGTAAACTTCTCTGCGAATGGTAACAGATGACGTAATAGTAATAGATGACGTCACAGTGCTACTCTGGCCAATAATTTATTTTAAATAGGACCTTATGGCAAGTGATATCTCGTTTGAAAGGCATTGACATTGGCTACATAGCCATATTAATTTTGTTTGGGTTTAAACTAATGTTGACGGATAAATTACATAAATACCAAAATTATTGAATTAATTTTTTCAAATTTAATTAATCAAATATCAACAAGGGATTCTTGAAGCAAGTGTTCGAAATGTGCTCCGTCTACTTCTTGACAGTAATACATCCTATTAGTAAGCTCCTGTCGTACTCGTTCGAATGTGTCAGCTGAAATTGCATTGCATGCTTCAATAATTTTTTCTTTCAAAACGCCAATACTATCTGGTGCCGTAGTATAAACCTTGGATTTCAAGTACCTACCCCCAAAGAAAAAAATCTAATGGTGTCAGATCTGGTGACCGAGGTGGCCATTCTATAGGACTTCGCCGGCCGATCCATCTACCTCGATATTCTTCATCCAGGTAACGTCTTACTCACCATAATAATGTGCAGGAGCACCATCTTGATGGAATGTTATTTCCAGACGGCCGAATTCATATGGATTATCTTCCAGAATTTCAAGAATTAACGGCTCAATTGCAATTTGTAACATCTCCAGATACACTTCACCGCTTAAATTTGAATTTAGGAAAACAGGACTATGTGATTTCCCAAAATACCTGCCCAAACATTGACTTTTTCTGGAAATTGGGTATGCTGTTCACGAAACGTGTGAGGATTTGTGTCACTCCAATACCTTTCATTTTGTGTATTCACATTTCCAATGAGGCAAAAAGTAAGTACTTTCGTTACTAAAACAAATTGTTTTTGTGTAATGTGGGTTTTGACTAATTTTATTTGTCATACATTCACAGAATTCGAGTCTTCTGTCGGGGTCGTCATCCGAAAGGCGGTGCACCATTTTTAGCTTGTGTGAATGAAATTTATTTCTAGCCAACACTTTCTGTACTGTACTTTTACTTACTTCACGATAGACGCAACTTTAGCTGAAGAGGAAGTAGGGTGTACTACCATTTCAGCAACTATATCAATTTTTTTATTATCAATAAATGTTGGTCGACCAGATCGTTTGGCACCTTGAACACTACCTGTTGCTTCAAACTTGTGAAGAAGCTCCCTCAAATAAGTTCTCGAGATAGGGCGATCTGGGTATCTCTCATTAAATAAACGTTCCGCTTCATGGAGATTCTTTGTAGATTCACCAATTATTAAGATGGCTGCTACTTTGTCGGCTTGAGTACCTACGTACCATTTTGCCTATGTAAACTCTTAAACGTCTCGTTAAACAATAAAAAAATTAAATATTTAAGCTATTTAGAAACACTTTGCAAAGCAACAAATAGTATTAAACTAAAAACGTCAATTTTTTTGACAACTAACCAGAGGCGGACTGAAAAATCTTCAATATTTAAATGTGAAATAATAATTTTGGTATTTATTTAATTTATCTGTAAAAATTAGTTTAAACCCAAACAAAATTAATATGGCTATGTAGCCAATGTCAATGCCTTTCAAACGAGATATCACTTGCCATAAGGTCCTATTGAAAATTATTGGCCAGAGTGGCACTATTACGTCACCTATTACCATTCGTAGAGAAGTTTACAACACTTTATTTTCACTTTCCAGATTTTATTAATGTAAGTGTGGCAGTTCAAAAAATACGAGGGGGGGAGGGGACTTTTGAATAGCACTGTATATAGGTACAGCAAAAAAATAGACTATGCTAGCTTAATGGCAAAAAAATAAACTTATGATCACTTGAAATTTCCTTAACCAACTATGGTAGGTTTAAAATTCACTAGATCTAGTAGAAGCTCTAATAAATTGGCAACACTGTGAAATTTCCAATTTATAATACGAAAGATTATTACGACACAAAAAATTACCACAAGCCTAGCTCCAAACCAAAGTGAAAATTACTGGCTGTCTTAGTTCTGAATTTTAATTATTTGCAAAACTTTATTGCAAAAATATTTTGTTAATTATTATTTTTTGTCGAAATAAATACATATATATATATATATATATATATATATATACGCTCGTTTTTTAATAAGCGAAGAATATTTCATAATAATATGCCATCAATATTGCATAAATCTTGTGAAATTTTACATGGTTAATGTTTTGGCAGTGGTCTTAATTATTTTAAGATTATTAGTGTACCGTAGAAGATACTAATTATATGTTCAATTTACTCTGACTTCCGTTATTAACAATTCGTTTTCAAGGAGAATATATATTTTTGGCTATTGCAATTTATTAATATTTATTGCTATACTAAGAATTAAAAAAACCACTGGCTATTAATCCTTTTGACAAGTTAGTGTTGCCCATTTATCAAATGTACCCAAAACATAAATATTTTTTAATTACATCAATTTAAATTTTTGCACAATCTAAGCATACCATTGAATTATACCGGATGTCCACTATACAAACATCTTCAAAATTATATTTCACATTTTTCTCCTGGACCGCTAGGTTGTAACAATTTTAAATATCACAATAATAGCATTGACAGTATTTGCGTGTGGCACCTGATAAACAAATTAATTTGATAGGTTACCACAAAATAGATACTATTAAGTTATTTTGAAAGTTTGACTGGGCCGTACTAAACTAAAGTTTTGAACCATACTTTTTTGAAATGTTTGCGTCTGAGATTTTCTAAAAAAAAAGGGGGGTTACACTTATTCCAGTGTAACTGTACCTATATATTGTCTATTATCAATACCTATCCCAAATACCATGGCGTAAGGAAAAGTGGGGGAATGGGGCGCGAGGGGTAATAGTACGCAGTGACGTAACTCATATTTCTGGACTCTGAGCCAACGTCTACCTACTATAATACCTTGATCTATGTCTGTAGAGTACACGTTATCTATGGCATAGTTCTCGATTGACTGTTGACAGAGTTACACGTGTTTATGCAAATAACGGTAAAATTTTATAAAATTAGCTGAGTGAAAAATAAGGCGGTAAGTCCATATTTTTTATTTAATTCTATCAACCAAATCACCTAAATCCTTAAAATTTTGCGTTTAATTTTGTGTATATTTGCTGTTATTTCATTGAGTAGAGATTGTTCTGGAGATTTCTTTATTATTTAAATACCAAAGGGGTAATGGTGCGCACCAATGCGCACGACTACCCCACATATAATGTAAAATAATTAATTTGTTATTTTTATTTATAGATAAACGAAATTATAAACGGAAAACAGAAATTGTGCCATACAGCCCCCAAGACCTAGAAAATACATTAAGGGTTATGAAAGATGAGGGAAAAAAATTGGAGAGGCAGGACGAGAATATAATATTCCTGAATCTACCTTATGAAAGCGAATTAAAAATGAATCCGAAATTTCACCCCGCTTGGGTCGTAAGCCATTATTTTCAAAGGAGAAAGAAGGCGATTTACTGGCCAAACTATTCTACGGTTTAACACCCAAATGTCATTGTGCTCAATATGGAATCACGCTGACTGCGCAGGTGTTGATAGTCCAAAGGATTATAAATGCGATTTTTGTTCATGGAACGTTTCTTAAAAATATGTAATGTTTTTTAAAAATCACTTTTCACTTTTAATTAAAAAAAATATTGTTTCAATAATAAATATTTTGTAATAATATTGCGTTTATTAACAATATTTTCACTGCGCACCAGTTCCCAATCAAAGCGCACCATTACCCCGTGGGGTGGGGAATGGTGCGCAAATGCATCTTAGCACTTCGTTCAAAATTGTGTTTTTGTTTTTTAATTTTTCGACTTTTTTTGATCATATACTGTTAGTGCAATAGTTACTGTATGTAGAAGTGCCAAAAGATAATATTAACTATAACATGTTCAAGGTAATAAACAATTCTGCTTAACTGCGCACCATTCCCTCACTTTCCCTTACATACTGACACAATTTAATGAGGATTTTCCATTTAACTTATAATTTCCTATTATTGCATGCTTTTGTTCGTTGTCCTTTTTGTTTGCTACCAATGACTCCTCGAAATATTCTTTACATCTATCAATTACTTCGGTTAGATTAGTTTAGGTCTATATTTCCTTTTTTTATTTTTCAAATTATTTTTTTTCGCTGCCTTCATTTAGCTACTGCTACCACAGTTTTAACATTTTTTCTTTTTTCTTCATACGGAATAAGGAATAAGCAATGCTGAAACAAAAAATATTTGTGAAATCAATAATATTTATTAAACCATTTTATAACTGATTCTGAATAACTATACATGGCTGAATAACCATTTTCCAGCATTTTTTTATATAATTCTATTAAATAAAGGCATAAATATGCTTTTATTACATTATGTGGTTTTCTTACTCTATATTTTAAGTAACATATCTACTGTGTAGAGTCTATAAAAATAGACACTGTCTAAGTAAAAGAAAAGAATATTGATAAATTAATCCATATATTATATTGCTCAAATTTTGATACCCTAAATATATTTGTAGCATCATTACATAAATTTATTTGTTTGTCAAGAACTTGGTGCATATGAATTTGTTTATTGGGAGAAAATCAAGTTCTTGTTGGCTTTGGAATACATTTAGTATTTCAGGTTTTAATTGTGGGGTAAAGTGAGTGTTTCTTGTCCAATCAGTGTTCTTTTTTTATTATTACATAATATACCAGACAGATTCTATAGAGCAAGGAATGAGTAATTAATTTGTTTTTGTTTTGAATTATATAATTAGTTTATGATCGCAAAATATGATAGCATAGGTAGAAATATTGAATACCTACATTGAATTTGCAACGACTTTAAAATCCACGGGATCATGATATTGATATGTTGTTTGGTTTTTGTTTATTTTTTGTCAATATATTGTCGAAACAATGTGTATGTGTGTATTGTGTGCATGTCTGTGTGAAAACCAATTAAAAATAATGAGTATTTTTAGTAAAAATGCCTTTTTAATGTCCCTTTTCGTGCGCCATTGACCGCATATTATAGATTCTTTGAGATTGCTCAAGGGCAGACATACCAAAAATGGAATGATTATTTTTCGAACTTCGTGACTGAAGGCGTTCACCCATGTTTTTACGAAGTATAGTAACTTTAAATTACTTCCAATATTTTTATTTTTCCGTTTACACATATATTTCGCCAATGACAATATAATGACTTCAAACAATGTTTTAACTAATTTCGAAAAAGACCATTATCGTTTTTTTTAATGAAGTGGTCATTAAGTGCTATTTAGTCGCATCAGAGCGAAGGTATAATTTCTTCTGTTGTTAAAAAATATAATTGACAAATAGCCTTTAACTATGCCACTAAAAGAATTATTTTTATTGTAGGGTTAAACGGTAAGGACTACCGCGAAAAAAAAGAGCATTGCTTAATATTTAAACGGTCGGGAAATTCATCCGCTCACAGTAAACCGTGAATATTATTATTGTTATTAAAAATCGAACAAAGGCAGAAGGTTTTAAACTCCATTATCTTTATATTTCCTTCTATAAATACACAAATTTATTGACCATGAAAATAATAACATAAAATTATTGATAATAACGTATTGAAAATTAATAACAACTATAAATTTTCTAAAATTGATAGCCTTATTCTATGAAGATATTTGTTATGTTGAAACTCTGTTGCGAGAAATTCTAGTCTCGTCTGGCCCTATCTCGACGAAACGAGAGAGATATTCTCTCGAATAAAGCTCCGAGACGAGGGAAATTCCCGCCTACCTCTATTTTTTCTGAGCAAAAATGTTAATTTTGGACACACAATTTATGTCAAATATTATAGAACCTACTACTACTAAATGTGCAGGCGAGCCTTGTCCTGGACAAACTCAAGCCAAGGTTCCGGCACTGAGGCCACTGGCGGGCCCATTGTGCCATTCCTGCTACCCAGACATCCATGAAGCCGAGCCCTTCAATAAAGGCCACAACCTTTTTCAATGGATGTCTGCTTGTGTCTCGAGGGGCCATAACAGGGACTCCGAAGATTCGCCTGCGTAGCCCAGTGTGGACTCTCTAAGAGAACATGGACTGACGTTTCGTCAGTCATGCCGCAACCCCTACATAGGGAACTTTCCTCTACTCCTGTGGTTGTGGAGGTGTTTCCTCGATACAGCAGTGCCTAACAGAACCTAACCTAAACGAGTTAAATTTTTGCTTGGTTTCTACTATATTTGGTTTAAATCACTAGAGAAGCGAGACAAAACGAGAGAACGTCGTCTCGCCCTCTCTCGACGAGACGAGATGCCCATTTCTTGTCTCGTCTCGAGGCAACACTAAATACAACTTTCCCAAAGGCTTTTTCTGTGACAATAAAGCTTTCTGCCTGTTTTAAATGCTCTTTGTGTTTCGTTAGGTAGGTATATACTATTAATTATCTTTATTTTTGTTTCACTAATTATCAATTAAGTTATAGGTTATAGTGAGTTATTTATGTGTGTATAATTTTTTATTTTATTTTGTAAAAACAGTGGGATTGACGAATAAGATAGCACCAAAGTGAAGACCAATAATAATAATATATACTCATGACTTCTTAAGCGGTAATTGTATTGAATTAATGGGCTGGTATTTGAAGCAAACTTAATCGAAAATTATAGACATAAAAAAAGTATGTCAAGGTAAATTTCCCAACGACATAAGCATTAATGATAAAATATAATATGTTTCCACTACTGTATTGAGTATGTACCTGACTTTACATTTTCAAATAATTTTAGATAATTTTTTGCAAAGCTCCAAATGTGTTACTTATAGACGATACACCTGTTAACAATAATTATTATATGTCCACTTTTAAAACATACAGTTTTGATTACTAGAACTAACAGGCTGATAGTTGTTTGATGAAGTTTAAACCTTTTTTGTTTTACAAAAATGGTAACACAGTCAAGTCTAATAGGATAAAACAGTTTTAAAATAACCGACTTTACTTTTATATGAGTCGTCTCCAGGAATCAATTGCAATATGGTGTTGACCATTCTAACAACAGTTACACAAGCACGTGATATTACATACTAGTTTTTCATCATTTGCTGTGTTTGTTACTCTGACAGCATTAACAATTTACTCTTATCTATATGCATGTAGCTGAGCTTCAGCTTAATCGATTTAAAAACTATCGATTATTTTTTCAATAACGTAGGCATTCAAATCATAAATAGCATCTAAAAATTGAATTGGTTTAACTTTGACAGTATATAAAAACTAGGAAAAATGTAATATAAAAAGACTGATTTGATCTGGGACTTCAGAACTGCTTAGAATTGGTTTACCGGTAAACTAAGTTGGGGGGTGAGGGTTTAGTTTTGTATACAATACTTTTGACATATCCCCACAAAAAGTATTCTAAAGGCGTCAGATCAGGAGATCGTTGAACCGGTGCACACGAATTCCCGTCCGACACTTACAGGTATCTTAATCCGGCACTCGAATTGCCGTCCAGTTTATTTAATCTGTTCTGTTATGCTCTAATAGTTTACCCTGGTGGGGTTAGGTTAGGTTAGGTGTCTTATTATTCCTGAAATAAATGTACAAATACCTTTACTATTTAATTTATATTTCCTTAATCTCCTTAATTTTGTGTTTATCTTGTTGTTCGGCTCCGAATTTTGGTGTTCTTACTCGTATTCAGGTAGAAAATGACCGCTGCGCGCAACTCATCCCTGCCCAAATAAACACCTTTTAAACAGGTCAGTTTTCACCCTGACGGGAACTCTAGTGACGGCGTAACGTACACATGTAGAGTGGTTATCCTGACGGGAATTCGTGTGCGTCCCGTTGAACAGTGGGGCTTTTCGACCAGGTATGGGTTTTCTTGAAACTCTTAATTTAATCCATTTGGCTATTCGACACTGTATATAAAGAAATAACATGTTTCCTTCGATTAATTTCGAATTAATATTAAAAACGAATTTTTGAGTTTTGACTAAATAATATCAAGATAAATTGAAATAATAAAAATTGTATGGTTTTAAATGAAAACTAACTGTTTTTAAATGACTCCACAATATATTCGTAAAAATCTGTAAATTGCAAGTAAATTGACAATTTTTTCGATATAAATATCATCATCATCTGATGATGATATTTATATCGAAAAAATTGTCAATTTACTTGCAATTTACAGATTTTTACGAATATATTGTGGAGTCATTTAAAAACAGTTAGTTTTCATTTAAAACCATATGATGAGTAGATTCCACGAAGTGAGGGTTTATACAGTTAACTCAAATAAAAATTGTTTTTATAGTCACTTTAATCCTTTTATTGGACTGTTAAATTATCTACACTGTAAATCACTTGGCAACAATTCCTATAAAAAAATATTATTTGTCATATTCTTAGTCATTCGAAGCACTTTAAGCAATAAGAGATAAAAGTGTCCTTGAAACCGAGACACTGTTGTTTCAATAAAGTTTGTTTTTGGCCATATAAAGCTGGTTCAAGGTTTTTATCAATTATATATTAATTTTATAAAAATTTAATTAATATTTCTTTCTGTAGTCTGTAGGTATATTTAACTTATATGTGACAATGTTGATAATTTTTGGGATAGTGTTTGGACTTATCTAAGTGAAGGATCAATAAATCTAAAGTTTGGTTCTCAATGTCATATGAGTTGAAACTGATTTAATTAGTTTTATTTATTACTATTCGTTAAATTCCTTATAAATCAGTAAAAAAAATATTTTTTTTCCATAGAAATTACCAATTTACATTGAAATTGTGTTTTCATTTGAATACAGTCAACATCCCAATAATTTCTCCTTTAAATTTCAACGAAAACAAACGTAGCTAATAATAAAACTAAATTAATTTAGCCATTTACATTCATTGCTGATGTCATTCTCTTGTACTGACAAGAACAAAATTTCCCAACAGCCGAAAATTACCATATGTATCTTAAAACATTAAATGCAAATCGCAAATAGATTAAATTATAGATTTGGGTCGTCATTCTACCTCAATAGACATTTTTAAATTTTTCTGTAGGAGGTGATTCGCCACAAATCAAATAATAGGTTAGGGATAAAAATTCATTTCTACTTATTTTTTCTTGACAACGGTAGCTGGAACGCTACCGAAACGTTGAAATAAAGAATTTAAAAATATTGTGGTTTAATTTCGCAAGAAATTAAAAAAAGAATGAATAATATACCACAAGGAACATACAGAAGACAAATAATAGGTATTCAGAGTGTCCATTCACAATTTCCGAAAATCTTCGAATGTGGAAGCACTTCTCCCAAGCATGTTTGCAAATTCCTGACTTAAAGAACTCTCTATCTTTAATATAGGTACTGTTTGTGTTCATGTATGCGGATTTTCAATGGTCTAGATGTTTCACCTAAATAAAATTTCTCAAATTCACATTTTTTGGTTTAGTTTTTGTATGGATCTCAACGTATTGTTGGATCTAAACCTAGTTCGAATATTGAATTGATTACCAATTTTCTCCTCATTTGCTCAATTCTTTCTAATAAACACTTTGTTTCCTTTAGTATAGCAAACACTTGCCAAACAATTTTGGAATACTGGAATAGAGAAATAAATAAAAATTGTCTCTCTAGGACTTAGGAGGGCATTTTGTATAATATATTATTATTTATGAAATCAAACAATTTTATTTTGTAAAATCTACATTGTAATTTAAACATAAAGTGACGCGTATACCTCCAACGTTTGATAAAGCTACTGTGTTAGCGAAACGCGTCACTTTATGTTTAAATTACAATGTAGATTTTACAAAATAAAATTGTTTGATTTCATAACTTACTATGGATCTACATCAAGTAAAAGCCTCATCTATTCAATATTATTATTTTTTGCCTATCGATTGCCTATGGATGAAGGTACCATAAAAAGAAAAATAATACTTTGTAATAATAAAACTACAAAAAAAACTGTTTACCTTTTCTCACCAAACAATCAGTGCGTTTCAAGGTGAAAATGATGGCAAAGAATACGAGGATCATAAAAGTATGTAGAATTGTTTGCTTTACAAATTTTATGCACGACTATGTATTAAAGTGTACTTTACCAAAAAAAAGGACATAAGTACGTATCGAATGTATATGAAAAGTGCTCACAGTAGAACCTGCATTAAAAAGCACCGAAAGATAACAACTTGGCGACTTAGACAACTAATGAGGATGGATAACAGAGAAATAAAACAGATATGTGAGACGAATTTATTACGAACTCTTTGAATCTAGATAAGTTATCATTTTTGATTCATTTAGCAAGCGACTGTCGGATTAAATCTATTCACACAGCTTACTTTTGATGTGAACTAACATGTTTAAGCGAAATTACTCCAGTGTGGAGAAGGTTTGTACCAAGCAGTGTTAGTTGTATTATAAAGCCTTCTTCGTATGGTCTTTCTGTATAATTAGCGTAAGCCTTTGGTATATTTACTGTTATATCAGAATGATATGTCTTGAAATCAATATTCCCTACTGTAACATTTTTAAAAATGTTGACAAAATATAATAGACTGTTGACTTTACTGCAAACGTTTCTATAAAATAAAACCTTAACTTTAAGTCTCATCTAATCCCAGACGTAAACCCACACTTTTTGAAGAACATCCTCTGCGCTTGCTCAATTTACAGGTGTTCGAGTATTATTATTTTAAGTTCCATCTATCTATTGTAATTAACGTAAAATGGTTATTTTACCTTGAACCTACTTCATTTGATGGCGCTGGACAGTTCCCATCGAAAAAATTGTTTTGTATTACATAGTACCACCAGTGGTGGAGATTTTTTAAAAATAAATTGGGATTTTCGATATTTTCATGCTTGGAACTTTTGTTTACAAGTATAGGCTGGTTCAGAAGTGCCGTGTCATTCCAAACCTAACCGGGACCACTGTAAATTATTATTTTCGAATCGAATAATATTAGTGGTACAGGTCAGGATTGGTCTTGTGAATGAAATGTATTTTGTTTCATTAGAGCCACTGGAGGTCAAGTAATAGATATAGAAAATATCAACAAAATAAATCATAACCGATTAGAATCTTGTTATTCTAGGTGAATGGATATATTGTTAAATTTACATACAAGGACTTTTATTAACAAAGTATAATGATAATTGTTTTTATCTATAGTTAATAATCTTTCAATTATAGTAAAAGAATATATATATTTATCAATTTGGTAATTGTAATAGCATTAACCCCTTTTTATAAAAAATAGTTTTGGGTTAGTTGTCACTTTTAAAAGAAACAGGTTTTTGATGGAAAAACCATTTCAGAAGAAATGGAGAAGAAATTACATTTAAAAACGTGCTAACGTGCATTTCCTTTATCTCAATGAACTTGAAATGGTGTATCCGTTTATTTATGAACTGATTTACGGTTCACTCTCACTCTTTAAATAAACGAAAAACCACACTAAACTAGAACGAACAAGATGTAAAATATTTAACCTCAAAGTCGTAACAAAAATTACTATTATGTTTAAAAATAACAATCTTAAAAAACAATTAAAAGTCTGACCTAGTCTTTCCCATTTAAAAAACAGTCTAGCATCGAGCTGTTAAGCTCCGCTGCTTTCAAGTTATTTTCCTTCCGACAAAAAAAAATTACGTTTACGAGCTCAATTCTGTAGCTGGAACTAATATTAATTCCACCAAATACTTTTGACGAAGTATTTATTTATTTTTTGGTGGTATAAATGATAATAATACGGGGTATTAGAATATAAAAGTTAAAGAGTATTTACAGAAAGAGAACCGAGCATCTGAAACGTTTTTAGACAGGGATTAACCCCAAACTTAACCAATATTTTCATGGATCAAATAAAGGAAGAAACCAAAACCGATTACAAGGTCTACTTATATGAAACATGAATTACACGAAATGGAAATAAAAGAAAAATAATAAAAGATTGAGCAAGCAATTAAGAAAAATATAATGGAATAAGCTGCTCACTTTAAATAGGAACAACACCAGGATCGAATATTATGGAGAGAACAGAGAAACCAATGCTGAAACCTGGATTTATTTATAAGAACCAAAATTACAGTATTTCAAACAGGTTTCATTACTTTGCCTAGCCTGTTCCTTTCAATAGAGTTCCACTCACCTTAGTTTTTCTTGGTTAAAATAGATCACTGGTTAATTTATTGAGAAAGGCAAGGAATTGAAGGGGAAAGGTAAATGGAAAGCTTACTTTTCCTTCCCTTTCTTGTGAAATTACGAAATTCCAAATTCCCACCTCTATATTTTCGTGTCGAATTCACGCATGGCGGTTTGCAGGACCTGTGTGCCTTGATGGAACTTAGAGATGGAAGCGTGTTATGAACGATGTCCATGCATTTTAACTCCTATGGTCGGTAAAAAAGTGAACATATCTGCATATCAAAATATATCTTAACAATAGAAGTTGTCTTTTTATATCACTCAATATGCGTAATGGATTTTTACAAATGCAATAAAATTATTTTTAATAAAGTAGATACTGTTATTTTGAAACAAAAGCACAATTTGTATCATATACACTAATAGCAAAACCTTGTCTTAAGATTACGTTTCCTTGAAATAATAACTATATAGTAAAGTTCATTTATGTCATTAATTAAATAAGATTATTGAGTACACGTAAAGTAAACGCTGCAATTTAACGCAAATAAAGTGATAATATTTAAATGCATTCCCGCTAGTATTCTATAATAAAAATAGAATCAGTACCTGGCAGTATCTTTATTTCTCAGTTTTATGAGATAGTGTCTCATTCAAAATCAATTTATATTCATTAAAATATGTAAAAAGACGTAATAAACATTAACGGTAAATTTATAGGACAAGAAACTTCCTAAAAACCAGCAAGTCTAATTTGTCTGGGATTTATACAATATCTTTTATGCATTGAAATGCAAAATATAAAGTAAGAATAATATTTTCAGTCACAGATCCTACCCCTTTCAGTTTCTCGAAAGGATTACCGCACTATATCTAATTTCAGTCAATGAGTGAGAGCTTATAAATAAGAACGTAAATCTTTATAATTAGATACAATTCTAGATCTGTGGCCATTGATAAAATAACGTTTTAAATGTGTAACTGAACGCTTTACCCACAATTTTATTGTAGGAAGTTTAATCAGCAAACTAATTCACTGTGAAATGAGAACTTAGGGAGAAGCCAAATCTATTAGCAATCAGCGTAAGTTATCAAGTGTATGACATGCAGAAAACAATTGATTACTTTGTACAGAATATTTAATTAAAATAATGTATTAACTTGAATCCTTTTGACTAGCTCGTAGGAAAACTGGTGTTTGCTAAAGTTTGAACACTATGGAAATGATATGAGTTCTAAAATACTAAAGAATTTTTCTAAAACGCACGAATCATCATTTATCACACGACAACAAATATAATGAGGGGAGTACATTTTATTAAACTATTAAGTGCCAGTTGCTGCCTGCTAGCACTAAACCCATGTTCTAAAGGAACTGATTTCTGCTCGTTTTTGGCCTTTACATTATGTTTCTTCTATTGCTGCGTCTTGTTTTTTCGACCTTTTCTGGTTATTCATCTTATTCCATTCTATTATTACTGTTGTTATCCAACAACCCTTTAGAATGCTTTAATCACTCATTCTTCTACTACCTTTCAATTTTCTCTTATTTGTTCGATAGATAATGTTTAACTAGAATAACTGTTTTTAATTTCCTAATAATGTTCGTTTTCTTTTTGTCAATTATTCATATAATTTGCTGCACATTATAATGTAATATTTATATTAACTGAAGTATGATACTGGTAAAAAAAATTTATTCAATAAAAAAACTAAACGATGTATTGAGGTTCATTAAAATTTTTTACTGCTTTTAATTATTTCAAGATATTTGGATTTTCTGTCATGGTAATACTTATATCATTTAATTTCACTTTCTACTCGTTAAGTTGACAAGCTGAAACACTTGTGTATGAAAATTTATAATAAAGTTAATCGACAAATTGATCTCAGTACTAACACGACCATGGAAAGAATAATAGATAAGAAACAAAGGATAATTAAGAATTATTTAGATCTTGTTCTAACTATGTGCACATATCATCGAAAAAAATTGTTTTACTTTAAGGGATTTTTTAATCTCATTTAATAAGAACATATTCCAATTAACGTCTTAATATTTCCAGTAAGCTGATTGTTAACTGTTAGAATTGTTAGATGAACAGTTAATTCTGATATTGACAAGAGAAACTTTTTATAATTCGACTGTCAATGCATCTTTGTTGAGTCCAATCAAAAGCCTTCTTAAAATCTACAAATCATAAATAATAGTAGTGGTTTATCTTTAAGTTAGTTCATTCAAACCGATCAGTGTAAACAGAAGCAAAATAGACGTCAGTGAATTATCATAAACCTAAATAAAAAAAATCTGCCGAATATTTCTCACGATAGATCAATTCTCTGCTCCTAATATGTCATCAGACTACCAAGATTATCTCTTGTCAAGTTCCTGTGTCTGACATGGGTCTGAAATTTGATTAATTGGCTCAGGGGATCGACTAAGGCAATGACACAACAGGTAGATTCATCAGAACAAATAATATCAGTGCTCCAAATAATCTCTATATATGCTGATATACATAACGTGATTGTTATTTATAGATCTAAAAAGAAATGGTACTAGTATCAAAACAAACAATTTTGATGCCAAGTTACATCAATCTTTTTGAAACGTTCACTACATTATCAAAGAAAGTGACGGAGAAAATGTACCTATAAAAAGTTATTATACCGTTTGTCTTGATACGTCTATATGATCTAGGATAGTATATGCACGGAACAAGATACTTATTTTAAAGTTGTTATATTTATATAAATGACATACAGAGAAAACAGATAAGTATATATATTACTAGTAAATAAAACTCCGTTTTATAAGTAAAAAATATTAGAAAACTAAAGTATTATTATTTTTAATACTAATGGGTTTAATATATTTACAATTTATCTCACACGACTGTTATTAGAGTTAAACAAAATGAAATGTGAACTGCTGCACTTCATTAGTCTTCTACTAAATTATTTTTGTTATTATTTGACAATATAATCATTTAATATATACGGTAAGAGTGAAAAAAAGATCGAAACTTAATTTTACACGTATTTCAAGTTCTCTATATTTACCCACTGTTCAACAAGATGTTTAATATTTACATTTTAAATATTAGATAAATACCATGTCCTGGCCTTGCTGCCTATACACAAGTTCGCGTCAATATTCTTCAAATCAAATGTAATTTATGATATATGAATGTATTTTTATCAATTACTTTATTATTATTAATAATTACCCTCGAATCCTCTCAACTAACAATTCTTATTTTATTTTAAATCACCAGTGTAATTATGATTTATAATTTTTGTTGGGGTTGTCGTGAAGAAAAAAAGCCATTGAAATAATGATGTCTAAATAATTGTAATTGAGTTATTACAGAAAATTACATAATCAGTTAAATGACGTATGAACCTTCTGAAAAAACTGGATCAGTGATATTCATCAATATGCAAAATAAATTATAGTGAATATCAGAACTGAAGGGAGAAAGTTCCAAAAATAAAACAAGATGATGTAACTGATTTTTATGCATGCAAATTTAAGACTCGTATTATCCAAAAACAAAACATTGTTTTGACCCAATTTTCGTAATTTGTTCAATTTTTGTGAAAAAAAAATCAATTTGAGTTACGTAAACATTAATTAAGTATAAAAACAGACAACAATGTTAAGAAAGTTTATACTCATTTTAATTGATAAAATTAATTACAAACCGGTCTACGTACACTTTTTTCAAAATTAGTTAATTGACGTTATGTAACTGTCAAATGCCAAAAAATAGTTGAAAATTTTACTGTCTTTTTGCGACTCAACTAACGTAGTTTTAATTGTTCATCAGTTTAGCGTCTCTATTTTCAATAGTAAATATTGTAAGACTATAATTTGCAGTAATTGAATATGACATCCATTAAATCGAAAATCGAAAAATTCCAAATAGATATTTTCAAGCACAAGTGCATTTCATCAGAAAAACGACAAATAATATTCTGTTTTAGGATATTCGCGATTACAATTCTAGATACTTACCATCTTCTTTCGGCATTTAGAACACTTTCAAATGTATTTAAAGATTTCGTTTAATTAACTTATGCAAGTTTGGTGAGTAATTTTGAAATCGCTGAACTCTTATGGATATCAGTGCGGCCATCAACGTTTTTGTGATTTGCCGCATATGCTGTATTGATTTTGCAAACTCACGTTGAACAAAAAATATATTGTTTATTATACCCATCGTGAGAAGACATTCCGATAATAATAGGAAGAGTTGCCCAATGTTGCGTTCGTCTTTATACCTACCAATAATTTATTTAAATTTAAATTGATAGAAACTTTAACTTGAAAATAAAGGAATTTGCATTTTTAGACACGATGTCACTTATATTTATGGAGAGGATTTAGTTTACACAACTTCTTTATACAAAATGGCGACAGAAAGGAATTGCGATAGAAAAACATCGTCAAAATATTGAGAATTTCAAGCAAAATGGATATAAAAAATGTGTGGAGACTCTAAAGTATTTTGGGCTTGAAAAGTTTTTGTTGAAAAATAAGGATATTGCCATTAAGGCTGTATTGGGTTAGCCTGCAAATGATGGATTCTCTGGAAATGATATCAAAAGCCCCATTGATATCAAATGCAGTGGCTATACAGCCCTATTAATTGTTTATTGCAAATGAAATTTCAGATTGTAGAAGAATCAGAGAATTTGCAACTGCTGGCTCTAATGTAAACCTCCAAAATTATGGCATTAAGGTATAGGAAACATTACATGAAAGATATTCAGTATCTCTTAAGGATTTCAAAAGGCAAACAATTTACAGGGTGATCCACCAAAGTTTGTTATTATTCCGAAAAAGGAAAGATCTGTCTACCAAAATCTATGAAAATCGAAATAATTGAGGCGTTCCATACTTGAAACTCACTCTGTATATTTGAATGTATATGTAACGTGAATTGAATGGCAGTATATATTTACAAATGAAAAAGCGTATCTTTGATCTGTTAACAGTGCATAGAAGGTACCGCCCATGGTTTAAGTTAATCTTCTTTCTGAATACAACCGTGTTTCATCATAATTAAGACAGTTGCACAAATGTTTGTCAAGATTTATTGTTATTGAGCCATATTTTAAACGTAACTGATAATGAACACTACTACAAGGACAGCATATCAAATTTATTAAAACCCACGCTTCTATCTAACGAGATTCCTCTTGAATCTAGAGATACGCCTCATTTAATAAAAACTGCGGAATGGGATTTTTCACCACTCCTTTTTGCTGTAGATGTATGGACTGCCACCTAACTATAACATTTGCATGGCTTGCAATGGGTAATAAATCCCAATTTTCATGGGAAATCGTCCTAACCGTGATACATACATACATATATGTTGAAAATATTCTGTTGCAAACTAGTTGAATTATGTTATAAACTGTTATTCACCTTCACCTGAACAATATGATTATAAACTATAATAGTATTCATTCGCTCTCTAGCACAAGACATACAAACTTCAAAATAAATTTTTTTGGATAATAAATTATAGTTTGAAAAAAAAAACTGAAAAAACATATAAAAGGGACAAGCAGAACCTTAGCTTCACAGTACCTAAAATATATCATTTTTCCACCTTAAATTGATCAGATTATTGATATTAACCCAATTCGAACCAACAATTTAATCAATAAAACCCCGCCTCCAGAATACATAGACTGTGAAGTACATTATCCTAGAATGCCCACTCTATACCAAGCAAAGGAGAAAAGCAGATACATTATGTATTGCATAAACAATATATTTGAACTACTCCACTTTCTAAACGATATACTTGCATGGACTGTTGATGCTTGATTCCATAAGAAATATTATTGTTAAGTATATAAATGAGATTGAAATAAATTTATTATAGGAACAAAAAGTGAGAATTTTGATGTTTAACACTTTTGTGTTGGCAATCCTGAAGGTTGACTAAAGCAACGGTTACAATTATTGAATGACAAAAAGGGCTAAGCCAGTTCTGAAATTCTACAATCTTATATCCAGCCTTGGCAATCTTCAAAGGTCAAAGATCAGTTGTACCGTACGACTATCGTACCACACTCAGACACCGTCAATGTAACTAAAAATTTATTTTGCCGCATAGAACGTAACTTTTATTGAGTTTTTCTAAACATAGTAGTACGAATGAAAAAAAAATTTGGCGGTAAAAATGACGTTTTCTCTTAGAATCATTCGTTATTCATTATCGAGTTTAATGAACCTTTCCATTTTGTCTAAGTTTATTGTTAGGTACTAACATTTATTTCCATAGTACTAAAAATAAGTTTTTAAGAATTAAGCTTATAACTATTATTTCTAACGTTACTTTAACCCTAATAAATGAAACAAAGTATATAGTTACAGTTGTTTTATAACACAAGTCTAAATCAGAAATCACATTTTCTGGTCTGCTTTTTCGCAAGAACAAGACCAATTTTGCTCATCACAAATTGAATGACAGTTTTTCCACTTTTTCTAGCTAACTTTTTCTAGCCCCACTACTCAACACCAATGTTTTTCTGTCTGCCATGCAATTTTTGTTTTGTTTGTAGGTACCTTTAGTGTTTTCTCCATAGGAGCTTACTGTCTAGGACAGACTTAGATAATTGACTTCATCTCTCAACTGAACCTCGCTTCAAGGTTGAGTTTTCTTTACTTATTGAAGACTATTCAGATGTATTTGGTAGGACTGGTGTTTAGTCTTACCTGCCTAGGTTAGGTTAGGTGAGTGGGTCTATAAGGCCCTCCACTGCGACTCGCAAAAGTCTATTCCTAACAAAACCGATTAGTTAACTTGGTGAATGATATTTCAGGTCCGAGGGCCAGAGAGAGACCCTGCCAAACATCAAATACCTGATTCGAGCCGCGGCGGGGAAGGCACAAATAATATGCTCTGCTGTTTCATCATCTTCCTGACAAAGACGGCAAGTCGGATCTTCCGACAGTCCAAGTTTTAGCATATGATGATTCAGATGACAGTGGCCTGTTAGACAACGTAGGTCATGCTTGCTATAGTCAAACAAAACTACCTGACTAAACTAGCTATTCGTATAGTTCAGTCCCTTTTGTATGATGTCACAAAGGGTATTCTCAAATTTCAACATTTGCGGGGATGCTGCTCTTATTTGTGGATGTCTTTGCTCATCCTCGTCTTTGCTTCTCTAGTGGAGAGTAGTTTCGACGTTCATTGGAATGTCAAACTGTCAAACGATTTAATCAATAATGAAATAATATACAAATTACCCCATTGGTGAAACAAAAAATAAAGAAATGTAAGAAAATCGTTTAATCTCGACACTAGGACAATAATATCAAGGCCGCCGACCTTGCAATATGACGATTAAGTTAATAAACAAGAATGACAATGAACCAGCCTGTGTATTTATAGGTGGAGCAAGCTGCGGTTAATTATTATTCTTAATATTCCAGAATATAATTATTATTGATTTTGTTGTTATTCTGTAAGAATTTATTTGTAATCAAAGCTGTAAAATTAATAGCTGCATCATGTTTTAAAATGTTTACCATTCATCTTCCATTCTATTTCGACTTATTTTTGTCTCCACCATTATTTTTTATTTTTCTTTTTGTTTATGTCTCTCATGCGTCATTAATAATATAAATTCTCCACCTGTATCTTTTAATCTTTGTACTTTTTCAAACATTTTATTTCTATACAAACATGACGTTTCCCATGTATATTGTTTCTATAGTATCTTTTGTAAACTGTCATTTTATGAAAATAAGTTTCGTGAGTACATATCTACCTACCAAGACGGAATTGTTATTATTGTAACTGTTTCACTATAAATTGTAATTAAATGAATAATACTTTTTTAACGCGTAAACCTTTAATCCTTTTGATGATAATGCGAGAGGATATAATAAATACAGCTTATCTCTTTTAGCTTTTAGCTGGTGCTCAATCAATGACCTTAAATTATTTCACTGATATAGATAACCACACCCAATATATATATTTATTCATTTATATTCAACAACTCACTAAATAAACAAGAGTGAAAACCAATTAATGATACCAGTCGGTAACAAGGAAAAATACAATGTGAAGGGTGATTTCAAAACCGTAGCGTGTTGTACTTTTGTCGATAATCATTCTTGTTTTTCATTTTTTGGACTTTCGTGAGATATGCATCAATGAAAGCGGCTTTTAAGAAGGCCGCTTAATGCCTTAAGGTTTATTGATTATCCAATGCATTTTGTGAATCCGAGCCATTGTTTACAATAAAAATTGCTAAAGATTTGGAAGAAGATATACATTTTTCACAAAGTTACCTAAGGCCATTTTCTGAAATATTTAAGCCGTCTACATAAAATGTCAGAAATTATTACTAAAATATGGTCGTAATTGCATATAACAATGATAATACTTCGTTTTATGTTTCTTTATTTCATAACTTTTTCTTAAATATGTTTAATCTTCATGAGCATAAATGATTTCATTTTTATTATAAACTAACCTTTATTATTCTTCAATAATTTTGAAAAAAAAGTAAAGATATGTATCTATGATAGTCATAAAATATAAAAATCTTTTATAAATGTTATTAAAACTTAGTAAAGTGCCAGGTAGTAAAATATCATTAAAGGTGAAATGAAAAATTCATTGATTATGAATTCTAATTTACATAAATTAGGTCTTTATTAGGTTTGTTACATGTTACGATTAATATAAGCCACGTATTTGCATGAAGTTGAGATTTTACTTCGTTTTATGTATTCTCACTTCCTTTAATACTTCACTACCTTTCAATTAACATTCTGTGCACAACTTATAATTACCTGTATTGAAGTAGCGAGCTTAATCACATTGATCAATACTAAATTTATAAAGAGAAAAATTACATTCTGATTGAAGTTGACTTTATAAAACTCGTATTTGAAAGAAATTATCATAACTTTTTTGCCCATTACCTGCCGAATGGTTTATTGTATTTTTGCTTTTGTTTTTTCATATCAGTCCATAAGAGTCCAGTGCCTTTGTTCCCTACACAGAAAACCACTGACATTTACCGTGTAGTGTGCAAAAAATAATATGTTCTGGGTATCAAACACAATATTTTCTATCCTGACAAGGGCATAAATTTAAATCATTTGTCAAATCGGATATAACCACACATATTATTGAAGTGGCGACAAAATACAATCTGTAATCTGTAAGAATTTGAAGGGTGGGTGACTCCACAGCACTTAGGACACAATTGGCCAATTGTGCGTCCTTCTGAGCTTCAGACTTCCTTCTAGCTCGTCATTCAGCCTACTTGTTTGAAGTAGGCGATAACGTCTCCGGAAGTAAGCTCCCTCAAGCTGGCTTGTGTTAGCCTGTACTCACCGAATACAGAAAACCTAAATTGAGAGTGTCGGACATTCACAAACAATGTCTTCGACAGTCTCATCTTCCTGTTCACATCCTCTACAGAGTGAAGTGTCAGACAGACCCAGTCTGTAGAGGTGTTTTCGTAGATGGCAGTGACCGGTCAGAATACCCGTGGCTGTCCGAAGGTTCTGTCTGTTCATAGTCACGTATTTTTTGGCTACTTTGCTGTCTGGATACTGTAGCAGTTCCTTGGCAAGCCTGCAACTTTCTGCATCGTCCCATCTACCCTTAAACTTTTCCAGGGAGTGTTCCTTTATTAGGTCAATCATAGCTGACGTCGACAGACCAATCAAACTGCTTTCCTGGCTAATGAGTCTGCAATGTGGTTACCTTTCGATTTACTGTGGCCCTTGATCCAGCCTAGAGTGACTTGGTTGTTGCTACAGGCTTCGATCAGGGACAGGTGACACTCCAGTACTAGGCCTAATGTGATACGTGGTCTGTTCAGGGCTAGTAGTGCATGTCTACTATCCGTAAGGATGTGAATTTTATTACCTGTAGTGTTTCTTTTGGTAATCTCTTTTGCGGCGATGTAGATAGCAGCAAAATAAAATATAGAGAAAAGGCTTACTTAAAACACACTTCCGAGTCCAAATAAAAGGTGGCTCAATTGGGGTAATGCCACCGCAGTCATACTAAAAGAACAGATAATTTTTTCCGGACAACTCTGAGAATTTCAGTTTGAATCATTTAAAAGTAGTGAAAAAATGATGAATTTTTTTGTTGTTGTTGAAACTGCAAGTTTCGGAGACGAGCAAAAGCGAGTAAAAAGGATTTCAATGGCAAACACTTTGAGATATAGGAAAGTAGCTGATTTATGTCTAACAAAAAGTTTCATATTACCTACTATGAAAAAAGTTAATAATTCAATTGAACAATATTTAAAATGTGTGGCGAAGGTTTAACAAGCATTTCTCGTCCCCAAAGTCAAGTAAATTTTTACCCGAGTAGCGAATGAATTAAATTAAAAATAGATTTTTGATAATTAAAAAATGTTTAATGTTTAATTTTTCAGCGACCATCACAAGCTTGAGGACTCCAAAAAACAATTAATTATAAATTAAAAGCTAAAATATAAATCCAAATGCTTATTTTTATATTAAAGTTTAAAAAATAAATAAGCACCCTTAAAACGCAATTTATCAGAAACATTAACAATTAAAACATCATCTGTAAGGACGAGGATGTTACGTCAAGTTAATAATAGAAACTATAAACATACCCTTGAAACACCGAATGTGTACATAATATACCAGTTTTGTAGTTATTAAAAAAAGTAAATAGAAATCCTGCATATAAAAAAAATGTAAATATAATTTACACACACACTTCCAGTCGATGAATAATGAAAAGCCAGCGTATAAGTATACAGAGTACAAAAACCTGATTTAAGTAATGATGGTACCTAGCTCCAAAACTAGCTATGAAACCTGTTATAATAGAGTAACCTCTACAAAAAGTTTGTTGAGGTAGGTTTTTAATAATGTAGTCGCTACTGGGGTTGTCCCAAACCAGAATATCAACTATACCACGTGCTCACCCACACCATATTGACTATATTAACTTGCTCTTCCTCATCATGTGCCTTGCATTTATTTATATCCGTTTGTTCACTTATTTATGCACCAACCGTGCTTTACGAGCATGTTACGGTAATACATTAAACATGGCATGACTCATTTAAATTGTATTATCGGGTTTCGTTTGTTTTATATAAAATATATGACGTGCACGAATATTGATTTCGCAGATTTAAAAATTGCACAAATTGACGAAGTTTTCGAAATTTTTTGCTATTGAAAAAATTATCCGAAAATGCAAATGGTAAAGAGTGTGTAGGATACCGAGTAGAATGGGAAATTAGAATTTTTTCCGATTTTAAAATAGTAGTTTGAACAACTAGTGCGCAAAGCGTCACTTTTCCCATAAGCGCAGAAGTTTGGAGTTTGGAGCACGAGCTGTAAGGCAAATGCCGCAAATCTAGCTAGTGGGAAAAGTGATTTGCGTACAAGTTGTACACAATATTTTTTCTACAACATTTATTAATGAAAGGAAAACAGTAATTTATATAGGTAGTTGTTTTACTTAAACTTTAAAAGAACTTACAATATGAAAATAAATAGAAAAATCAATTGAATGTATAATTAATTGTAAAATTTAAACAATTTTGTATTAAAATCTCAGGTAACAAATTTTCGGTTGCAGTTCGAGCCTTTTCGATAATATCTGGAGGAGTATTTTCAATGTCCAAATTGGACAGCTCAAAAGATAAATTGTTTTGATCTTGGTTCATAATTCCTAAGATACTGCTTAATAGGTTAATGTTTTTAAAATAAATAATGAAATAAATAGTTCACTTACTTTTGATTTAAATTTAAAAATTGTACACCAATAAGAAATTCACCATTAGGTTGAATTGTCAAAAATAGTTGACAGGTCATAGGTAGCTTTGTTTGACATTTTGGTGCGGAAAAGTGCCATAGCGTGTACTTTTCGCATTACTTTTCCAGGTTATCAAAAGAATTAAGAAAAGGCCTGCTGTGCGTATAAAAATTTGTGTAGAAAAGCCTTGTTTTGCATAGTGGTTGTAGGAAATAGTAGTTTGTACATCTAGTGCGCAAAGCGTCACTTTTCCCACCAGCCCAGAAGTTTGTGGCACGAGCCGTAAGGCGAGTGTCGCAAATCTAACGAGTGGAAAAAGTGATTTGCGTACAAATTGTACACAATATTTTTTCTACAACCACATTTATTAATGAAAGAAATACAGTAATTTATATAGTTATTTTATTTAAACAGAAAGAACTTACAATAGGTACATAAATTAAAATTCAGTTGAATGTATAATTTATTGTGAAATTTTAACCTCAGGTAACAAATTTTCGGTTGCAGATCGAGCCTTTTCGATAATATCTGGAGGAGTATTTTCAATGTCATCAAAAGATAAATTATTTTGATCTTGGTTCATAATTCCTAAGATAATGCTTAATAGGTTAATGTTTTTAAAATAAATAATGAAATAAATAGTTTACTTACTTTTGATTTAAATTTAAAAATTGCACACCATTAAGAAATTCACCATTATAGGTTGAATTGTCAAAAATAGTTGACAGGTAATAGGTAGCTTTGTTTGACATTTCGGTGCGGAAAAGTGCGTGTACTTTTCGCATTA